>VZRN01000394.1:405618-456120 GCA_013397935.1 Dasyornis broadbenti
TTTTTTTTTTTCCCCCTCAAGTAAGCCTTAGTTAAGAAAGGATAGAATTCAGGGAGTGGTCTGATAGCTGCTACATCTCAAACTGCAGTTTTAAAGTTGGATTTAGAAAACATTTTGGGGATAGGGATAGTTGGGTCCCTGCCAAGCCAAAAAGGTAATGAGAGGAGAAGGAGGTATCTAAAATCAGTAAAAGTCCACTGGTGAAGTGGTCCCTTACTAGAAAGGTTTAAATTCCTTAGATTTCTGCCTCTTTCCCTACATTAAGTACGACATTACCCTACATTAGGCCAAGTTAATGCTTCTAGGGATGAGAAGAGGATGTGCTTTGCGATATCTGACTGCAAAGGGTGCCAAGACAGGGTGATGGCATAGACGTCTTTTAACCTTCTAAATTATGTACTACCTTCCTCACACTGGCTCGAGTAATACTTGAATTTTTTATTGTATAGTGGTTATGCAACCTATTAATAAAAATACAGCACTCAAGAGAATAAAATGAGAGTTATTTCTGAGAGCTCTGTTCCATAACTTTGGGATCCACTGAGTTATAGACTTAATTAACAGTTAAAAAGGGCATTTTACAATCATATTGATTTCTGATTGTAAAGTGGAAACTGATGAGATAACCTGCTTCCCACCCAAAAGTTAATTTCTCCTCAAGTTACATTGCAACACTGAGCAATTTCTCAGCTGCCCTCTGCAATATTTCAAAAATAATGACAAAATTTTTCAAATCAAAAGGCCTCATCAAGAGCCTAAATCAGTATTTCAGGTATGGCAATACACACCTTTAATTAAAATTACTGAGTAATCAAAATTACTCAGTGCTTAGAAACTAGCAGTGGCCTCTGTGTAAGCTCTTACTACTTTGCTGAATGTTTTAGAATAAGGTTACTTTTCAGATTCAATGATACTGGAGTAGTCCAATTTGTATCTTCAAGTCCTAGATATTTTGGCTCAATTCTTTTTCATTATATCTCACTCATATAGTCACAACTCCTTGGCAGTTTTTTGCCTTTTTTTTTTTTTTTTTGGTTATGTCATAATAAAATACTAGATTTTAGTTTAAAAAAAACATAATGTTGCAAAATTATAGAGAAGCAAAAAGCATAATTGACTGTGAAAGTAGCTACAAAGTAGGTCATATGGCCAAAAGCAAATCTTCTGTTCTGCTATCATATTCTTACAGAAGTGCCAGTAGTATTAGGGGTATTTAAAAAATGACAAAGGAGAGAAAATTTTAAGTTAAATGATGACTTGCAGAAGCACTGAGTACCCACAAATCTGACTCAAATCACAGGAGCTGCAAGCACTTAACACTGCTGAAAATCAAGGAAAATGTTATTGCTTGCTTTTTGCTTAGGCTGATACATCTTTATAACGCAAGGATTTCCAAGAATGAGAGCTTCTGATTTCTGGTGACACCATGTATGAAGTCCCTAAGTTTTAAAAAGAATTCCACCAATAACTTTTGTTGAGACTGGTGTGAAGATCTTGTTCCATGCTCACATCCCAGAGCTCTGGAGAAATCTTGGCATCCCATTCATGGGATTGCACTGGTCTGGGCAAAGCAGAAATTATGGAAATCCTGAACTGAATGAAATGCCTCCTGAGAGGGCTTCCCACTGTTCAAGGGGGATAGGCAAATACTTATTTGAAATGACTAAATATGCCTAGCATAAATTCTTACTGATTATGAGAGGGAAAAAAAAGGGTAAAAGGATGCAAATAGTGCTCCCTCAGTCTTTTCCTTCTTGACCCTGTTCCTCTGAGCATCTGTCTGTTAAAAACATTGTAATATTGCTGCTACCATGTGTTCACTTGGTAAAATTGGCAGCTATGAATCTAAGATGATTCAGCTGTAAAAAAAGAGAATTATTTATTTCCCAAGAATAATAGGAAGTTTGACATCATTTGAATGATACCTGAAAGAATAGGGACTAACACAGGAGTGAGGAAGGAGGACTGCTCTGTGTATGCAACAGCCTCATATCTAGGGACGAGTATCGTCCAGAAAATTCGCATAACATGTTAGATGTGTGGAAAACTTTCAACGCTTTTAAGTCAGTCTGAAAACAATTCAGCCTGGTCTTAATTATATTCTTGGAACCCACTCCCGCCCAAAAAAAACTATGAGAAATGAGAAAAGAATCTGCTTTTCCATTCTTACACCTTCCCATTGCAAGAACAAAATAGGACCGGCATTGTTGACAAGGCCATGTCATACATTAATTTATTTTTTTGAAAACTTTTTTGTATGAGCTATACAAAATACCAAGTACTGGATTGTTGTGGACTAAAAAGTGAAATACCTCATAGGAACAGTTGAACCCTTTTCAAAATATTGTTGTTTTGAATGGGAGATTAATTGGAGAGAAGTTTAGTTTTTCTAAGTGAAGGGAGAAAAAAATGTGCAGAAAACTCATTACACCTGCCACCCTTGGAACTCAGGAATCAGTTATTATTGTCTCAGAGGAACAGATTTAATTCTTAATAGGCACAGTCAAGGATTGCCATGAACCAGCAACAGATGTAGGATTACATTTAGTTGAACTTTGATATGACTTGACAAATATATGGAAATTCACAGTGTGTTCACAATATTAGGTGGACTGTTTATAACCCTTTGATATTGCTTCCCTGAAAGCAGTGACAGAGAACAGCTAAGCACATCTGAACAGCACAAAGCAGTCATCTAAATGCACCATATTACTACTTTTCCTCTATGTAGAAGACATTGGAACTTCTTTATTAACTATAGAAAAATATAGAACCTTATTTATGTCCTGATCCCAGGAGGAGCAGGAGGATCTGTAATTGTTAGAGTGCCTTCTGTGCTAGAAGATGACTTCAGCACAGGCTTTAAATGCTCAGCACTCTCAGTTTCAAGCCATTAGCATTCATCTCCCTCTAGGGAATATGGAATTATTACTCATACATGAAATGAGACGCTGCTGAGGTTAGCAGCCCTTATAGTTCCTTCCAGCTTAGTGTCAAAATGAGCAAGTGACACCAATAGGTGTTTGCAACCTACATTAGGAGAGTGCTTGAAGGGGGCTGTGCAAGGCAAAGTGACAACTGTCCTGGATGGCATCCTTCTGCTCAGGGGCTGCTGATGTTCCCTACCTGCAAAGGGCTCCTCTGCTGTACTGTGTTCCTACTTTATCTGACAAGGCAGGATGAGAGCATGCAAAGGCAACCACAGAAACGCTTGTGAAAGGGAACTAACTCCTTGCTCAGCCTGGATCTGGGATGTGGCATTAGATTTGATATGGTGGCTGTCAAATTATCTTTTTCAGGGTCAATGTTCAATGTTGCAGCGTCACCATGGGGTTGCGGATTTAGATTGGTGGGGACACTTGAACACATCTTTATGGGAGATAGGTCCCACATTCAGAAAAGGATTAAAATCAAACTGGGTTAGGCTGTCATCTGACAGTAATAAAGTGCCTCAGCTGAGGCTCTTGAGATACCACAGTGAGATAAGTGGTTTAACTGATAATTTAGGGAGGTGACTTTCAAAAGTGTGTTTGGACATAGCAAGTTAAGGGTGTTTTTGCTGTGCTATTCCAAAACTTGTGCTGCCATACCTTCACAAGTCTTAATATCAGTTCATGCCAGAATTAAGACAAAGTATTTCTATCTACATTATAAGCATAGTTTAATCTTGTAAGGGGTAACACAGTACCAAAAAAACTGTGACCAGAGAGAAGCCACAGTGAAATCATGGAGACTGGTACTTGTCTCAGCAAGCAATGCCATTCTTAGCCCGGAAATTATTCATGACTGTATATTCCTGCCATTATAATAAAAAGGGAGGAATTTTAATTAAATGTTAAAGTTTCCATCTTCTGAGCTTGGCCAAACGTGTACCCCAGAGCCTGCACACGGTGCTTTCCCAGAGCTCCTACTCTCTCCATCACATCACAGCAACAGCACAGGGGAGTCCAAAAAGTACAGGTGCTTTCCTTTTCCTTCGTTCACTCTGTAGTGAACAGCTTGCACTGTTATGCTGAGACACATGGAGTGTTATTTGAGGATTACTTTTGCTTTTATTTTTCAGGCAAATAATTTAGTCAATATTGCAAATATTTTAAGACTATAAAATCAAAACTAGCTAAAATACGCATTTTCTTATTTTCTCTGTGTTACCTTCCCAAGACATCAACTACAGGACAGGTAGAGCTTTGCTATTGTCAATAAGCCAGCATTAAATCAGTATGATTCCTGAGGACTGTAACAAACTTTGCATCAAGAGAAGGTTGAATTATGGATGTCTAAAGTAACACATACATTTATTAATTTTTTTCCTTTATAACATGTGAGCAGGCCACAAAATTTACTTGTATTTCCTCCCATTCCTGGAAAAGAATTGATAATCATGTTGAGAATACTGTATTTAATGTTTTTCTGAAAAAAGCACAGTCTGGAATTCATATTCACATAAGATCACAGAAGGCTTTATATTTTTCAATAGAAAATTATCTCCTGCCATTTCCATGGTTGTCTAATGTGAAATCGTACAAGTCATGTTCAAAGAACTGTGGGAAAGTGAAGTGACTGGATGGCAGTGCAGCATAGAGGTGAAGTGGTGAAAGGAGCAGTAATCATATAAATAATAGATGAAATTGCTTTAAGCGCAAGAGAGGAGTGATAGAGCATGTGCCCCTGAAGGCCACTGTAACTATGGCAACGGTGATGCATGTACTGTCTTTATTGCAGTTCAGCCATGTAAATATCTAACTGATGGACCATACATGGTCTGTGCTTGTACTGTAGTCACTCTCTAGTTGTCTTTTATTGTTGAGCAGTCTTGTCTCTACATTTTTAGAATGTTTACAATACCTCCAAAGAGAAGTTCCTTCTCACTTAGTAAGTTAAGACCATTTTCCATGACAGAGGGAGAATGCAGATGTGTGTGTGTTGGTGTGTGCACTTGGGAACTGGACATGGACACCAGCTCTGGCACCCTTTAACCTCCCTGCTTTCAAGGCTCAGGTTTATGAGACTCACCTCTTTTGGACACAACTGCTTTAGGCAATAGTTTGATGTGCATATTTCACCTCACTTAGTCTACAGCCTAGAGAGAAAGGGTTATTTTGTATATTCTCTAAGTGCCTTGTACTAGCTTTGGCTGCAATTAGGGATGATTGTATGAGATTTCTTGGGACGTGTAATTTCCAGCTGCCTCAGAACAGACTGACCTGTTCATACTGCAGATAGATAAAGCTCTTTAAACCTTCAAGTGTGCATGCCAGGAACCACAGAGGCATAAGGCTGAGAAGAATTCATACCATGTGTTAAGTCTCTGCATCTCATAATCAAAACTTCTTTTATGCATCTATTTCTTTCTCCTTGGTTTGCAAGGATACTTGCTTGTTTTACCTATTTAACAGTGGAGTTATGTCCCCATCCTGCTGATGCTGCTATTGCTGCCAGAATGCAAATTATGTCCACTTTATAAATGCCAGTATTTTCAGTCTTCTTTGAATATGGATAAATAGCTAGCAATCCTTAAAGGTCAATTCATATTCAGAATTGCTTGACTTAATTACAGGAATGAATTTTGAAATGGCATTGTTCATCACACTGTGCCACACTCCATCATTTACATTTCAGGCAGTGATTTCTTGTCACTCTCTGGTCTACATGTACTTTATAAATGAGAAGTTCCTTTTGTGGTTCACAGAACATCTGAAAAATGTATATTACATATATTGTCTGTCTTCTGAACTGTAAAAAACAGACAATTTTTCATTCTTTTGAAGGCCTATATTGGTATTTGCAGCATTATCACTGTCTGAAAACACAGTTTAAAACAGAAGCATATCTGTCTTAAGACAAGCAAATAAACATTAAAATATAAAAATGTGGCATAGATCTGTTTGAGAATATCTGTATTCCCTAAACCTATACTCAACTAGAATGGTTTAGGGCCACCTGGTCCCTGTAAGTCTGGAAAAAATTAGAAAAAACTGAAGGAGAGTTGCTTTGTGATAAACTCCATAAACGTCCTTTCCCAATGAAATCCTAGATAAGAATCTCCTGCCTTGGAAGGACATATTGATCACTGCTGTCCTCTGAACTGTTGCTGTATTTTCTAGCTTAGGAGATTGTACCCTTGTGAAGTGTTTTCTCAGCAGTAGGTGATGCACTGCATCTGCCCTCTGCCACTGCTCCATGGTAAAGTGCCTTTACGTAGCAGGTGAAGAGATCCACAGCTACAGCTGAGTCCAACAGATGGAATGACAGGGTTTGGTGTTATTATAACCACTGCACCAGTTGAGCCTGCAGTGAGATGTTCTATGTTCGTGGATTCTGACATCCCAAGTGGATGACAGTATTCAGTCATAAAATGCTCACATAAATAATTCAGCTGAATTTGGCATGGTTCACACTGTAGGTATATAAAGTCAATTGCAGGCTTTTTCATGTGCAGTAAAATCCATCCCAAGACTGAGAAAACCTCAAGCCTCATCTTCCCAAAAATATGAACTTAATTTAACAAGCCTGGCTTTTTCTAAAAGAAAATGTAAGTATGTTTTCTGCCCTTTAAATTTTACAAACCATTTCTTGCTACACTGCATAAACCAAGCCAATGACCCAGAACTGAATATTAGCATTTAATTGGCTATTTTTCCTCTAACGTTTGCTGTTATGCACTTTTTTTTTTTTCCCCTCCCCTTTTCAAAGCCCTAGGTACTGAAATGTGTGGGAGAGGTTTGAGATAAGAAGTTTTCTCATGCTGTTGATCAGCACAATTTCCTGCTCCTCAGAAGTGCCTGAGTGTCACAAGGCAGCAGCAGCCTAGCAACTACCCACATTTTCCAGTGCCTCACTCTGGACTGGCAGTGCATCGAGCTGCTCCTCTACACTCCATGTAATTAGAACATCTTTTCTCTGGATGTTTTTAATGAGTACAATGTCACCTTATAAGCTTCACCTGAGTAACAGGCATTTCAAAAGAGACACTTGATGACACATAGCTCTCGTTTGTACATCCTGCTCTCTGCTTTCACTAAATACCCAGCTGGCTGTTTGTTCCCTGCTCTGCTACGTACTGCATGAGATAAGCATCCCTCACAATGGTTTTGGAAGGGTTTTAATTGATCAATAAAATCAGCACATGATTTATAATGAAGCAAACATTTTACAGACAATATCTTGGGCAAAAAACCTTAAAATACATAGAAAAGAATATACCTGTCATAATTGCTACTGATACAAATATCTATTTTTAAGCAGCTGTCTCACATTTCTCAGTTATTCATTGTGTATAGAGACAAATTACACTGAAATATGCTATTGTGAGAGTAGTTACTCCTTTTTACAAGTGGCATTTTATACATAGTATAACATAATGCAATCCTTTTGATCCAAAACACCGAGCAGGATGGCAAAGAAAATTAAAAGTGCCACAAAAATTTATAGAAAAATTGTTTGAACAGGAGAATTGGAATTCAGAGCAAATGTCCAATGCTGGTTCTTGTCTCAGTATTTCAGTCCCATACTCATTACTCCATCTATTTCCATGAAAAGAAAAAAACATTATGTGTAGGGACACCTGTTACATGGAGGCAAACTGAATTTCTTTGTGCTTCTATCAGTGGACAGTTATGGATGCTTATGAAGTAGCAGTATAACGTTCTGCTTGGAAAACCACTTTAGAGATATGACAAGTGGATGGAAGTTGATATGACAGAGCTTCATTTCTGCTCCAACCACCTCTGTGAAAACCTAATACACACTAAACCAAATGATAAATACAGAATGTCTTCCTCAATATCAAATCTTGATTAAATCATCAGAAATGAGACCTTGGTAGTCCGTTTAATACTGCTGACTCTATTCACTGTAAGCACTATGCGTAATCAGGTTTGGATACCATACAATATAGATCCAGATATTATCTCGCTTTGATGTGTTTACAGATGACTAAACTCTCAGGGAGGTAGTTTTAGGCATATGTCTTACACATTTCAGTCTTTAAATGACGTTAGGAAAATATTTTCGAGAACAAACATGTTCATACAATGTTTCGGGTTGCACTGGTAAACTTGTTATGGATATAGTTTTTACATGCTTATATTGACATGTTGCCATTCTTCTTACTCTCTTTAAATTTTCCCAAGATTATACTTTAGGGGAATAACAGGAAGGTAAAGGTATCCTGAAGTGGCAAAATGTTCTATGCAAGTTGTGATGCTAAGTCTAGAATCATTTTTGTTCTGTCTTGTATTCATAATGAGTAATAATTTTTCAGACTTTTGTTGCAGCTGAAAAACAGCTTTGTTAGTTCAATGAAATGGTAGTAAGGATTAGGGACTAATCCTTTTTGATGAAAATGAGAAATACGAAATAGCATAATTGTTTCCACAGTTAGACACAACAGCTGCCAAATGCACACTGTTGAGAAACAAAGGAGAAAAGGGGCACTCTCAGTTTGTCCACTTTACGAACACAGGCCAGAGACAGCTACAGTCTCCACGGAGTAGTTCCTTGGACTGCCTAATGAACTGAGAAATTAGTTTTCTTACTTTGGAGTACTTGCTTTAAAGTACTTACTTTAAAGAACACCTGAACATCCCTGATCATTTTTACTGCATCTGCATCAATGCAATGTTGCAGTGAAATATTTATATTTGAAGCAAAACTTCAAATGTCACCCCCTGTAAGGCAGTGTTGCAGAGGGAGAAGCCTCCTGCAGGAGTGTGGTTTTCAAGAACAGATCGAGGATGATGCCAAGGGAATAGTATGAATATCCACAATACTTACGTTAGAGCATAATTTCTGGTGTATTAAAAGAAGATTGCCTCATCATATGTTTAAATTCTGAGGACAACCAGACTGCTCTCACTGGCGGGAATCCTTGGAGATCTGCAGTCCTACAGCGCCAGCTGACACCGTGTTAGTTCAATGACGCCTCTTCCCTAGCTCTTAGTGATCTCCTGCATATTGGTTTGGGGGGTCTTTTTGGAGGCGTGTCTTTGTGGGTTGCTCATCGTCTTCCTTTCATGTTCAGCGTCAGATTAATTTCACTGGTTTTCATCAGATTACTCTCAACTAGCTGTGAGTTTGTATGGATGGAAAAGAAAGCTATGTATGAGCTGGTCCCCAATAATCCTTTCTGAGTCAAAGGTGAAGAACAGGATAATTTAGTGTTTGAATATGTCTACCTGGCCTAGTTTTGATGTCTGCATTAGGATGGGATGCATCGTATCTCAGAAGCATTCTCTCCTTTGAATCCAGAGGGAAGCTGCATGACTATAATGAGCTATAATTCATACATCATTGTCTACACTACAGCTAAACATATTTGATCAGAAGAATTGCACTCTTGGAATGCTTTGGTCAGAGTAATAATAAAGAAAAAACCCCTGTCATACTGCATATCTCATGTGGTATTAAAACTCCAGATTTGGTAGGAAGTTTGGAAACACAGTCACGCTTCTGAGATCAGTTAATTTTTAGGGCTTCATCTTAAACCAGTTAAGTCAACAGTAAATTTTTATGGCACTATGAGGTCTTACATGCACCCTGGGATTAAAATATCTTGAGTTAATGAGGTATTTGGCGGATATGAAAGAAGTTTCTTTAAAGATCTCTCAGTAAAATGATTTAAGCCTCTTATATAGTCAAGGATTTAATGCCAACTTGCCAATCAACAGCACTTCTGCTCCTATTCAGTGAGTACAAGTAAAACAGAGTTCATTCACTCAACTTGATTGTGTTACAAGAACTAGAAATTCCTGTTGTGAACAGCACCTCGTTCTGGTGGTAACTGAATAGGGCACCGTGTGCTACTTCTACATATTTTGAGTTATGGAAAAAATAGCACAGTGTCAAAATTAAGAAAGAAAATATATGCCTGAAAGGAAAAGAAAGAAATGCCATATCTGCTGCCATTTTATCTGTTTCAGTTGGCTGGCAAAGCAAATTTACTGCCTGAATCTCTTTGCAAGGTTTTGACCATGTGCTGTTGTTGCACGAATGGCATGAGCAGCCTTTCCTTTGTTGTGTGCTCGTGCTGAGAGGGGCACTGAGGCAGAGAAGCCATGGATGGGGGATGCTTCTGTGGGCACTGCACGTGCTCACACCTGGGAGAGGCAGGTGGAGCGAAACTGCAGGGCCCTTTTCCCTTTCTCTTACAAGTAGTTTTGAATTCGCTGACAGCTCTATTTTAGGGTTACTTTGAAAGTCAAACCTGAATGCCCAGGTCAGTTAAGACTCTGATCAGACAAAACATGCGAGTTTATCAGTCCTGTTATATTCTCCTATGTCTTTTTTATCACCATAGGGGAAGTTTTTAGTAGGGCTGCAGCTACAACCAGCTTTCAGACTGTTATCCAGATCACTCAGCTGAAAAAAATAACAACAAATCTCAGCTACTTCTCATTTGGAGGGAGTGGAAAACTTAGCCCAAATTCATTATCTGATGTTCCTTAACAGAAGACTTTTTCTGTGTGTGGAAAAAAGAAGAAAAAGAAACATCATTACCTTAAAATTATTTTTACAAAATGAACAGTTTCTTCTGTTCCCTCACTTCTGCTTTGCCGATATTTATCCTGCAGTACAAGCCTGCACAACTAACAGAAATAAAATTTAGACTCATTATCTTCTGAGGTGGAACTAAATCACTGTAGCAGCACTAATCTAAATGAACACCATGGGGCAAACAGCAGTGAGTCAGCAGACCTTTTGCTGCAGCAAATATTTCTTTGTAAGCATAATACTGTTTTCAGGATGAAAGTGTAAAAATTTGTTCAGACAGCAGCACACTGTAAGGCACACAGATTCTCAAATTCATATTAGGAAACTTGCAATAGATACCATGTATCCTCAAACCTTTCCCAAATGATTTCACATTTGGAAGCTACAGGACAGTGACATGTAGGCAAAAAACTAGTTTGTTGAATTAAACACTTATTGCTGCCACCTGCATTGGATCTAAATTGCTTGAGTAATTTAAAATATTTTGACGGTACACAAAAAAAGAAAAACAATCAGATTTCCTAGAATACTAGGAAAGGGGGAAATATACTTTCTTTCTAGCCATGTGATATACTTTTGTCATGACATCAAGGTGTAAAATACAGTCTTCCCGGGCTATGCTCCTGGCCACTATGACAAAATGCGAGATTATGAAATTTTGAGATTTGAGATTTGGCTTTTTATCCATTACACATTTAAAAAGTTAAATTAGCACACTCCCATTGAAAGAATAAAGCTCTATCAGTGAATACTTTTTAAGAAGCTTGCTCAATAGCTGAAAGAATAAAATGGTTTCAATCTGCAAATATGTACAGAAACTCTGTCATATGGCACATGGAATTAATTTATCAGCATTAAGAACGATTAGGCTGGCTAATACCACACAAAAGAAATATACTTTCATTATACCCATATATTTATGCAAATTTTTCATCCTTCCATTTCTAGGCACAGAAGGACTGGGAGGTTGGGGCCCTATGCTACAAAAGGGGAAACATTCTCCTTTGACTCAATATGCACATGAAGCAAGTCTAAAGTCTGAAGTTCTTTGAAGAAAATTATGATAAATTTTAACCCTGCAACATAAACTGTGGGCGAACTGAATTAAATAGATGTAGGCTACTCTGAATGAAGACACTTTCTTGATTTTTCTAGATAATGACAGGGCTCAGCTGCTTCCAAAACCAATCTCCCAAGCAAAATTTGATCCCAGAGACAGGATCAAAACATCTGTCATGACCTTCATTGATTTTTCTCTACTCTGAGCACTGTTTAAAGTTTCAAGGCAATAATGAGAATAAAGGTTTATGCAGAGAGCCAAGAGTTCATTTTTGACTGCAGGAACCTGAATTCTTATCGATGAGATGAAAACAAATGAAACTTCAGCAAAAGTTTGAGTAATGAGGAAGAAGGCATTGAATCAGATCAGTTCTTTCATGTTAGAAGATGGTTCCTTTTCTCAGTCCTATTAACAGGGAATGGTGGTTGGATGTCTATTGAACACAGGGTAGAGAGGATGCTACACTGTCTACTCTAAGCTGATTTTTCATCACTGTTTTTAATTTTATGATGTTCAAGGAAGAATATTCAAAGTATTTGCTGATCTATGACACCAGTGTTAATGCTGTCACACTCATGAAGTCTGATTAATTTAACAGAGATTGTATGAGTGTTTCAGAACTGTATTTTTTTTTAATTCTGAAAACTGGAGGTCATCTTTAGAAAGTTGTTATCAACAGATTTTTCTTGTCTCATTAAAATGAGAAATTAGTTTCCCCTTTAATTTTTTTTAACACCACCTCTGTCTATTGCTTCACCTGTAACACTGTAGTGACATTCTTAGGAAGAAATTCTAATTGCTTTGGATTATATTTTTAATTACTTTGTTTAAGCCCATTGCACTGGTTTGAGGAAAATGTCAGATGTCTTTTCCAAATACCCACACCAAGAGCATTGCTACTGAGTCAGTCCCATTGTTTCCATCAACAGCCTTGAGCTTTTCCAAATTCAGATCACAATCTGACACTCCAAAGTAGGCTTTGAGAGTATTAGAGAAACATGAGATTACAGTATTCTGGCCACAGCTCTCAGAGAGTGCTGGGCCCCGTGTGTCAGTGGGTTTAACAAAGATGATGTGATTTCCACCATTACAACTTATTTTAAAGATTATTTTGTGATGGTATTAACCCCTAATGGGAGAACTTTCCTACACCCATACTAGTATGTTACAATTTCATTGTGTTAATACTTGGCAGTGTTATAGCCAGTTTTAAACTGCCATGTACAGTTTCAAGGGTACAGAATGTTTGCAGTTAAAAAAAAACATTGTTCAACTGATTTCAAACTCAGCACCCAGACCAAATCACATAGTCAGTGCAGACAAATCACATAGTTTTGTCATAAACATGACAGAACTCAGCCTATAGATGTACAAATTTACTCTATTTCAGTAGGAGCTGCATATATGAATCTGGAGGTGGGATATGTTTGATGAGGGCTTGGCTGCTGTTAGGAGTTGGACTTCTGTGATCATTGTGGGTGTCTTCCACCTCAGGATGCTTTATGATAATACAAGCCATTATTTCTTCTATGGACTAAATTGCTTCTGTATCTGTATGAGATTTTGGCCAACATTTGTCATGTGTGTGGGTACAGGCCTCCATCTTTATGGCTGGTGGTGCAGTGTGGAGGCTCTGGCCCTGCAGCTGCTCAGACCACAGCTCCTGAGTGCTCTCTCAGAGGAGACTGGAGCCTGTTTGGATCCTGATGGAGAAGGATGCTAATTTAAAGAGAATGGGACTGTTGGATACCATGGAGTAGGACACAGGGAAGACTGTGGCCTTGAGAACTCCTAGGTCATGTCCTAGTGTGGGAGAAGGGTTCTGAGGAGGAGTCTGAGCTGGGCTTTTCCCAACTTGCATCTGGTGACCAGATCCCCAGTGAAGTATCCATGCAGCATGGATCCCATATGACTGCAGCAGCTTGCAAAAGGACAAAACATCTGCAGAGCTGCTCCACAGCCAGACATAACTATAAGGATGTAGCCCAGCTGTGAGACAGAGGCAGAATTTTCCTTCAGGAAATGCATAAAGAGGAAGCTGGCTGAATTGCGGTTGCTCGGGAAACCGTCCTTTGAGTATCTTTACTCTAGTAAGTGCAATTTCTCAATCAAAACATTACACTAATAATGTTCCAGGTTTTAATATCCCCTTTTAGAGCCAAAAGAGAAAGGGGAAGGCAGAAGTACAACTGATTGCAGATTCAAATAAGTGAACATACATTTACCTGAATATATAATATTGTAGTAACATTAATAAGCACTGCACTAACCTTTATTTGAAGGACTAATTAAAATAATTGTAAATGCATGTATTTGATGGTATGGGTGTCTAACCAGATTTTTTAAAATGTCTTCTGTTTTGCCTTCGGGTTAAGATCCGTGTAAAATCCACTCATGAGCCTTGAAAAACAGTAATAACGAAATGGTGTAACCACGGGATATTTTAAGGGATACTTCCAAATCCTGTTTAAGAAAAAATATAAATTTATAAACTAAGCTATTTAAAAGGGCATAAATGCTTAGATGTTGTTTTTAAACTAATTCCTATCTTCTTTTTTTTATTATTATTTCTATGAGAATAAAAAGCAATCTCCTTCTGTATGTCTTGTAGCTTTCACAGTGTTTTGTTGTTTGAAGTAACTCTTCTTGTAAGCAAAATGAGGCTGGTGGGCTGTCCTTTTTCCCACAAAGAAGGAAACAGCAGTAGTATCAAAAATGACAAAGAAATAATCATCAGAAGCTGCATGAGGGTTTTTTGGGTTTTGGTTTTTTTTTTTTTTTTTTTTTTTTTTTTTTTTTTTTTTTTTTTTTTTTTTTTTTTTGGTTTGGGNTACAGTTGTTATGGGGGATAAAGCTTTTATTGGAAGCAAAGCAAGGAAATATTCAGAGGGGATAAATATCCATGGAAACATCTGTCCCTGAAGGGAATGAAGGCAGAAGGCAAAGACACAGGGCATGTACAGTTGGATAAATTGGTTTGTTGGTATTTAGGAGAGATGATTTCTGGTTTTGAAAAAAAAGAAGAATCTTTGACAAATAAAAACCTCTTACTGCAAGAGAAGAAGCTCAGACTTTTGATGACAGATTGGGTGTATGACCAATTAGTTGAGAGAGTCAGAAAGGCATTAAAGTATCTCGTAAAGAGGAGACAACAGAGCGATCACAACACTACAGCTTCTGAGCTCTCACAGGTCCAAGCACTGAGGGCCACAGAAAGTACAGCTGTACTTGCAGCATTTTGATGTCAAGGGCATAGATAGTAATCATGGTGTTTTAGAGGTGTCCATGAACTGATGAAATATGGTGAGACCAGTGTTTGTGAACTTCAGTGATACATTTTTTTCTGACTAGGGTTTATGGATAGTGACTGTAGTTTATTCTATGAGGATACCATTGGAGAAAAAGCAATTATCGATTTAAACTCATGGGCAATTCAGAGTTTCATGGCCCAGATTCTTGTACACTACAGCTCTGATTAGTGAAAATTAAAGACTAGAGAGCTGTGGATTTCTATTAGAAACTACCAGATCTCAATGCAGATTACTACAGAAAAAACTAGTTCTTGAACATCCTCACCTAACACTTGAGAAAAGAAATGTGTTCTTGTGCATGGCAGCTTTGGTGTACTCCTGAAAATGGTGGAATTTCAGACTGGCCCAGAGGACCCAGATAATTAATTCATGGACAAGTCCCCCAGGCCTTCTATGCTTACTGCTCATGTACAACATGCTGCGTCTGATGACAATGCCCAAAACAGGGGAAATCCTAACAGGAGACATTCGGTTTGTGCCAGAAACTTGGGGTAACATATTTAATAGAGAGATATTTTAGTATGCTAAAGATTTACAACACTTCTGGCATCCAATTCTTTTATCTGAATATATATGGAGCGATATCCTGAATGACACATTAGGATGCTGTAAAAAACATTCACAAACTGTTCTTTGTACAGGTCATGTAATGATGATGAATCACATTTCTAGAGATTTCTCCCCTTCTCCCTCTTTTTCACTTTCATGGATGTGGTAGTGTAGAGGTGACTTGAACAAGTGGTCTTTTTTCCACTCAAACACTTCAAACTGTGTTTAACAATAAAAGCAAAGAGGAAGGCTGCTTGGGTTTTCATTGCACACTGCAGTGTGCTGGGAAATAGTCATTTCAAGGACAGGCAAACATAAAGAAATAAAGAGATTCTGCTGATGCTTTGCTTCTGGTGACAGAAGTTTGGCTTTCCTGGCGTGCAGAGACACAATATTTGGATTTTATGTCTTTTAAGGTTTGAAATCTCATACAATTTAGAGCACAGATTTGACTCTGACATGTATTTATTTGTTTAATGAAGTAAACATGACCATATAATCTCTAGACTGGAGAAAAGTATTTGGGAGTACAGCTCCATATACAGATCACTTTAGGTGATTCAGTTAAGGCAAATTATCATGTTTAAAATTATTAATTTATTTAGAAAGACATTGGTTATTTTCATTGTTCAGGAAACAATTGTTTGGATTTTTTTGCAAGGATCTGGTATACATTTATATAACCTTATCAAATCTTTATATTACTGGATTTATATCTCTAGCCTTTTTCACTTGGATATTTGTGTATGACCTTGCCAACGGCTTCCCCTGCCTTGACCTCAGCACTGTGTCCTATCCTGGGGCTTGCAGCTAGTACAAGAGCACCTGAAACCTAGTAAAAGCTTTATGTCATTTGCAGGTATGAGCTTGCAGTGATACGTGCCCATGTTTCAAAGCATGAGTGTTTGATAGCCAAGCACTATATAGTACATAAGCAAACATTTATTTATATCTTTAGGGGAAGAATCCTTCTTTAAAAACATTAAGTCTCTCTTCCCACACTGCAGTTTTCAAAGTTCTTATGTGAAGACCCCACTGCTTCTGCTTTAGACATGCTTGGTGAGATTAATTTAATCTAAATGTAGTATCTTAAAATCTATGCATTTCTGTCCTAGCTTCAGCTGGGATAGTGTTAGTTTTCTTCCTAGTAGCTGGTACAGTGCTGGATTTGGGACTTAGGATGAGAATAATGTTGATAACACATCGATGTTTTAGTTGTTGCTGAGCAGTGCTTCACACTAAATCATGGACTTTGCAGCTTCTTGATCCCTGCAAGGAAGAAGGCTGGAGAGGAACAAGAAGCTGGGAGAGGACACAATCTGGACAGTTGACCCCAATGGACCAAAGGGACATTCCACACCATATAGCATCACAGTCAGTATATAAACTGGGGGTATAGCTGGCAGGAGGCCGCTGCTTTGGAACTGACTGGTACCAGTCAGCAAGTAGTGAGCAACTGTTTTTCATTTGCATCACTTGCTTTTCTTGGGGTTTATGTCTCTCTGGTTTTGTTATTTTTCATTTCATTACATTTTTTATCATCATTATTTGATTACTATTATATTGCAATTATTAAACTGTCTTTGTCTCAACATACTAGTTTTCTTCTACTCTCCCAATCCTCTCCCCGGTTTCCCAGGAGCAAATGAGTGAGTGGCTGTGTGGGGCTTAGTTGCCAGCTGGGATTAAGCCACAACAATTTACATCCATTCTAAATGTTTGTCTAAGCTAAGTAGCACTGAAAGTGCATATTTCTTTCCATTCTCTGTTTCAAGACTTGAGACAATTAGTTGAAATGTGTAACCTTTGATTTCTTACTTGCCACTAAATGGAGATGAATCCCAGCTTCTATTTTCACACACTCCATTTCCTGGGCTGCTGCTTATTTTAGGTCACTGTGCAGTTGTGTTCAGTGTACCATTTGTAATCTTCTGGCTCTTAATTATAGTTGCACCAACCTGAGGAGCCTAGAAGCCTCTTTATGATGAAGTACTCCAGAGAGCACTCAGAGCCGGCACCACCACAGAGCTTCAAGGTGCTCTGTGTAGTGACATCTCAGGTGACAGAAGCAGTATTGTTACCTTAGCACAGTGTTGCATCCAAGCAGGCAGGGAGTAAGCTGTGTCCTTCGGGCTGGTATCAAGGATGTATTGCTGCCAGTTCTGAAGCAGATTCTATTATCCATGTCTCTTGAGCTCCATGCACTGGCCTAGATGGTGTAGATTAGATCTGTGCTTTATTCTCCTGTCCCTTCAGTCCTAATAAATCACAACACAAAAGTCAAGGGATGTAGTGAATCACATACTATCCCCAAAAAGTAACTTCATAGCTCCTCATGCTGAATTGCCACTAATTCCTAAGGAATTATTCCTGACTCGTTGTTTAAAATGGAATCTGTCTGCAGATGACTGGAGGTGTAAAGGAAGCTGCTGCAGTTGATGATATTTTTACTTCACTTGCATGTACTGATTTATGATTTCTGACAGTTTTTCTACAATAAACAACTTGTATCAATGACTTATTAAGCAACCACAGAAGAGTTTATTTACCTTGTGATGGCTACTTCACATTGGTTACTTATTTGTCAGCAACGTCTTCCTCTGCAATACAAGCATTTGTTGGATCCCCAAATATGTCAGGTTGCATTGTGACTTCATTCAGAAATAACACTTGCTATTGTGGGCTGTGTTTATTTAAGGAGGTGGGAGGTAAGCCTTGTTATTATGCTTTTGACTTGTACAACCTTGTGAAAGGTATATTTGTGTTTCCAGGACAAAATTTGAGTTTGGTTTAGGCACCAAAGGAAATCTTGGTGCAAACTGGGCACCCAATTCCTATCAGGAAAAGGTTTTTTCACCCAGAGAGGATGTGAGCACTGGAACAAGCTCCCCAGGGTAGTGGTCACAGCACCAGCCTGGCAGAGTTCAAGAAGCATTTGGACAATGCTCTCAGCACATGGTGTGACTCTTGGAGTGTCCCAGGCAGGGCCTGGAGTTGGATTTGATGATCCTGATGGATCCCTTCCAACTAAGATTCTGTGATTCTTTGTGAAAGTAGATATCTGGAAATTTTTTTCATCATTGAAATTGCTATTTCCAAAAGAAGGAAAACTTACACGGTTTTGGATTTAGAACCATCAAAATGCTCATTTCTATTCTTTCTACTCCTCTGATATCTTGACTGGAATGTTTACATTAGATATTAATGTAGTAAAATCCTATTTGAAACACTTAAAAAAATTATGTAAAAGTAAGCATATTTGATATTATCAGAACAAAGCAAGAAAATACATGTAACTTATTTTGTTTACACTTTAGGCATAACTGGCTCAAACTCAGAAAATTATTTTAATAAAACTACCCTTTCTGACACAAAACAAAGTTTATTTTTTTGCCTGTTCATTCATATATATTTTCATAGAATTTTTAACATTTTGCTTTATATTTTTATTACAAAATAAGAGACATTCTGATATAGTTGGATTTTGTGTCTAATTAAGTATTGATGATTCAGTCTAGAAGCTTAATTGTTATGATTTTTCTGGTTTTTTGGTCATTTTTGATGCTAAGCATCATTTTAACTTCTGAAAAATATACTTCTTTTCAAGATACATGGAAAAGGGTAAAGGAAAAGGAAATGGAAAAGTAAAAGGAAACGGAAATGGGAGTGGCAGTGGAAATGGAAGTGGAAAGCCTGTGTGCCTCTCTAGAATGACTTTTTTTGTTCATATAACACATTACTAGACCCTATCTGAGTAGAATAGGGAAGACCATCTAGCTGATTATTGTCACCGGAATGTGTAGACAAAAGCAGGTGATAGCTTCCTATTTACCCACTGTGAAAGAAATCTTGAGGAAAAGCACCACTGAAAAAGCAACCTTTCTTGCAGGATTCAAATCAAAGTGCGTCATCTCTCTCTCTCTCCCTGATGACATAAGAATCTCACATAGGATTTCTGGAATAAGAAATCATGAAGGTGAGTCAAGTGGCTGGATGTTTCTCGCTTTTACATTTATTTGTTTAGGAATATCGTTATTAATGACAAAGTGGTATGGGAGTACCATGAGCAATAATTCTTTTTTATTTATTGTGAGTATTTAATGTTAATTCCCAAGGCTTCCAAGTTGTAATGTGAAACAATTGTGGAAATTCAGCCATGTGTTGCGTTGCTGGAAATGGCTAGCAGAAAGTAAGATGTGTCTTGACCCAAAATGAGGCATACTAATTTAAAGTAACCTGTGACTCAATGTCACAAGAGACATCATAAAATTGCCATTTTCCCTTAGTTTTGCAAGCAGATGGTGAACTACTTAGACTGGAAAGAAGGGAGACTGTTCTTCGAATTCTTAAAGAATTAATTGTAGCAAAATGAGCACGGGGGTTATTTGTTTTTTGCTGGAAGGCTGCTTTTTGGAATAGGTATTCCAAAACTGAGACTACGCAGTTAAGTATATGAAAAAAATTCCAGATTCTTTTATTCTCTTTTGCTAAAGCTTAGACACCTTGGAATGAAGGTTGATATTTGGTTTTAAAACAAACTGCATACTCATATAAAATATAGTTCTACAGTACTCTGAAAATGAAATAATAAAAAAGTGATTGCTTGTTTTTGTGTAGAGATTTACAGTTGATTTGCTTCCCCGGCAGGCTGCAGGGACAGTGGAAACAACACAGTCCAGAAGAGAGCAAGGTAAGTCATCTATGCAAAGAGGTTTAGAGAACTTCAGTTTCCACAGTGAAGTTTTATTCTGTCCCCAACAAAGAAAAGCTAAGAGAAAGGTGTCTGGTATGGTGGCACCATTCACCTTGGCAGAGAATAGAAGGTGTGGAAGACCACCTAGTTTGGGGCTGATTTGTATCTCCCATGTAGTGTCAGCATAGCATTCACAGATGGAAGAGACTCATCCAGCTCCACAGCTCCACGCAGTGCCAAACCCAGTTTAGAGGTCAGCTAATCTTTCCAAGATGGTATGACAGGGTAATGCAAAATATTAGACAGACAGTTGGACTTTGTTAGAGAATAAGAGGCCTTTTTTAACACTGCAGTTGGGTTTTGGAGGCACTCTTAGAATCACAGATTCACAAAATCACAGAATTATTTGGGTTGGAAGGGACATTTAACGGTCATCTATCCAAATCCCCTTGCAATGACAAGGGATATTTTCAACTAGACCAGATTGCTCAGAGTCACATCTAAACCAACCGTGTAAGTTTCTGGGTATGGGACTTCTACAACCTTTTTTTATTTTATTGTCTCAGTTTTGTGAAATTTCTACTCACAATGGCATTTCTTTCAAGGAAAGAAAAGAGTAAGTATAAATAACCATAATATCTTAGTTGTTAAATACTAAATTCACTTTATATAACAACTTAGGTTATTGAACCAGCCTTTCTTTTCCAATGGAAAGGTTCTGAAATATATAGGGTTTAAAAGGGAAAAGGTAAGAATGAAGAAGCATACCTAGATTATAAATTTCAGTGCCAATTTTCTTTATGTTTCACTTAGCCCATGCTAGAATATCTCTCCAACCTCTGGAATGTGCAGCATTTTTCTTTGATTTAGTTATACTAAAAAAAATTGAATTCCTGATTTAGAGCTGTTGTTTTTGTTGGTAACACACAAAGAGCAAAATTCTTGCTTCCATAGCTTTGGTGATTCTGCAGTGCTGACAATACTATCAGGCTTTCTGTCTGGCAGCGAAGGCAGGAAGTGTGACAATGACTCTGAGGAAGATGGAATGCTGAGTGTGAACTGTAAATTTTTTTAGAGATCATTTCTAGTGATTTGCTCTAAGGAACACTAGGTTTATTTTTTTTATACTTCCCTTTGGTCTGGAAGATAAATCTTAAATTTTTATATTTAACCCAGAAAATATAGAAATTATACTTATCTATATTATCATATATAGAAAGTAGAAAATATAGAAAGTGTTGAAATCTGGGAACATTGTACTTAGGAAATAAGAAGAATCTATATCCCCTCACATGACTGCCAAGTTCTGAAGATGATCAAAGTTAATCAGCAAAGTAGAGAAGTACTTGGTAAACCTCTCTAATAGTATGTCATGGTACATCCATATCTAAGATTAACTGCCAGTAAGGATTATGTCTGCTATAGAGAATAGGTATTTTATACAGGCACGTATTTTATGTTCAAAGGTTCTTACAGGGGTGTGGTAGAGCTACTTTGGAAGATTACAAATATTTAATTCTGATTTTGTACTGGAACACATACATTAGTATTCCTATTTTTCATTTCTTCTAGTTTGGGGTTTTTTTTCCCCATCTTTTTCTCCTTTTTTTAAGCTTATAACTGTGTATGTGGCCAACCCTGTAAAACTGAGGAGGAGGGTGAGTGAAACTGTGTGAGAGCCATGAGGCAGTAGGAGCTGAGAGTGTGGTTGGGTTCAGAGCAAGGTGGGAGGTTTTTCTGAGTGGTGAGTCTGAAGAGGCAAGATTACAATTAACAAAGCTTATAAATAAAACACTCTTTTCCATCCTTGATTAAAAAACCATAGTAAAAGCTTACACAAAAGGACCTCAAGAGAGGATTGATCAGTGATAGGCTTTAAACCTGTACTTTGGTTTATGGGCAGCTCACCAAGGAAAAGCTGTAAAACAGGTCTGGAATGTAATAAACATCCCTTTGTGTTTCTATTTTGAAGACCAGCCTGAAAACCTGAGTGACAGGAGGAGGATGTGTGCTAGGGCACCATGGGGATTTGCCCATGCTGAGGGTAGTGGTGCTCTCTTATATCTCCTGCAGAAAGGTGGGAAGGGGTGTAATGTGGGCAGAGCAGAAAATTTGCATTAGTGGCATTGAGGAGGGATACCAGAAGGCTGAGACTACCTCTTGGTTTGCAAGGGGAAAATCACTGCCAATTTTTAGGGTCTAGGGATGTGCTCAGAAAAAAGAGCTCAGCTCCTCTGCAGAGGACACAGTCTTGTGGTGTACTGGAAATGATGTATCCATTCAATAAATGACACTGATGAGGCTGAGGGGAGGCCATCCAGTAGTTCTCAGCTGGCCAGATTTGATTAAGGAGTGTGATTTGGTTTTGCATGGCCTGGCTTTTGGTAGAGGTGAAGAGCTTCTGTGAGAAGCTGCTAGAAGCTTCCACCATGTCCAGCAGAGCCAATCTTTGATGGCTCTGAAATTGGACATGCAGCTGACCAGCCCTGGGCCAGTTGGAGATGTTGGTTACACCTCTGTGACAACGTATTTAAGAAGAAAATCAAAACAAAGTGGGGCACAGTTTTTTCTAGCCAGAGGAGAGGAGGAGGAGATGAGAACATGTGAGGGAAACAACATGGTGACACCAAGGTCCGTAGAAAAGGTGGGGGAGGGGGTGCTCCAGGCGCCAGAGCCGAGTTTCCTCTGCAGGCTGTGGTGAGGCCCATGGTGGAGCAGCTGTACCCCTGCAGCCCATGGGGTCCAAGGGAGATGCACTCACAGCCCGTGAGGGAGCCCACACCAGAGAGGGTGGATGCCTGGAAGAGGCTGTGTTCCAGTGGGAGACCTGATGGAGAGATGGGGCCCCTGCTTCCAGGCTGGAGCAGCCTGTCCTTGGACGACTGCACCCCGTGGATGAGTGACCCACGCCGCGGCAGTTTTGGAAGGACTGTGTACCCAATGGGGAACTCACGTTGCGGCAGTTTTGGGAGGACTGCTGCTCATGACATTGGAACCCCACTGGAGAGCTTTATAAAGAACTGTCTCCCATGGGAGGGACCCCACAGCAAAGCAGGGGAAGGACTCCTCTCCCTGAGCAGCAGAAGAAGATCTCGGTAATGAACTGCCCAAACCCCCACACCCTGGTCCCTGTGCTGTTGGTGGGAAGGAGGGACGGGTTTGGAGGAAAATGGTGCTTTAAGGGCTTATTTTACTTCTCATTATCCTCCTCTGACTCTGTTGGTAATAAATTCACTTTGTAACTCTAAGTTAGGCCTGTTTTGCCCCTGGAGTGTTTTCTCACAGTCCTTATTTCAATTCATGACCCCTTTGTTAATTTCTTTTTCTCTCCTCTGCCCGGCTGTGTCAGGGGAGAGCGAGTGAGCAGCTTTCACGGGTGCCTGGCATTTGGCCACTATGAGGAGGCTCTGTCTGGGAAATTTTATAGCAAAGAATGGCTGACTCAAAAAAAAATATCAATGAACAAGTGAAAAACTATGGAGTTCAGCTGTTACAATAAAAAGGAGTCTTTTAGTTTTTCTATTGTGATCAGTACTATATTTACTGGCAAAACTCTGGACTACCTGTGATGAAAGTTCATACTGTGCTTGCTGTTAAAGTGTCAGATGACAGTGCTCTTCATCTGCTGACTTGAATGCCCAGGAATACAAACCCTTACTCTCAGAGGCAATCTACCTTTCATGCTTTATGAAAATGAAAGTAGATAGATTTTTGTACAGTCAAGGTTTCTTGTATTCCTTAGCAAGGGGGATGCCTGCCATCTGTGCTAGGACAGAGTCAGAGTCTCTGGGGCTGGCAGGACAAGCCTGGACTAAATACTCTCTAAGGGATGGCGGAAACAGCTTTCATTATGTTTGATCAAGGAATGGGCCTGTAGCACCCACCAGCTACAGCCACAAGATGCTGCTTTTTTTTCCAGAAATTTCAAAACTAAGGCTGTTCATGGGAGGTTTAGGTTGGATATTGGAAAATGTTCCAGTGCCAGAGGGTGGTCAGGCACTGGAACAGGATCCCTAGGGAAGTGATCACAGTACCAAGCCTGGCAGAGTTCAAGAAGAATTTGGACAATGCTCTCAGGCACAGGGTGTGATAATTGGGGTGTCCTGTGCTGGGCCAGGAGTTGGACTTGATGATCCTTGTGAGTCACTTCCAACTCAGTTTATTCTGTGATTCTGTGATTTTGTGAAGCTGAGTAGTGCATTTAACTGAGAGTAGCACAGCTGTGACTCTGCAATGGGAATGGGATGGAAAAGGCCAAAAGCAGTGAGAAGCCATTTAATTAGCAGCATCTAATGACAGGCTAAAGCATTTCCTCCGGTCTCAAAAAGAGTGATCTTTTGCATGCTGAGTTATTTCCATGAGATAAGTGGCAAGGTCATTGCATCTACACTTAAGAGAATCTGAAATTCATCAGGTGGGGAAGATGAGAGGAGGTAAATATTTTAAAGGAGAAGAATGCACATCTTTTAAACAATTTATGAGTACTGGAAAAGGATATTAAGTCATAATAGAGCTGCTTTTCATTAATTACAAAAGTGATCTTTTTTTTTCATTAGGATTTCATACACAAATGGAATCGAGAAAATAAAGGTGACATCCTGAGCCTACTGAAGTCAATTAAAAGACTTCCAGTTATTTAACGGGGCCATTTTTTTCTCATTACTAATTTTATCAGCAGAAAAATATATTGAGAGGGAGACCAAGATTGTGGTGCAATAATCCTCATCTGACCTGAAGCATGTAGAAAAAATGATGCTAGTTAATGTGTACATGAAGAGGTGAGAAACCTTACTATAGTTTAACTCATTGAGGGCAATGAGAAAGTCCTGACTCCTGGATTAACCACCAAGGAAAATATTCTTATTTCACTAAATTCCAGAGTAAGAAGAATAGCAGAAATCCTTGCCTGAATAAAATCACCTGTTTATTTTTCTAGTCCTGGAACACAGTGATGTTGGACAATAATGACAGTCTCTAATTTTAAATTTGTTTTCTGTATTAAAGCAGCAAATTAACAGAGCAGAGAACTGGTTTGGACTCCTTACTCTGAGCTATTCTTGACTCCTATGCAACTTGGAGCTTTTTGGAGATGATGTTTTCAAATCTGAAGAAAAATTGCTACAAGTGGGTGCAGCCTTGATAGTTAAGACAGTCAGACCCTTCTTATACATTTTGTATGATTCCATGCCGTTTAACAATGCTTAATATAGAAGGGGAAAAGTTTGAATCCAACAGAAAGTCTAGACAGGATTGCAGTGGATGGATGTCAGCATTACTCTACAGCCATTGTCAGTCAGCCTTCACCATTCCATATTCATGTCAGCAGCAGGAATAATTATAGCCCAGTAATGCTGTTACAAAAGAAGATTTTCAAAGGGAAGCTCTGTCAGGAATAGCCCCAACGCCTTCCATTTGATTCAGACAAGTAATTTTCCCTTCTTTCCTAGATCCTGGGGAAAAATTCCACAGCTGTTTCATTCCTCAGAGGCTTGTCCACTACTCTCCTGCTGGGATCTAACCTCCTGCTTTGGCTTCAGCAGCGCTATGCCTGTGAACCGTGTTAATTTTACCAGATGTTTATGTCTTGTCATTGAGATTAAAGACTTGAATCTTTCCCAGCCATTTCTCTTCCTCATTTGCTGAGGAAAAACTGGTTCTCACAGGCATTGTAACTTTCAAGCTAAACTCTGTTTATGTAAAATAATGTAAAAGTAAGGTATAAGTAGTGGGTCTTAGCAGGCAAATAAAGGCTACTGAAAAACCTAACTTAGAGAAACCATGTCCTCTTAACACTGCTGTAAATAACAGAGGCTGCAAAAGTATTTTTCCAGGTCAGCTCACTTCGACTTACATTTCTCTCTTTCTCTCTTTCTGTTTTCTTTCTTGTTTCTTTCTCAACAAGATTTAAAAACTGGAGATTTTACTTTGCATCTGACACAGATTGTGTATCTGTACTGTTGCCTGCATTCCTGATAATGCATGTTGCTTTCTATACTGAAGTTATATAAGAAAGTAAAGATCCCTATATTCAATTCAGTAGCTGAACACTTGTCATAATGCAGAACCATTCCCCCTCTTGTCAGAGTGTTGTTGAAGGTCCCTTTGGATAAAGAAAAATGCCAGATTCTTTTTAAAAAAAATCTGTAGATCAAATTTGACATTTGTAGGACACCAAAGCCTGTCTCTGATGTGTACCTCTGTCTCTCATTCACAGAAACATTTACCCCTGGTTCTTTTTTAGTTCATGTTTTCTCACCTACAAGGATGTTCTATGTTTCTACCTTTACAGGTGTTATTATGCAAGGCTGTAATAAAAAAACGTGACTTTTTTTGTAGAAGTGGTTAGGAGGGGTTCACAGTCTGATACCAAGTCAATCTTCACTTTCACAAAATTTAAACCAAGTCTGGGTTGTGGTACGGATGTCAGCCTTAACATATATAATTGTATTTTTTATTAACTCTTAGAGCATCATGCAGTTAAGTTACCATATTTATGCAACTATCCATATGGAGAAGAATATTCAAAATATTTTATCCATATTTAAGTATGAAAAATATCTTGGTTACGATTAGGTGTGATTCACAGCTCTTATATAATACTATAGTTAATGGCAAGTTCAGCTGGTTCATTCTTCAAGTGCACTTGAAATACATATGAGATTTCAGTACAGTATTACAGTCACTTGGAGAGTCTCCCTAGAGTCATTAGCAGCTCTCTGACTTAGCCAAGTAATACAGGTTAAATAATAAATTTTGTTAACTTCCCCGTCATGTCATAATGAGAACCCACAAAACCAAGATAAAAATGACAGCTTTTTTCTTTCTAGTTACCTCTTACTAGTTCCAAGCCTAAACAAGCCCAACTATTTAAAGACTCAGTGAAAGCATAGAATAAATTTCCAGATGCACTGATTCCTAAAATTTCACTTCTAAAATAAAGAGATTGGTTGGTCTGTTTATCACTGCTTACATAATGAAATTTTCTGAGTGATGTTTGTTCTGATTCCTTTTCTATTGCCTACTGACTGACAAGATCTGGTCTTTGATGATCCATAGAGTCACTTTTAGCTTTTAGAATTTATATCTTTACTCAGAGAGTGTAAGTAGCCTTGCTTTTAATCTGTTTTTGAAATCAGACTCATCCTGAAAATTATTGCAAATACAGCTATCTGGGCAGAAGAACAAAAAGCAAAAGCAGGCAGACTATTAAGATGTATAGAGGTATTTCTATGAAACAAAAGAGAATAAGAAAATATTTTTGAGCATGATCATATTGTACAGGGGAAACTCAAATATGGCTGCCTTGTGTCATTATAGCATAATGGAGATTTCAGTCCCCTCTTTCATAGCATAACATCACTTTATATCATTTGAAAATCAGCTCAACTGCCTAAAAAGTCATGGCTTATCCACAAAGAAGTCATCATGAATATATACCACTTTGAATCTAAAAAAAAAGGTTTTCAAGAAACATCAGGCATAAAATTAATTGTTAGTAACTCTGTTTCAGTTTTCTTTTGTTTCCTGTTAATTTTTTAGCTTCAGATGTTTCTAAGATTAGACTAAAGTTTATAAAACATTTTTCTGATCATTATTTACTGGGTTACCAGTTTGGCAATTGTTTGTTGTTTTTCAACAGAGTTGTTTCCTTCACTAACTCACTAGTATATTTAAGTGATAAAAATTTGGAAAACATCGGTGGTTTGTTCTAAAATTATAGTGGGCATAATCCCAGGGTAATCACGGTAAGTTGCAATACATACATAAACACAGTTGCTGTGTTTGTTGTCAGTAACTTTTAAATATTCAATCACAATGAAAATATCAACCACTATTCCAAATTCTATTGAAAGGCAAGGAAGTCTTATTCCCATTGTTGCAAAAATGAGAAGATGAGCACAGAGAAAATGAGTGATTGCCCAACAAGGACCCATGGGGAAGGGTTAATTCAATTTATGTCTTTCTGAAGCTGGTTCACCATGAGATGGTAAATCCAGTTCCTTCCATTCTCATACATTTCATCAGCCCCATGTTATTAGTGTTCTAGAATAAAAAATAACGTTTTGGTAAAAATTAAAGATATTAAAACTTTAGCTTTTTATCAAATCTTAGTATTTGAAAACTTCAAACAGGAAAATGACCATTCAGGTTTCGCCATCTCTAGTCAATAGATTCATGAGCCACAAGCCATATACCCAGAGAAAGTATAATAGTTGTTTTTTCAGGGAAAATGAACCACTGGTGCCAGCTTATTTTAGTGCTTTAAGCTATACTAGACTTAAAACTCTGTACTACTAAAAAAAAAATTAAGAGATTGAAGGTACCAGTATGAAATTAGAGAAGAAAAAAAAGTGCACAGACCCCAAGAACTTTGCAAAAGAAGATTTAGCTTTTAATCAAAGCAAGAAATCAATGTAAGTATCATGACAGAGCATGATGAAATACCTCAAGATCAGTGTTGGAGTTTGGCTTATGGTTCGGCCAAAGATGCATAAAGATGGAGAATTAATTTGCTGATATATCCTTTTGAGATGTCTGAACATTTAATTATTTACTGATAAGGGAAACTATGATACACCAGAAATATTATTAGAAGACTTAGTTGGGATTTGTCTAACCTTGCACATTAAAAAGTTACCTGGCTTGACTAACAGCCTTATCTAGGTTCTTCTGACTACCAACTGAGAAAAAGAGTCAGCACCAAGGAATAATAGAACATATGGTTTGATCATCTGTTTCAGGATGGGATGAATTCCTGTGTGGAAGTGCCTCTTTTTCTCTTCATTGGTTACTGAAGGATCCTTATTGCACAGTACTTGCTGAACTAGAATAATGAAATTACTTTGCTGGGGTTTTTTAGGAGAAAGTCCATGTTGGAAAGAGGATTTCTGTTTGGTCCCAAGTAGGCTCTGGTTTTCTATCTTTTTGCATGAGATATGCAATATTTTCCAAACCCAACAGGTGTTAATCTAAATGAATATCTAAAAAACATGGTCTCCAACATTATAGGCAGCACAGGCTATGTGAGAAAAATTACTGTAACTGTTCCTTTCATTGTTTCAAGTGAAGACCTTACACATGATATTTCACATCAGATCAGCACTGATGTGTTACTAAATGGAAGATTTCAAAGTCACAGCAAAAAAGTCCACTGAAAGTGGAATCATTCAATCTCTTACTATTGTACAAGCTCCACTGATTTCAAAATCAGAGTATGATGCAAAGTTTTTACAAAGACAGTGACTTTTGGAAGTGAATTATTGGGCAAAAGTGTAGCTTGGTAAACAAAGAATACCACAGAATCATAAAATCATAGAATGGCTTGTGTTGGAAGGGATTTTAAAGATCATACAAACCCCCTGCCATTGGCAGGGATATCTTCCACTAGACCAGGTTGCTCAAAGCCCCATCCAGCCTGGCCTTGAACACTTCCAGGGATGTAACATCCACAGCTTCTCTGGGCAACCTGTTCTTGAGCCTCACCACCCCTACAGGGAAGACTTTCTTGCTAATTGCTAACCTAGATCTACCTTTTCCAGTTTAAAGCCATTTTCTCCCTTGTCCTGTCACTACAAGCCCTTTTAAAAAGTCCATCTCCAGCTCCTTTGCAGGCCCCCTTTAGGTACTGGAAGGTTACTATAAGCTGTCCTCTCCTCTCCTCCCCTCTCCTCCCCTCTCCTCCCATCCCCTCTTTCCACCAAGATTTTTTGTTTCATTCTTTCTTTTGTTTTGTTGGTTTTTTTTTTTTTAAACACTGGAAAACAAGAATACTTTTTTATATGGCTTTTCCCATCTTGGAAGGCACTTCAAAATTTTTCCTGTGGAATGTAATTTGAATCAACAGCAGAAAAAATCAGAACTTTATCCTAAGAAATCCTTGACATTTACATTAACTACAGATATTTGATTTGTAACAGTCAGGAAAATAAAAAAAAAATGAGCCTTTTTGCATCTTTTTCTTGATGGCACCAAGTGTCATCTATCTGGAAACACACATCAGTTCATTTAAGTTTTTGCATCGTTATGTGACAACGATTATCTACAGTATGGCAATATTGTAGAAAATCGTGACAATATTTTTATCCTTGAAGAAAGGAATAAACAATTAGAAGATTGATTTTACTGCAGTTGCTATTGATTTTTATAATTATCTGCTTGGGTAAACCACATAGAGCATAAGCACTCAGACCAGCAGCTGTGAAAATTATGTATTAAGAGACAAATCCTGCTGCAAAAGATGTAGCAGTCAACAACACAGGAAAGAAAGGTTTGCTATTATGCTCTACTTAGTTTGTCATAGGTGTGCTTAATAGAGCATAAGAAGCAGCTAGTCCACACTTTTAAAGCTTTTGTTTCATTTTATTGTTTGGGAGTTAAGTAACTATGGAAAAAGAGGAATTTTTATACATTTTTAAAAGAAATTTTCAATTTATGTAATTTCTGGTGTTTTTTTTTTTTTTTTTTTTTTTTTTTTTGCCTTTCCCTAATAACTGCTGGAATCAAATAAAAGTAGTTAGAAAGAAAAAGGAATTTTACTTTTGAAGGACTTTTAGCCATGGTAAGAAACCCACGCTGGAACAGCTCGTGAAGAACTGGAGCCTGTGGGAAGGACTTATACTGGGGAGGTTCATGGAAGGCTCTCTCCTGTGGGAGGGATCCCACGCTGGAACAGGGGAAGAATGTGAGGGGTCTTCCCCCTGAGGGTGAAGGAGTGGCAGAGTCAATGTGTGATGACCTAACCACAGCCCTCATTCCCTGCAAGCTGCAGGAGAGGAGGAAGAGAAAAATGGGAGTTAAGTTGAGCCAAGCAAAAAGAAGGGAGAAGGTGTTTTAAGATTTATTTTATATTTCTTATTATCCGGTGCTGGTTTGATTGCTAATAAATTAAACTAATTTCCCAAAGTCAAGTCTGTTCTGCCTGTGACAGTAATTGATGGATGATCTGTTCCTTCACTTATCTCAATCCAAGTGCTTTTCAATATATTTTCTCTCCCCTATCCAGCTGAGGAGGGGAGTGAAATAGTGGCTTTGGTGGTTAACCTAATAAAAACATGCTTGAGCTAATCAAAATATTTCAGGCACCATAAAATCCACCAATATTTTACACAGGATCAGACATTTCCATAGTTGAAGGCAATTCAGAATGCTTATGGTCTTTAAATATTAGATCTGGTCCCAAAACTCTCTTCACCATCTTGTATGTGAATCATTTCTGAAATACCTTATAAGCAAAAAAATATATTAGCTTCCCAAGTAAAGAGAGTTAAAATTCAAACATAAAATTATAACCTTCCCAAAGACATATTTTAGAAATATACTCATTTTTTCCCTCCATTAAAATGACATTTTTAAAAAATGCACACTTAAAATAAGTAGTAGATGGCACATTTCATTAAAATAGATTGGTTTTCACATTAATTTTTACAGTCAGATTTGGCAAAAGTCAACAAAGTTAAAAAACTATCAGAAAATACATACGTTTCTACCAGTGGAAAGTGACAAGCAAAACCAATTTTTCAGTAGGCCATGCATAAATACAGTTTAGCAGGTAAGCTATTTGCATTTTAATCAGCCTGTATTTACGCATTTACCTGACTCAGTGGTTTTGGGGAAAGTTAAAAGCTTCTTTTAGGTATTTTTTTTCCTGATGAAGAATTATTCTCTATCAAGTAAGTATGTGGTTAGGGAATTGTAACACAAGTGAATGTCGGCCTCCATTTCCAGCTCAAATCCCTGTCCTGGATAGATGCCAGAATCTTAATAGCTACTCTGTTTTCCTCCTTGGTTCATCTTGGTTCACGCAGGGAAATTGCTGTTCCTGATTTCTCCTCTCAGATGCTGTGAGATAGTATCATCTGTAAACAGAGAGATTATTTCTCTAGCCTTCACCAAAATCCTGTACTTCTAAAATGAAGTTGGTTGTGCAGTTATTTAGGAAGAAGATCGGATACAGACGTGCCTCACTGATCTGCATAACATTGTCTATTTCAGAGGCTTTAGGGTTGTTTTTCCATTTAAAGTCTTTTCATGTTAGGGCAAAGGCAATGCTACTTCTCCCTGCAAAGATTAATCTTAGCATTTACAAAAAGAACACAAGCCAACCAAAAAGAAATACAAATAAAGAAACACACCCCCCTGGCCAAAAAAAAAAATTTGCCAAAGCCACTAAAATATCGCGCACTTCTGTTACTTAGGACTGTCTCAGTGAACAACATTAGTACATACATGCAATGCAACTAGATAAGTATTTGCACACAGTTTTTCTAGAAAATCAGGTAACAGGGCTTAAAGAAAAGATACCTCTTCTATAATTTCTCAATATTACTCTATTTCAGATGTCTTACCTCAAGTTATTAATAGCATTTTTCCAGGGTGTTTTGACATGTTTGTACTGACCACATTTGCAATGTGCCTTGCATTATTTCCCAGCCAAGAATGTTAGTGTTTCTACCACTTGCTCCATGTGCCATCTTCCTTTCCATTAAATGTATTTTAAAGTATCTTACCTGAAGTTTTACAGAGGATTTCATGCCAAACTGATGAGAAAAAGCCTTATTCTAATCAATACTATTGGCATTTTCTTGTGCTTACTGCAAGGATCAATTGAGGTAAAAATAACAGAGAATGCTTGTAAGTTTTATAGAGTCATATAAATGTTATTGAGAAGAGATCCATGGAAGTTATGTAGTCCAAGCTCTGGCTCAGAGCACAACTAGTTGCCCAAGGAAAAGAAAATACATGTATGCCGTTACATATCCGAAGTTATTATACAGAAAGATAAACTTAAAAGTTTAGAACATGTTCAAAGATGAAGATTTTGATGTGTCAAAATACTGAGTATTATATTTACAATAAGAACAAAATTATTTCCTTTACCTGTAAAATTTCTTTTAAAAACAAAAGTTTATTTTAATTTTTCTGAAAGCTAAAGAGATCCTGAAAATACAGCATTTCTTATTGGGGTATTATTAAAGGAAAATCTCAATTACTCAATTTAAAAATGCTAACTGTAGTATAGAGTTACATTTTACAATGTAGAATTTCTATTAAAAGATAAATGTTTTGAAAGTTGAGTTCAAAACAAATGTTTTTAAAATAAATGGGTTTCTATGGTAAAATTTTATATAATCATTTTTTATAGAAATAGTAGAAATATTCTTGATGAGTGCTTCACTTTCTATTTTGTCTCATCTAACAGATTTTCACTGTCATTAATTACTAGGGGGACAGAACGCATAGATAATGACAATCTGTCTCAAAACTGGAAGCTCCACATTTAATGAAAGTTATCTTAGTGCATGGATTGCTCCTTTTTAAAATTTCATTTTCAGGGGTTTTTTTTCAGTAGGATTCTATGTAGATAGCTAGAAAAGTTAGAGTATCTTCCCCCTTTCCTCACACACAGAAACAGATAAATGTGTTTTATTAAAATATGTGATAGTTTTACCAGGTAAGTTTTTCCTACAATGTATTCAAAAATTTAGCAGCAATGTTACCAAAAGTAGATGTTAGCTACTAAGTCAATGAGTTAATTCCTTCTAATTGCTATAAATTTGGAATTCAGCCCTCAGTTAGGAATATGCTGTCATTGTTCCCTGCTATAGAAGAACCCAAACTTGAAAGACTCAAATCTTAAACATGATAAGACACACTGGTTCAGTTAGCCAAATATTTAGCTAGACCACTTTTTCAGTAAAATTGTTTTCAGTGAATTTTTGCAGTTCCCTTCTTGTGCTGTATACTGTAGAATACAAGAAGGACTTATATTTTCTGGTAATAGAACTATAAATTTGTTTTTCTTTCTACCAAATACTAAGGACACAATGAATATTTCAGACAATTGCAATAAAATCTAAAGTATATTCAAAACTAGGCTACAAGAAAAAAATGGCAACACTGTCTAACTAAAAATGTTAATCCTTTGTATGGTATATCTCAAGCAGAGGACAATCCAAGGTTCTTGGTGGAAAACTACAATGTGCTATTTATAACTATAATGGGAAATTTCTAAAATTGCCAGAATCTAAATGTGAAACAATTTATTTTCTTTACTGAAAATGAATCATAAAACCTTTTGCTAATTTTTATTTTATACATGAACATTTACACTATTTTATGCTTTTTAATTTTTTTTTTTATTTTATCCTTGGACTGAAAAATCTTCTGCAGGGTTTTCCTATTGCTACAGCTACAGATGCCCTACTTTTCTAATGTGTGTATGGAGGAAAGACCAAATACTGTCTGCTAGGGCATACAGGAGTTTCTAAATTACCCTCTATCCAATATACTGCACAGGCACGTATGTAATTCCTAATTAAGACATAGATGCACATTCTGCTTATGGGAGACTGGTGTACATCTGCCTAGCTACGAGAGCTGAAAGCAAATTTTGATTTATTGTTCTGTTAAGGTGTTTTGAAACAGATTGTCTACTTCCAGAAAGGAAGGATCCAAATATCTGCATTACCATGTTTTGTGCAAGCCAGCTCAGGACTCTTTTTCTGCCATGGACTGTCCCAAATGCTCAGCACATACTGTTTCCTTAGCTACCCTTGCTGAAACTGTTTTGCATGAGGAAATGCATCATGGCATGTAATTGTCTATATCCCTTCACTAAAAAGATATTTTCGAAGTAGAGACCAGAAAAATAATAACTGGAACTCTTCAGGAACTCCTGAAAATAGAATGGTGACACAGCTAGGAATAAAATGTAACCAAGTATGCACTGAACAGAGGTATAACATCTATTTGATTTGGTTTGGAACGTGCGTGTACCTGACCCAAATTTAACAAAACTAACTGCTGATGTTCACAATAAGACATGCAGGAAGGGCTCCTTAATATGCAATTTTCTTCCCTTGTGCTGTGTGTGTGCAAGGAGGTGGGGTTGGTAACATAAAGTCCAGCAGTGAACTGTCTCACACCTTCATATTGTTTTCTAGATGTAGTCCCTTGTCCTGTATTTGCTTTGCCATCACTGTGCTGCAGTTCATGAGGACATAAAGTATATTGACCATCTTATAGGCTATTATTTTATTGTGAGCTGTTTTCATGAAAAGCTATTAAAAGCTTATATGATCTTTATTATTTTTTGTATCTTTAAGAAGTTCACTGAAGAATTCATGTTCTGAACATAGCCGAGGCAAGATTTGTCAGGGTAAATAATTTGTTTTATTAAATCATCTGTTGTAGCTGAAGAAAAGCCAGGCCACTTTCTGGTTCATAAAGCCTCCCACTGTGCTACTGGTCTGAAAGAGTATCAGTAACTCATAAAAAGTTGGGGTTTTGTCTCCCTGCAAACATCAACGCTTAATTATGTAGCTCATCATGGCTCCTCCACTATACTTTGAACACTAATTAAAAGGCTGAAAATTGAAACCTTTGTGCTAGGCTTTTAAGGTTTACAAAGGTGAAACCAAAAGCAGGTTTGGCTCTCCCTGTCCCGTTTCACAGGGCAGGAAGGATGAAGGTGAGAACAGTTAATCCTTTGAGCATCCATGGAAGGTTTCGTGCAGGACAGGCATCACTGGATTTGATCTCATGGTAGAGACTCAGACTGTGCTGCTTCCCACAGAAATTCAGATCATCAAAAAGTGCAAAATCTGCTGCAACTTGGTTGGTGGAGACTGTGGTACCCTCCCCCAAAATGGGAACAAGGAGGAACTTTTCCAGCTATCCTTTCCCTCCCTCTTATAGCACACAGCCCACACACTCATTTCTAATTTTCAGTCGCAGCTCCTGAAGGCAGTATAAATTTACAGCTATTGAATAGCATTTAAAGATAGTCAATAGTTTACTCAGAAAACGTTTAACTGCTTTTCTCCCACGGCTGGCAAGCAGTGACCTTTCCATTTTCAACTCAAATGATGTGCAAAGGAGTGACTGCACAAGTGGGAACACTGTCAAAAACCTAAAGTTAATTGAGAGTTCAGTGTCTTAACTTTTCAGTACCCTTTGGCTGAGCCTAGTTCTGATGTGTCAGAATGCAAATTTCTAAAATACAACAAACAGAGGATTCTGGATAGAGGTAGCAGAAAAGGGTAAGAATGCATTTATTTTGCATGTAATTGGAATTTGGCAACAAAAATTGCATTTTTAGTATAATTGCAAAGTTTTCAGAAGGAAAGAAAGAGGTTTGATGCTTGTCTTCTTGTTTATGAAGGGCAAGAATTTAGTCTTTTTTGGTTCCAACTGCAGTTTTGCATTAGAAAGGATCCCAGCCCTTTGTCCATGCATATTGAAATGTCATAAAAATATTCATTGCAGAAAAGTAGGATGTCTTACTGCTCCATCTCACTGTCAAATGACTTTGTTTACATGCTAATTCCCTCCTCAGGGATATGCCTCAGTGACATGTCTTTTGGCTAATTAAGATTTGAAAATTCAACTTTCTAATCTGTACCTTAAATCCATAAATAATAGTCAGGATGAGAATTTATGCTGCTGTGAATATCTCTGCACCTCACAATGAGACCCATGCATTAACCTTCAAAGACTTCTGCAGTAATGGTTCAGAGTACTTTAAACACTTATGAGTGATCTCTTCTAACTTCATTAATGACTCTATTAATTACATAGTTAATCATGTCATAGTAAAAGCTGAAAAAACAGATGATAAACCACAGCTCCTCTTTTCATAATTTCAGTACTCTTTTTAGTTTCACTGTAAATACACAGTAGGATTTAAAAAAAAAAAAAAAATCAATTATATGCAAGTTTATTTTGGCCTTTGTAGAGGAAGACAAATTCTTTTATGAAAAGCAAAGACCTAGATATTTATGTTTCAGGATTTCAGTTCATAATGAGATTTAAGCCTGTTCAGAAGCTCTTTCATGGGTTTATTTCCAATGTATTCCATCAAAAATCAGAGCAAAGTCACCATCATATTGGGCAAGCTATAATTCAAACAAAGAAAAGACATTGAATTAAGCTTAGCACAAATCTGTTGGACAAGGAACCCCAGTCCTGGTACAGAGGGAGTATAGAGCAGACGAGGTGCTGTTTCTTCTCATACGGCTCTCTCCATTTTTAACTAGCAGAACACGTAACAGAAGGCATGAAGAGAAGCATTTGTACCTTATCTTATAACAACAGGTGGTGTGCAAGCAACAGAGGACATCTGCCATACTTTCCAGACCAGATCTGCAACTGAGAAGACTCATGGAAACAGAAAGGGGAGAAAAAAGTATCATCTATGAACTCATTTTAAGAACCCAGTCTTTGACATCTATGGTGTAAAACACTGAGCATACCCAATGTCTTTCCTCATGCCTATATGAGAAAAACTTGGAGCCTACAAGTTCCAATCGTGTTGCCAGACTGCCCAAAAAGTAGCTGCATTGCTACCATGGTCCTCTCTTTTCTCAAAAGAATAATCACTGACAACCTTAAAAGAGCATGTTAACAAAGCTTCTTTTCAGACCACAGAAAAGTGTTTACAGCAAGTATTAAAAACTCATAAATAACAATGCTGCTGCTCCTCAGGGTTTATCCTGGATATGGATTTATCTCAAGTATTACCTTTTGGTGTCCATGTTAGTCACTTCTCTGGCTGGTGGCTGTTGAACCACAGCCCATGTAAAAGTATGAGAAAGCATCTTTGTTTAGTAGCAATTCAAGGTCCATGTTCTAGGAGGAAAAATAACACCCTGGTTAGATTTATAGAATTATAGAACAACAGTACAGAACAGAATTATAGAACAACAGATTATCTCAAGTAGAAAGGGACCCATAAGGATCATCCAGTCCAACTCCCAGCTCCTCAAAGGAACAAAAACTAAGCTATGAGTCAGAGTTTCATTCAGATACACCTTGAACTCTGATAGGTTTGGTGTCACTTCCCTGGGATCCTGCTCCAGTGACTGACCACCATCTCAGTGGAGAACCTTTTCCTAATGTTCAAGCTGAACTCCTCCCAACAGTCCTTTATTCCTACTGCAGGTTACCTGAGAGAGATCAGTGCCTGCCCTTCCGCTGCCCTCCTCGAGGAAGTTGTAGACTGCGATAAAGTCACCCCTCAGCCTTCTCCTCTACAAGCAGAATAAGCCAAGTGATCTCAGTCACTCCTCCCAAGTTTTGTGCTCAAAACAAATGCTTTGTCTGAATCTACATTCAGCATTTCACCATCTTGGTCACCCTTCTCCAAACAAACGGGAATTTGGTGTCTTCTTATACTGAGGTGCCTAAAATGGCACACAATTTTCAAGGTGAGGCTGCACCAGTGCAGAGCAGAGCAGGACAGTCCCCTCCCTTGCCTGATGCACCCCAGGACATGTTGGTCCTTTGTCTGCTAGAGCACTGCTGACTCATGTCCATTTGCCATCAACCTAAACTCCCAGATCTCTTTCTTTGGAGCTGCTCTTCAGCCTCTCATCTCCCAGTCTGTATAAAGAGGATTACCCTGTCCCAGGTGCAGAATCCAACACTTGTCCTTGTTGAAATTCCCATTTATGTGTTTTGATTTTTTAATTATTATTTTGTTTATTTTTTGGTATGAACATTAGATTAAAAATCAAGCCAGCTACAAGGAAGATGACCTTCATTTTAACAAAACCTGAATTTTCTTTAGAAGGAATGGATCTTCAAGACAGGAAACATATATTCAGTTCACTATGAGCTGAAACTACTTGCTCAGCTAACTCTCTGGAAATTCATTGTTTGGATAAATATGCCTTGTCTGAATCTACTTTCTCAGAAGTCAGATTGCCCAGTACAAGAGGCCCTTAAGAGACAAGAAAAGGAACACTAAATGAAGGGGATGATAGAGGCTTTACAAGGTGATCTGATTACTTTTGGAAGTCCTGATGAGACTTATCTGAAAATACTTCTGAAAATGTTATCAGTTCCATCAGTATTTGTGGTGCATTCTATACATTTATAAGTACTTTGAATTTCTGATTTTCAATAGATCAACTGCATCTGATGATAACTGAAATCAGAATGAAGTTTTTCTGATTTATAGTTTGTCTCCATGAAATCACTCGGTGCTGATAGCTTCCAGGTATGATTTATGTATTGCCATCTGCTGTAGGTGAAAAACAGCTTTCCTATTGCTTCACAGACGTTGGAATAATTCACTCAGAATGAAAAGGGAACCTCTCACATTCCTTGTGTACCCATCTCATTTTGGTTGCTCTCTGTAGGGAGCATGTGAAAACTACTGAGTAAAAGATTAGATGTAACAACCAGTTATTTTTAGCCATTCTTTTAGCTTAGAAAGCACTTTGCTTCTCTCAGTAATTTGAGATGTGCCTTTTAGCATCTTAAAATGCCTAAACATACACATACATATGAATATTATGAATATATATCATGACTATATAATGAATATTAGAAAAATGGAAAAAGTAACCTGTAAACTTTTATTGACAAGTTTATATACAAGAACTATCTCTACCTTTTCAATTCATCAGACTATATATTTGAAACATTACTGGAAGTAATTTTTACTTGATTATGCTGGTTTATAAAAATATCACAAGTAAAACAGAGTAAAAGCAAGGAAATTCAACTCTATGCTTTCAAGATTCTTTTAAAAATCTAAAAAAAGCAGTTCAAAAATTGTAAAATCAGAACACCTGAGAGAAATTACCTTGACTTTCCTGTTAAATGGTTGCTATATAATAAGTTTAACCATTTTCATGAAGCAGAGTCTGATTCTTTCCTTGTATTGTCTTTTCAACGCAATCGTGGGTGTGAATTCTGATGGGAACATTTGAGCTTTGAGAAAAGGCTTGTCAAAATAGATACAAAGATATTTTCAGAGACAATTTAGAACAGTGAATACTTGACTTTTGCTCTATTTGAATCAAAACAAAGTAAGCAAAGTCTTCCCAGTTTATTGACATTATCACTTCATCTAAAATATGTTTATAATAATTACTTGCTTAGAGTGGGTTTGTTTTGTATTATACTTGATAAAATGAAACATGTTTCCCAGGATTCAGAGAGGCCAAAGAAATAAATTATCCTGAAAGACAAGTTCGTTTTTCTGTGCCTCCACCTTCCAGTTTGCCAGCAGTGGAATGAGGATAGTCCCTAGCCCTTGTTAGCAGCTCTGCCCACAGTGATGGGCAACCTGAGAGAAGACCTTGTGCAAGCCCTTTGTTTTCCAATTGCAGAAGATGGGGAGATACTATTTCTAAAGTACTCTGAAGCATGTGGATGAAGGCTCTGTTTACCATTAGTACTTCTACTCTTCCAGATGTTCCACTGTGTCTTTGTACGAGTAAAGAGTATTTATATGAACAAGCCAAATTATACTGCTATTTGAACACACTACCTCCTCCTCTAATATTTTTTTAAGAAAATTATTCTATACTGGTGATTACATATTCAATGTGCTGAACTGTGAAGAAGTATTCCCAAGAAAGCAAAGCTAGGGTTCATAAAATTGCTTTGCCTCAGCTCAAAGTACACTTAATTCAATAGACAGGACACCAAATATAAATTATTTTGATAGAATGTATTGTGCTGGGAAAAGGAGACTACACCAAGCAAGGAATATTGATGTGTGTAAAATTAAATTGTCATTCTTCCTGACATAAATGTTATTTCTCTTGAGAACAAACCGCTATCAATATACTTAATAGTTACAACCTCTAGCAAATAATCATGTTATTGTCTGATTGCAATAGGCAGAGATAAAATACAACATTCTCCTTTGTTTCACAAGCTAAGTGAAGATTCTAGTAGAGCATCTAAACTGGTCTCAGTTTATTTTAATCCCTAAAACTTATTTGACTGTCTGCAGTCAATTCTTACATTTTATGTATCTCCTATTTCTTTAAGTTGTAGCAATTGCTTCTTTCAGTTGCTTCTTTTCCTAATATTGCTCATATTAATATTTCCTCATATTGCTCACATGGGGAAAAGAGGAGTCTTGAATGCCAAGTCTTGCCTCTCTTCAATATTTTTATAGACATTCCCCGGTAATTCTCATTGCACTGTTTCTAAATTCTACACAACAATGCTTGGGATTTGTTTCTTTGTTCTCAGACTTTTGAATTTCTCTGCATCTCCTTTTTCTTTTCTGCATGTACCATTTCATTTTTCTATTCTTCTTTGTCTTTCTCAAACCCTTTTAACTGCAGCGCACTGAGCCTGCTTTCAAATCTGAAGCAGAAGGCGAGCAGTGACTCATTTATCTCAAAGGTTGAGTCCCATATCACCTATAGCTTCAGGGACCTGTAATACTGTCCTGAGACCATCCAAAATGTTGCTTTTATTACCCCCAGACACCCATAGTCCCTCAAGGGAATGAAAGGCATCCTAGATATGCATCTTCAGCTGTAAGGAAAGGCCACAGGAATAGTACATCTATGGGCACCAGAGAGCCCTTTTGATCATGAAAAGTGTGTTATGGCTGATTATACAGACCCTAGGATGTATTGTGTTGCTTAGAGGAGACTCAGCAGTCCCAGCAAAGGAAAGGATCAAAGGAGGACAAATAGACTGACAAGTAGGTAAGGGGTGATCCAACAGGGGAATCTTACTTGTGAACAAAATTTGGGGATTATGTTGTCAAGCCTGTTTTCAATAAATGCCATGAAAAATATTCAGCTGGCTTCCTCTGGGGCAACTGGGAGAATGTAAAGTGTTTTTCAAAATTCCTTCTTTGATGAGAGAAAATGACACACTTTGCAAATTATTATTTTCATTGTCTATCATTGAGGATGCCCCCGAGGCACTGCAGCCTTAAGAGGCAACTCGTGTGAATGAGCGCTGCTGCACGGTCTGTGAAAATCATCAAAACCCATTTGAACCATTGAGTTATCTGGCTGTTACAAGGACATTTATAAAACAGAGACGCATTTGAACATTGCCTCAGTATTTAAATATGAACTTTGTTCATAAACTTAATTTCCAAAAGAAAGTGAAAATTAAAAGAGAGAAAGAAGTAACCAGAGTAAATTGTATTAAGGCAGCAGTTACCAGCTGGTGCAATAAGCAATTGCAGGTGAAATAGAGGCTTAGAGAGGCATGAAAACATTTAAGTGAAGACTTCCTCAAGCTTCTCCACTCATATTCAGGATCCAAAACTGAAAGAATTAACTCTGCTCTTACTGATCAAATAAGGATGTAACATTCTGAATTTGTTGGATGCCTTTTTTAAACAATGCAAACAAACTGAACTTCTCGGAGGCATGCTGGTCTTACTGTCCTCTAATTGCCTCAGAAAAATGTGGGCAAAAAGCATCTCTGATCAGCAGAAGCCTTGATAATTTCAGATAAATGCAGCACATTGTTGAACACATGTTTTTGCCTTATCCACCTGTAATACTTTGTTTCTGAAATGTAAACTCTCTACTCAGGTATTGCATATATCTTTTCCCACATAAACCAGCATAGCAGCACAAAATGTGGTTGCAGTTCATCACTTATTGTAACAATGACACTGGTCAATCTTTTTCACAGTAACTAGAAAAGTGTATTTGTTAGAGGGGAAAATCATCATTGGCAGACCAGGTAGGTAAAAAATACATCAACCCTGAAAAATCTGGTAAGGAAGAGTGTGGATACACTTAAGTCAATCTTTGCGGCATAGGAATAATCCATTTGCTTCCCACCATCAGAAAACTGTCCTCTTGCTTTGCCTGTCACATTAAATATTGAAACCTTCTGCTGAGTAGTAGAAATATTGGCAGCCTTCTGTCTGGGTCTGCTCAGAGAGATATTATTCATATAGGATGTGCAGCACGTTTTCTTTGTGTAATTTATGGGTTTGATTTTCTCACACACCATTTTTTGCACAGAGGGGCAGGGGTCAAACTGTATAGTCAGCTGTCTCTTAAGCTATAACTTTAGGTTTAAAGAGGCACAAAACTGTTTTGAAAAGGTCATTCTGACTAAAGAATCAATTCAAGTTACAGAGATTACAGAAACTTCGAGACACAAAACTTTGACAGAAAATGTATGCAAGGATATAAGATTCTAGCAATCAGTAATTATTTTGCCCTTGTGTCAACTTTTATCCCCTTACTTTTAGGAAAATCGGGAAAAACATGGTCAATCAGCAAAGAAATATCCTTTCTTGAGAGTTTCAGAAGAAAACAGTGACTGTTTTTCAGTGTAAATTTAAGATGAAAAGCAGTCAGGTGCTCATTTTGTAGAGTATTTTGAAATGTCCTGCATTTTGTTGCACTTCAGATAAGGCAAACTTGTTCTACCTTCTTTACAGCAGGAATCTGGCAAACTTAGTCTAACTAAGGCCTTTGTTACTTGCAAAGTTTTCTCATGTGAGAAGCTGTGTCACGCAGTTGTTCCTAATGCAGGAATTCTGGTCACCTACTAAGAGCAAGTACTTAGAATATTGCATGTAACACTCTTATTACTCAGATCTCCTGTGCCATTGCTCTGATGAATTTGATTACACAGATTGATTTTCACAGAGACTTGGTAAACTGATAGAAAGGTTTGTACACAAAATTTTTCTTGAATTCAGCTTCAGGCTGTGCACTAATGAGCCACACAAAATCAGATTTAATTTAAGGAGTTAAATAATAGCATCACTCTCCAGTACTTTTCTTTTTTAAAAAACAAGAAATCAAGTAAATGTAGAGAAAGAAAGACAGTAGGTTTTGTTGATTCCCCATGGCACTCTGCCAAAATAGGAAATACATTTTTAGGCTATAAACACTACATTCAAATGAAAGATTATCATACTTCTAAACTTTGACAGAATTAATACCAAAGATTTCGTACCCTATGAAACACAAGTACGAAATTTTGAAACACAAGTACGAAATTTTGAATAACTATTCCTAACTGATGTCTACATGGTTGAGAAGAAAGGACTTGATTCAAGCCCACAGACACTACCTTCAAATATTTAGTCAGCATTTTCACAAGTGCCATTTTGTGTGAAGTCAAGAAAAATGTTTAAGAACTCTGTTAATAAAGGCAAGTGTTACATGTTTAAAACCCATCTTTGAAAGTACATTGATATCCAAAACAAAAGAAAAAACTTAAAAATAGAAATTTGTTGAATTTTGGGGTTACTACAAATATTTTTAAGATAAATGAAACTATAAAAAACTGGCAAAAGCTTCTCTGTCTACTGAATTATGGTAAAAATTCAAACCAGAACTTTAGCAATTTATTCAGACAAGTAAATAAATGTAAAGAGTTTCAGATTCCCGATTTTTACTTAACACATCTATCACATAGATATTTCATTGGGGTTTTCTTAGAAAGTTGTGGGTACAAATTGTACCTAATATATGACAATTGTCTATTAAGTAAATGAGTATGCAGGGCTTCTTAAATCACAGATTACATGGTTGCCTTGCATACATATTAAATCCATGTGATCGAAATGATCAGGATGATAATGAAATCCTCATCTAGACAGGATGCTATTTCTCTCAGCAGCAGCTATGCTTATTAGCAATTCCTTTTGCCAAGAAATGGAATTGCCAAACTGAATGTCCTTGACCTTTAAAGGGTAAGAGTAGGGACATTTTGAATAAAAGCATCCCTTTTCAAATGAAATAGAATACTTCAAATACTGGGCACATAAAATCAACAGGAACTTCTGCAACTTGGGTAGTAACTTTTCACAGATGTTTGCAAGACTCTGTTTCATAACGAGGTCACCTCACATATGTCTGAAAAGTTTAATAGTAGTGCTTAACTTATTTAAAATACATATAAAGGGAAAAATAAAATGTCAGAACTATGAAACCAATCAATTGTTAAATCCTTTTTCTCCCTCTCAGTGTGTTCAGACACGGGTGGTTAGTTTATACGAATATTCCCTGAATCCACAGCTGATAGCAAATGTTATGCTTGGCCAGTGTGATTGCTGATATGAAAAGATTTACTCTTATCTCCTCAAGATGGCCATGGTTCTCTCTTGAAATATCATTTATGCCTTGAGAAAAGGCAGTCTTGAGGAAAGCAGTGTCTCCTCCCCAAAACCTGTGTGCAAGCTCTCCCTTCCTCCTGTGGCTTTTTTGCCATGTATTTGCATCTGAAACTATTCAGATATTTTAATCTGATGTGAGAGATTGCACTGTGAATTTCACTGGAAAACATCACACGGCCTCTGAGAGAGTATTAAGTGTTCTGCCTGGACTGTTTTTCACTGATTTTCTGATTTATTTAAGAATAGGAGCTACTTCCTTTTCTCAGAATTGGCTGGAATTATACTCTGTGTTACACACAGCATTTCCAGTACAAAAAAAAAAAAAAAAAAAAAAAAAAAAAAATTAATTCACTAAGAAAGGGTTATTTTATTTTGTCTAGCAATGCCAGTGCTGATAGCCATGTTCAAGAAACATTCAGACTTTCCTTTGTTATTATCTCTCCGTGTGCCAGAAAATGCAGTAGCAAAAAGCACCTTTGAGCTCTGTTGTGCCATCAACCTTTTGAAGCACTTGGAAAGTACATTGAAATCAACAGGGAGTCCTATTTAATAGGCAATTGTACTGCCTCGGGATGTTTGCTAAGAGCCATACTGTTTTCTGGAATGAGATAAGCAAGAGAAAAGAAATTGGCACATAATTAGAAAATACAGTTCTTTCCATACAGCTTGTTCAAACTACAGCAGTCCTCAAAGCAGTGGATGGAGTTTTGTTATGTAGGCACAGAGGAATAATCAGGAAAAGAGGGGGACCTTGAATGACACTGCTCATGGCACACGAGCAGCCTCTAGAAGTGCTGGCTTGTTTTTAATCAGGAAGCGAAGGGCTGGCAGCTGGCTGCCCTGGGCTATAATTCAGCAGAGCACTTCAGCATGTAAGCAAATGGGACTTCAGCAGGTCTTCAAGGTGCTGATTCAGCAAAACCTTCCCCTTCCCCTCAGCAAATCTCTGCCTCTCCACTGGAGATAGATAGTTCCTGCCATGCCTGGACTCCCCCGTGCTCCCTGGTCCATTGTCCCTCAGGAAATGATTGAAAGGTAGGCCCTTCTTTTACAGACTGGTAATGGAAGTGGACAGAAAGGCAGGACAGAGAGAGACTTAAGCCTCTTGCCAAATTCACACAAAGAAACATTGAATAGCAAACTCAAAAGTGGAGATGCCAGGCAGCAGCACAAAGGCTGCACCACTTTCTCCCCCTCACTTTGTTTGACCTGAACAGGGGCTTGGTTATTCCTGTCCTCAGGTCTCCAGCCAAACAGGGCAGACTGAAGTATTTGCCAAAAATTTTGTGTTGACCAGAATACTCTCTGTGGTAAAGAGAAGCACAGTAAGATTACATTTCCTTATGTGCAACTGAAGATAAAACTTCTCAGAGCCTTCTGCAATGTGAGCAAAGACTTGGCATTTTGTACACAGAGGAAGGGATTGGTAGGACTTTCCTGCACTGGCAGACAGACACAAAGAGAAAAAGGTTTATTGATTGCTCTGGAATGAATACGTAATTTGAACATTTGGCTGGGGAACCTTGTGTGCTGTGAAACAGACCAAAAGAAATCTTTACATAAAAGTACTATATAGGATTTATAAAACATATGGAAACTAAAAGTTTCTAACATGGCTAGAGATACTGTGCATCAGTTCAAATGTGCTCTGGGACCTAGGTTTAGGATTTCCAGAGCTGAGACCACTGAGTTTAGGGACTTTATCCAAAAGGAGATGTGCCCCTGGTATTGGACATCTAGATTCCAGAAGTTCACAGGGCTGAGTTAGGAACTTTGTTCCCTATGTACCACATAGGAATGGTGCAAGGGATTGGACTGCAGAGCACACCTCTGGAAACAGCTAAAATAGACAAAAGCATGAAAAGACAATATTAGGATTGAAACTGCCCATGTGTGAGCAGAAGGTCTGGAGTTCAATGCAAGTTTGCAACAATTTAATGGGGAAATCCCATCAGCCTTGCAGAACAAACCTGCAGTTCACCCTCTGCATCCTTGCAGTGGAAGATGGACAGCCCTGCAGAGCAGGGTGACTCCTTTCACGTTCTCTTTATAGCTGCAGGATGGATGTGATCCAGTGAATCAGCTCTCTACGTCCTGAAAAAGTCATCTTACTTTACTTCCTGAGCATAGGTTTGTCCTGTTCTGCCCATGAAGAAGGACGATTAACCTTTATGTTAATGAACCTTTAGGTTACAGATATTCAAAAATTTTTAGGACTAAACAATTACTTTGAAAACGGAATATTAAGCTTTGAGGCTGTTCACACTGTATGAATACAATTCCGAAGAATTTGCTTACCAGAGCTAGAATCTAACAGGACATGAAGCTCTATGAAAGTATTTTAGCATATCACTATTATTTGAAGATCAGGTTAACAAATCCCTTGGATGACATGGTTGCTTTTATTATCTAAAATGGCTTCTAGACCCTGTGTATTCAACATTTCTGCAAATTCATTTTATCTTTCATTCTGATTGTCCATATTACTATGCCAACAGATTATCAGAATGCACAATGAAATGAAATATTACCCCTTAGAGAAGTGTTTGTAATATAGCCAGCAATGCACATGACAAGCTTGAGTTCAGAATTTGCTCAGAGAAACTGAAGCATATTATACACCAGTTTTCACATAGTATGGCTTCCTTATAATTCTGACATGTTTGGTAATACAATGAACAGCAAACCCAGATTTGTCAGGAGGCTCAGAAAAAAGTTAATACTCAATTATTTACTCACTGAAAGTGGTAAAATCACAGTACAAAACAAGATGGAATACTACTTCTCAGAAGTCTTAGCCGTCAAAATTAATCAATTCTTTTGTAATATTCAAAGATAAACATTGTCAATCAATAACATATTTTCAGCATTTAAAATAATGCTGATCTCATGCACTATAAATTACTTGTGAAAAATGAAAGTTCATTTGTCCTTATAAGAGGAATTGCAAACAGAATATCTTGGACTAAAGGCCAAAATTTTAATCTCCATCCCACAGTTCAGCTTATTTATAGGAATAATTAATGCCAGTTCTAACAGGTACTTACCCAAATGTCATTCTCAATATGACTTTCATTGCAAAATGAGAGTTTCTTTGGTCCCACAGTATGCTATCTGTGTATAATATTTCAAAGCCCTAAAATGTTTTTAATATTGATTCTGTGTATATTAGTCCTATTTTAAGAAAAAGAGCAGTTTTAATAATAATTGGGAAAAAAGTAAATTTAGTAAGCTCTGAAGCTAGTTTTTTTCCCCCTATTAACTTAACAAATCATTCTTTATAGCACTATGTTCCTGTCCTTCCAGTAGAAGGAATATGACCAAAGTAGAACCTTGGCCAACGCTGTCTCCTCTGAGTTTTATCTTTTGGTAACTACAACAGGCATTTAATGAGTGTGAAAACTGCTTGTCTCTTCAAGGAGCCAGTGAGAAAAGCAGAGCAAACCACACAAACAGAGAAAAAGCTCTGAGGAGCAGAGTAAGCTCTCAGGGCCGTTTTGCTACCTTCCCTGAAAAAAAAAAAAAAAAAAAATAAAGTGTTTATTCAGTATAATTAGGGAGGTCCTTTGGGTGATTGTTTTTCAGTCCATAACTCATGAAGTACATTATCTGTTAGGACTGGTAGTTGGTTAGACTGTAGCATTATAACTTCATGATCAGGCATTTAAATTACAGGGTGTTGTTTTGTTCCATGACTGGATGATTGAAGTTTTACGATCAGGAGCAGAAAGCCATTAAATTGACTCTTTAATAGGGAGGGAGTGTAGTAGCTTGTAAAGAAATAAAAAAGACACAGGCAGGCAATTGGATGTTGTTATAATGACTAGAGAAAATACATTATTTTAAAACAATCTGGGTAAAGTCAGATTCAATTTTCTCTGTAGTTACAGACAGATAAAGGACTGCTGTTGACAGGCACCATTCATGTTGCCAGTAAAGCTCTGGACTAGATGATTTTATGTGGGCTGTTTTATTAAAGTGTAATGTAACACACGTTACATTACAATGGGTAAAATGTACAAATCCTACTAAAGAAGGCAGTTGTTTTTCTTCAATGAACTGCATTAATGTGGTTAATAATCTCTTGGCTCTAGAAGAACATTTTCTGGGGACGTATTCCGCATTCAACATGGATTTTTAAAAGGCCTCAAAGACATTTTCTGGTTTTCCACATGCAAGGGGTGTGTACACCGTCCCCTCCACCAATGATCACACACACAGCTTTCTCCTATGAAGGGACTGCTTTCTCATTCAATTTTCTGTATACCAGTCACTCTAGAAGGCTTCTGATGGGTTAAATTACCTGTTCAATACAGAATGATATTCTTCTGAATGCCTTTCAGTGCAGTCTGCAGTACATATGTGCACATTTTCCTTCCTTTAAGCTGTAAAGAACATCTGGGATGCCTGTGTAAATTCTTAAATGTGACTATATTTTGACAAATCTTTGGGGATCTTTGGCACTCAAGTGTGCTCCTTAGTTTTGCCTAGCATGCCAGAGTCTTGCTGGTCATCTCTGGTTATCAAAACGTAGTTCATCTCTCTCCTGGATTCCTATTGAGAGCTCTTAACTTGGCAAGAGTGTCTTCTGTGGGGACAAATTTGGAAGAAATAATGATTTGTTTTGAAGAAATACAGATTTGCCTTAAAAATTGTTTTTTCTGGATTCAAGTTGTTAATTACAAAAATTTCCATAGTTAATAAGGGTGCAAAGTCAAGTTACCAAATCAAGTTTGGTATAAATTTTCAAGATGTAAATTTTTTTTTATGTTCCGTTCAATATTTATCACAAGCCAGAATAATGAAGATGCAAGTTTGTTCAACTACTTATAGTTCTCAAAAATGAAAAATGCCATTTCTGTTCTGCAGTCCTTTGAGTCTCCTGAGATGTTATCACTGTGTTCCTGTTCCAGGAAGTCTAAAGTAGCCCTTGCAAATCATTATTTTATTCCTATCTTTAAACTAATATGAGGCAGAAAAACAAAAGAAAAGAACAAAGTCTGAAGTCATGCAGATCTCATGATCGTAAAGCTTCTCAAAATAACATCGCTGATTACTTTATTAGAAGAACAGAAGAATGGTGGTTAGAGGAATTCTGTACCAATGTTACTCCTTTGTGAGTTATTGATTGCCTCAGAAAATCAGACTCAAAAATGCATTGAATTGAAGTATTAGCTAACTAACCCCAGATCAATTTTCTCTTTACTGAGAAGTTTTGTAAGCAAAATTATAAAAGAATGTTTTAAATAGGAATAAACTATGGAAAAAGAAATATAGAGGGACAAGTTTTGGTAGGAGGAAGCTATCATTTCCCCTGGAAAGAAGAAAAGTTTGGATATACTACAGTTATAACAATTACAAATAATAACATTAAAACTAATAAAATATTTATTAAAAACTCAAAAGTGAAAACGGAGAGGAACTAATATGACTTGGGATTGATTAAGTGCAGTACAGATAAAAGTGTAGATAAATACAGGCAAAAATCCATGTCAGGATTATAAACTCTGGACTAGATTATATGATCCAT
>VZRN01000394.1:456213-519099 GCA_013397935.1 Dasyornis broadbenti
AATGTATCCATGATATATAATATTATCCATTTAAGGATAAAATTTTTGAAGTTACATTAGGATTGAAGAATTATTCATAAACTATGTAAAAAGCATACATGTCCAATAAATGTTTCTGCTCTTTATTTGAAAAATAACAGAGTTGTGTGATTCATTTTTAGGGGAATATTATACACATTTCAATTTTATAGTATCCAAGAGACATGTGATTCATGTCTGTCCAGAGATAGATGTCTTAAATATCAGCCAGTTTTGATAAATTGAATCCAATCTGTCTGAGATAATATTTGGTCTTTTAATATATCATGGAAATTCAAACAGAAGGAGAATTATTCCCTTGAATTTGAAAAAAACAAGGGCCTGAAGAACTGCTGACATACCCAACTGAAATTAAAGGGAGAAGGTTGGAGCTTGGTAGAAGCAGTAGCTGACAACAAAATCAAAACATAGGAGTACAGCAGACATAAGCCCTCCAATAAATTTTTTGAAGAGTAAGTCCTGTTTCCATTCTTTGAGGTTACAAAATTGGTTAGTATCAACAGCATAATAAACTTTAATAAGTTTGGTATGATCATAAGAACATTAGCACCCTGGAGCACTAATACAATTCATGTTAAATGGATAATGAAGAGGCCAGTTCAGAGCTATTGCCAGTGGGTATTTGCCTTGAGATAGAGGTCCTGGGGTGATTAAGACCAGGAACATTTTCATCAGTGAAGGTGTCAGTAATAAACGCCCAAAATGTGAGTGTAAATGCCACAAGGAGTTATGGAAGAGCAGTGTGAGATTCATCACATAGAAAGATCTGTATTATATGGTAAGATAGAATCCATTAAAAAAAAAAATATAGAAAGGAGAATTTAAGCACAGAGAAATGTGAAAATCTCTTAGAGTAGCAAGTACCTATAGAAGTGGGGGTGGTACACTCCTAAGGAATGACTTGTAAATTATCCAGGAGACCAAGGGAGAAAGAAAGCAGCCCAGTTACTGATAGAGGATGTGCCAGAAGGGTTGAATAGAGCTCCTGGATGAAGAGGCAAGGGACTAACTTCTCAGAGTAGAAGGAGAGAGATAATACTCTTTTTGCAGACTGACACAGTCAGAGCATTAGTGCGATTTCCCTCTACAGTTCTGATGTGCACTTAACAAATGCTTTGTGGGGAAAACATTGGGAACACATTTTGTAATATAAATGAGGTAGAGAAAAAAGCTGGACTGAAAATTCAGACATGAGGTAGTGGATAACATAAACAATTGCTGAATGCAGAGCACCAAATTATTGCTTGCATTATTTGATTTATAGAACTTGACAAAAATTCCCTGTGAAATGCAGCAAGGTGGTTCTTGGCTTTGCAAACACATTTTCTATAACATAAAACAGTCGGCGTGAATTCCCCAGACTAAGAATGGAGAAAGGCTAACATTTTCTGTTATTTATTTTTAACTGCCACATTATTAAACAGAACTAAAACAGCTACAGTACCGATGGCAGGAATGCAGAACTCAGAACTTGTTGAAATCAGCACAAACATTCCTACTTCTTACCTGTCTCCAGCTATTATTGTGGTGCAGAGTTAACCTCTGTGAGGTCCAGGTCCATAAGTGAAGCTTCGAGATGATATTAAAATGCACATAACACCTAGTAATAATGATGAACTATAACCATTGGAGTATTACTCTGGAAAATTAACTGTGATTTTCCTACCTTCAATATTTCAAATTCCTATTTAAATTAATCTAAGGGGAATGAGATTGTTATGAAACTGAGTTTGTTCTTATTCTCATACCTAGTGAAAAATATCTACAGTAAATAAACACACAGTATCACATAATTCAGTGTAATTGGACAGATTTTGTTTTAATAGGATTCATAGGACAAAAAGAAAATGCCCAGGGACAACTACTTCTCCAATATTTTTTTTTAATTTTTTTTTTTTTTTACCTAACAGATGTAGAATCTCTCCTCAGGAGTGCATCTGTTCAACAGAGACAGTGATCTAGTCTTTATATTCCAGACACCTGAGTCTAAAAATTGTTCACAGTAGAAACTGCTTTCCATAGTGCCTTTTTTACAGCCTTTCTTTAGGAGTTATGGATGATTTTGTTTCTAAGTGAAGGGGAAAAAAAGAAAGGAATAATAGTTTTATATCTCATTACTGAAGAGACTATTTCCTTAATTAGCCTTTTCTTACATTCTACGGCACATCTCTAGTTTAGATGCTCTCATTTTTATCTACGTGTTTATCTGGGTGCATTTAACTAGATGGCCAGAACAGTGATTGTGTAATGAGCTATATAATTGATTTAGGATATGTACTTAATAGCAGGCAGGTGGTTGAGATAACCTATTATTACTGCAGGATTAGATTTCAGTAATGTGTTCCCTGTCCTGTCTCCTTTTTTCCCAAGAGAACAATGGCTTGGGTAGCTGGTTGAGTAAGCTACCACAGATGCTTCTCATCTGGAGCTGGGCTCAGTTAATACTGAGGGTATGTCCAATGACATTTGGTATAAGTAAAGAACCAAAGCATTATGACTTAACATTTTGCACAGTAATTACCCAAACTGAATAATTTAAAGTACTCCATTGCTAGACTTAAAATATGAATGATAAGCAGCCTGTGTAAAATTGCTTGGAGAAATATGGCTGTTATTACCATGGTATTCCTTAGTCTGTGAGTGAGTGATTGTTTGAACACGTGCATAAGGTAACCTGCAGCAGGGAGGATTCTCAAACTGAGGTTTTTAAGTGTCTATCGCCTGCAACAGTAAAAATTGCTGATTTTTTTTCCTGCTTTCATTCCTTTCTCTGCTTCAGCTCTATCTACTGCTTTCAAAATCTCTGCCCCTCTGCCTGAAATCCCAGCTTCGTACCTCTGTGTCCACCCACATAGGATTTTGTCCTCAGAAGGCTGCTGAATATCAGATTATCTATAAAATTCAAAGTAGAAGATTGATTCCATGCTCTTCTGCTTCAAAGGAATAAAGTAAATCTGGACTTAGGGAAAAAAAACTAATATGCAAAATATTTTCATACATATTATAACACTTGTTTTGCAACAGTATATACTAATGAAATAAGCACATAAGTCTTTCTCTCTGTTTATTCCACTACAGATAAGCTGACTTGATTATGCAGACACATGTGTTTACCTCCTCTGATTTTACAGGAAACCATATTAAAAATGCTGGAAGCTAGAAGTGCTCCAGCTAGAAGCTAAAGCATTGAAGTGATGTGATTGCTAAAAGAATTTAAAATTCTTTGGAATTGTAGGAAGACTTAAGGTTTTCTTTTCAGACCGAGGTGCAGTATGTTCCTATCATAGTGATTTTTACTAATCTTAATAATTAATACACTAACATAAAATTTGAAATAGTAGATAGGAGGTTATAATAATATTACAGATGGCATTAGTGTCAGGTATTAGCTCAAAAAGGGTGAGAAATACCCAATTTTGAATAAAGATCATTCTTGAAGTACAAGACCACAACTTAGATATTCGTATTACCACCTTTATCACAAGTCAGCTAGAAGTGTTCTGGTAAGTAGATGGCTGATATACAGGATTATTAACATCCAGCCTGCTGCATATGGTATTATATCGCCTGCTCCATCAGACGTCTCATTAATGGTCTGGTCTGACCATTTCCATGGTAACAGGGGAACAAAAACCAAACATTTCTCCAGCATCACTGCCCAACAGCATTAGGTAACACCCACCTTTGGTTCAGTGTGAGCACTGTGGCAGCCAGCACAAAACCTTCATCATTCCTCACAGATCCTCTTCTCCCCCTGCAGCTGCGGGGGCAGCGAGAGGTATTCCCTGTGACTAAAGGAGAAGCTTCTGACGACAGCCCCCTTAAGGAGCACAGATGTTGTAACTCTAATTTTCGTGGGCACGTCTGTAAGATAACCAGAACTTTAATTTCTGTTTGCACTGACTGCAGCTCTGTGCACCTGTGACAGAACTTGCCCTGCCGCAGCTCCAGCCTGCCCAGATGCCCTCAGGATTCTGCTGTGAGTGGTAGGATGACACCCCTCAGGCATGCTGCCTCTTGGCAGGCAGCGCTCTGCTGCACCAGAGAGCATCCTCTCGAGCTAAACTCTCCTCAGCCCTTGGGCAGCGTTTCCTCTTCCCCTCTCACTAATGGCAACTGAGGACTGTAGCCAAAATCTATTCATTTTGCTGAGAAGGTTTTAACCTCCTCCAGAGATTTTCAGATCGATGAAAACTGTTTTCTTCTACAGCCCATTATCTAAGTTGCTTTGCAGAAAATTTGTCTTCATATTTGGGACTCGCTACCCTACTATTTCCAAACTCTACAAGAGTTTACATCAGCAACTCCACTGCATAGGTCTGGCATGTGGCTGATGCTGGAATACTGTTTATGTTTATTGTAACTTATAAAAACATAAGTAGTTTTTAAAATAACAGTCTTTAAACTGTGCATATTCAATAAAAACATTGGAAGCAACTGAGAAGCTTTACTAAAAAACCTTTTTTTTTACAGCTGAAACCAAGGCATTGTTTACCAATATTCTGCTGTCTTAATTATATGCTGTCTTTAATAGGGTAACTGCACATCTACAATTGAATAATTAAATCTGAAAATTTTCATCCCCTCCTCCAAACAAATTAATAATAATTTAAAAAAAAAAAAAAAAAGGAATTCTTAGTTTTCAAAGGGTTTCTACGTGAAAAAATCTGTTGGTATGGATGTACTTTGTGTTGGGACTTTAATTGAAACTCAACAACATTGGTAAGTTATTTTTAGAGTAAAACCAGCCACAGCTAGTACAAATTTCCCTTCAAAATTCTGTTGCTCATTTCTACCTTCACCCCTGCAGACGCGCACACACATGCATTTGTATATAAATTAGTAGTTGTCATTAATATTTATCCTGTACTGTAAGTTTATCTCTTCACAGAAGACTTATGTGCCTATCAGGATGATCAGTGGCTTTTGTTTGTTTTTTCCTGCATATAAGCAACTGCAAGTTGTTCACATTACTCAGTTTGTCTCAATAATTCAGGTTTCCTAACTTCTGGGAAATTCCTCCCTCTGTCTGACTGAGCACTACCCTGTAGCTCTGTAGAGTTTTTTTAACAGAGATATTTGCAGGAATGCCAGTCAGCTAAAATGGTGCTGAATAAAATTACACTATGGTGAAATTTTTCTTTCAATTTCTTATAGTCTTCCCTCCATTTGTGACCTTTTCAAATTAGCTGGCTTTTTTTTTTCTATTCCATATGATTAATGGTGTGTAATACTAAACCCAGGATGGCTAGTATCTTTACTTCATCTATATTCTATCCCTTGTGGCAGTGATCATCACTATTTTAAATCTAGACTTTCACATGGATTTCTCTTCCATAAAACAACTGGAAAGTTCCTGCTGCTGGCACAAGAGAATATCATGAGATGATGTCAGAAACTTTTTGGTTTTTCATTATAGTGAATGGTCATTAGCTACAATAAAAGAAGATATAATTCATTGTTTGTAATAATCTTAACAGGATTAAAATTTGTGTCATCTTTAATATCAATTTTCTGAAATGTTTGGCTTTTACATATATATATAATGTCATTATACTTCAGTGTGTTCCCAGAAATCCTACATATTTTGGAAGCCTATGACAAATTCGATACAATCAAAGAGTACATCTTGTAAGAAGCTGGATTCAAAGTCTTATTACAGTACATGCTGAAGAAAGTCACTGCATTCTCTTGTGCCTCCAGTTGTGTCAACATTACTCTGTCTTCTGCTTTGCTTCAGATAAGAGATCTGAAATAAAGCTGCAAAAGATGACATGAAAACAGATTTATTTTAATCCAAAATGTGGGTAAGTATAGATTAGACATTCCAGTCATCCAGACTTAAAAGGATTTTAATCTCATTTGCTTAAGTCTTCATCTTGTCCACCTCACCATGATATTTTTGCCCTGTATCTCTTCAACCCTGCCCTGAGCTGCCAGATGCCTGCCTGCAACGCTCTTACAAGTAATTCAAATCCTTTAGAAATCAGTAGGACTCAGTTGAGTGGAAATTCTATCACACCCTATGCTAAACAACTGATTTCTGGTGATGCCCACAGACAGCAGAACATCCTGTAGAGTTAGCAGGCTGTTGATCGCTGCTTGAGCTGAACCTCCCACTGCTCCTGTTCCTTTCTTGCAACGAATCATCCACCAGGAAACACCAAAAACTTGCTCCACCCCTTTGGATGGGGAGAGAGGGGTGCTGGGAGATGTGGATTCAGCTTGTGCCAGTCTCAGGATGTTCATGTGTAATTAGTGTCATCAGCTGGTACTAAGTGAGAGCAGGAGAAAAGGGTCGTTAGGATCCCTGTGCCTGTTGCATACACTGTTTGTTGAGGCTTTGCTTGAACCTCAGTTATAGGTAACCCTAGAGCACTTTTAGGGGTTTAACAGTGCAAGTTTTGATTAAATTAAGTTTAATTATTCTTAGCTAGGGAATAGCTTTGTCAGCTAGGGAAATCTTTGAAAGCATCCCACAGCATTTTATATTGACTGATGTGGACCCTTTGCCCATTACTCAAGAAGTGTTTATCAGAGCTGATTACTTGCCAGGTTCTGGCCCTGCTGAATGGAATGGCAAAATGCCCATTCATCCTAGGAAGGATTTTACCCTTAACAGAAGGGAAGAGAGCTCTGTACATCCCAGGTTTAGGGACCAACAGAAGATCATTTTTAACCCAGTCTTCAGTTAATATTTGTCATGTCAAAGATCCTGAATGTGACTATGCTTTGAAGCTTATATATGTTTTAAAATGTTGTCAATGATGGGAAATCCAGCAATGATTATTGCTTTTCATGAAGTGCCTTGACATTTCTTGTATATTATGAAGTAATAAAGCAGAAGAATCTACAGATTACTGTGATGTGGGTTTTTAGTATAATGGCCCTATAACCTGCAACAAGCCAGTGTTCTGACAGTGTTATGATGAACTGTCCCAGTGAACATCATATCCTGGAGCTGTGCACAGTGACATGATATACCATTTTAATTATACATCAACATTTTAAGACAGGCACTTCTTTTTTCCTGCACTTACAGATTATACCAATCACAGGATAGCTGAGTTTGAAAGTCAGCTCTGGTTATGATCTAATGCTATTGTCCTGCTCAGAGAATGGTCAGTGAGAGCAGATGGCTCAGGATCATGTCCAACTGGGTTTTAAATATATCCTAGGCTGTACACTCCATAGCTTTTCTGGGATAATCCTCACCAAAAAAAAAAAAAAAAAAAAAAAAAAAAAAAAAAAAAAAAAAAAAAAAAACACCCCCCAAAAAAAAAAAAAAAAAAAAAAAAAACAACAAAAAACAAAACAAAAAATAAAAACAAAAAAAATAAAAACCCACCAAAACATATGGTATATTTACATGGAATTTTATGTATTACATTTTATGCTCATTGTCTCTTGTCCTGACACCGAACACCACTGAGAAGAATCTTGCTCCATCTCCTCTACTCTTCACATCAGGTATCGAATATACATGGATATGATCCCCTTGATTGATCCTTCTCCTCACCTTCCAGGCTTAAAAGTCCCAAATCCTTCAACCTCTATGTATGTGGGGTGTGTCTGTCCTTTCATCACTTTTCTGGCCCTTTGCCTGATGCTTTCCAGTAGCTTCATGTATGCCCTGTGCTGGGGAGTCTGGAGCAGAACACAGAACTCCAAGTGAAGAACTAAGGATGAGATTAGCATGTTGAGTCCAGTAGGCACTGACATAATTTTCAGATGTAAAAACTTGTGTGCTGCAGTGCTGGTGATCTCAGTACCTTGCCCGAACCCAGGATTGAGGGAGATTTACCAACAAACTGCAAGCAGCCAAAACACAGTTTCTTGTAATGAAAGTAAAAAATAATGCTAGATGACAGCTAAGATAGGTGTTGTTTGTATGAATCAAATAGGATTGCCTTTGTGATAGGAAATAATCTGATTGTCATCGATGAGATAAAATGTGACTTGCACTCCACGAAATCAAAAAGACAGAATGCATGAGAGTGACATTGCAGACTGAATTGACAAGGACTTGCTGTCATTTCCATCCCTTTGCATCTGCCTCGACTGAGTTAGTTATTCTTAGCCATCTCACATAGATTGGTACCTCCCAGGATGACAATTCAACAGCTTGCATTGCCAGATTTCTCTAGTTACTTTTTGGTTGTTTGTTTCAGTGTGCATTCCTTACTGATTGTTTTCTTTGAATTACTCCTCCTCAGCTTTTCTGAATCATTTTTGTAATTCATTAGCAGACAATAGCAAATGTCATCTTCATTCCTGACTTCGTATACTTCTTCTTCCCCTCTTTCAAGCTCTTAGATGAAAACATTACTTTCCTTTTCCATTTTTTTCCCGACCACTGCCTTCATAATTTTCATCTTCCAGCAAATTCTCTAAGGTCCTACAGATTCTTGTGGGAGACTTTCTATACTGTGTAATGTTGCTGCTTGATGGCAGCACAAGGAAAAAAGTTTCTTTTATGATCAAGTTGCTGCCAGGCTCCCCTACACCCAGCAGAACAAAGAACACCATCAGACTCGTTAAGCAAGATGTGATGGTCAAAATACCAACCCTCATCTAAACATAGTTTGTACTATTAACCCAGAGTAAACCTGCAACGTCACTCACACCTAGGTGACTTAGAAAATCTGCTGGAAATATATTTTCTTTTCCTCTACACTGTCTGAAGGAGAAGAGGTGGCATGTGTGAAGTTCTGCTACTGCCAGGGAATTATTACTGCTCTTGGAAAAACACCAAAATAGAGTACTTGTTTTGTACACCCCCATGATACCTTTAACTGCTGATGGAGTGGATTTCAACCAGGTTATCAGACTGCACCTGAATACAGACAGATTTTCCCTCCTAGAAAACTGCAATTTCCTTCTTTCCTAAGGAACTGAGTTCCCTGGCATACATCCAGTCAGGTTGGGCTGGTGCTTAGGAGCGATAAAATCTTAATCCACCATGGCTAAATCCTTGATTGTTCATTTCTCATAGCCCTGAGCAAAATCAAATAGAAGGTTTCATGTGAGATTTTTTTTTTCCTTCATATCAGAATATGACTACAAAGATGGTATTGACTTCTCACTTTCTATGTAATAGGCTTTGCTGCACTTTACTAATGTTATCTCCAGCTGTTAGACTATATTCTTAGTAGAGCCTGTGGGAGAACGCAGGGATTCTGAAATTTGTCCATGTTCACAAATAATTGTGTTTAAATCTACATGATGCTCCTTAGAGAATATAGCAGCATGAAGTTTGCCTCACCAGTCTCCAAAAACTGAAATAAGAGATGAATAGTTGCATTTTCTGTCAGAAAAAAAAAAATGTTTGTGTGTGTTAGAATGTTGTTTACACCTTGAGAGCTTATATATTGGGGGTGTGGAGAAACAAAGGTTGTGGGGAGGCTACTTCCTCTAAAACTGTGAAAACTTTGGATCTTGGTTTAACATGGCCTCCAGAAAGCAGGTGCCACCTTGCAGGACAAATAAAGTGGGTATTTAATTATGCAGTGACCTAAATAACTGTTTGTATCAGAACATTGCTGGTAAACTGCAGAACCATTTGCACTAATTTAGACAGACTGTGGGCAAGCAGTAAGACTGAAAATTGTTTCCAATATTCCTTTATTGCTTCTCCGGCCTACCAATGTTCTCAACAAGAAGAAAACCTGAACCAACAACATTTCATGGAGTCTAATGTCTGACGACACTAGGAAGGAAACATTAATCTTTACATTTTAACTTATTTGAGGGAATTTTAAACTTAGGAGGTTCTGGGATAAGACTGGGGGAAATATTCTCTTTTTCTCCTCTAAATATTCCTCCTATTGAAAAGAACTATTGAGGAGACACAAAGAGTACAGAATGTAATGTTGCAGAATGTAAAACATGGAATCCTGTATTCATTTCCTCCTAAAAAGCTCAGTTTAAGTAATTTATTTTCTTTAAAACAGAAGTGGAAACAGTATTCATTCTTCTGTCTATAAATATATGGCAATTAGGAATCCAAAAATAGATCGTCCTCAAAGACATGCATGCTGCATAATTACCTAAACATGCTTACCTGAACAGTGGCAGGTAAACTACAGAATCACTGCTGCAGATGGTCAGACGTGCTAAAGATCTTGAAAGTTTGGAAACTTTATTGACATTTGAAGAAAAAGTTTAAATGGATCTGTGAATTTGAGCAGTGTCTGCAATCTATTTTTATAGCATACAGCCAGAGTGCTTAATTAAACCACTGTTGCAAGAGTCATATAACCAATGAAAAGCATCTGTTACAAACAATGTTAACACTTGGATACAGTGATTTATGAACCAATCATAATGAAATTATCAAATCAAATGTAAGGAATTCTGTAACCCCAGATCTTTATAGAATGATCACGGTGTTTTAGTCAGGCTGCTGAGGAAAAAAAAGAAATTCATTTTAAGTCTCTTAAAAATTTTGGCTGCAGTGCCTGGTGAAGAGTTGGTACCTCCTGTTCACATACGCAGAAACCAGAAAGGGCTGGTTCAGCCCAGAGGACCCCAGGGTGCTGCACTTTAGGACACTCAGCTTGCAGCTGTCTTGATGCTTGGCAGAATATGCAATGTCTAAGTCAGCACATGTGTTTCTGTGCATGGAAAGATTAATCTTATAGGAATATGCCAGTACAGTGACTAGAGACCTTTGCAAGGCTTATATCAAACACTGAGTACATCTAAAATTTCAATCACCATCAGCATCCTCCCACCCTTTTCTGTCCTGCAGGGATGCATCTCCTCTGCTTTACAAAGGCGATTCTTGTGGTCCTGGGCCCTTCTGTACTGTATTAAAGAAATATTTCAAGTTAAGGACTGAGAATGGAAAACTGAGCTGCTGTTTTTCACAGTTTTCTGCATGATTCATTGGTGGAGAGGCAAGGAGCTTGTTCATCCACAGCTGCATCCTGCTGCTTTGTGTTAATGTAAGACAAAATTATATCAGGGCCTGGTGTCGCAGCATGGCCCACTGAATCTGCAGGACTTCAAACTAAGATACACCTCATGTTATTAATTTTCCTTGTGTAGCCTAAATCAGGTCATTTGAACAGATCCTAATCTTGTTAATGATAGCCACAGCATAAACTTTCATTACAGACAAATAGGTATCACAGCAAAGTAAATAGGCAGGGTGCTGCTAATAGTAAATGCTAGTCTGTGTGTTACAGACACAAAACATCTTGCACACATTAGCAACATTTATCTTTACAATAAAAACCATAATTTTAATAGTGCAAGCTCATTCAGAAGACCTGCATTACAAACATTTTTAGAGCATGTATTTGCAGTAAGAAGCAAAAAAGGTGATTCATAATTTTCACTTGAATGAAAGAAAATTTCTTTTTTTTTGGTGCCTTGATCTTGTTCAAGTGCATTCTTATATATTTTCTACCTTTTGAAAATCATGTAATTAATAATTTTTGATAGAAGATGCTAGCTATCTTGGTGTCCAGAGAAAGGTAGATGACAAATGCCAGTTTTAAAGCTCTTGGAAACATTTACATTTTCTTCAGGTTAAACACTGTTACCAGTGTATCTAGTTCATGTATGCTACATGGAGCAAGCCTGCATCTCTTCTCACAGCAAATCTGTCCCCATGAAGTGTTTGCGAACCTGAACATTGATTTTTACAAGCAGCTCATACCGAAATAGCCACTTGCAATTCAGCTTCAGCCACGTAGGTGCCCAAGCTTGTCCCCAGTCAGGCACTGAGGGAACCATAAGTGCTGCACATTTGTCCTTCAGGAACAGGGAGAGGCACAGACGGACTGGGAAGAGGTAGGGGGGAACCTTCAGAGGGGCCTGGACAAGCTCAAGACATAGGCCCATGGAAATCTCATGAGACTTAATAAGACCCAGTGCAAGGTGTTGCACCTGGTTTGGGGCGACCCCTGGTACCAACACAGGTGGGGGCATGAACAGATCTGAGAGCAGCCCTGCCAAGAAGGACTTAGGGGTGCTGGTGGGTGAGAGGCTGGACTTACAGTCCAGAAAGAAAATCCTATCGTGGGCTGCATCAAAAGAATTGTGGCCAGCAGGGTCAAGGGAGGGCATTCTGCCTTTCTTCTGTGCTTTGGTGAGGCCCCACCTGCAGTACTACATCCACCTCAGGGGTCCCCCACAGAGGAAGGACACAGACCTGTTGGAGCAAGTCCAGAGGAGGCCAGCAAGATAATTAGAGGGATGGAGCATCTCTCCTACCAGGAAAGGCTGAGAGAATTATGTTGTTCAGCCTGGAAAAACAAAGGTTTAGGAGTGAGTGACCTACTTGCTGCCTTTCAGTACCTGAAGGGAGCCTTCAGAAAAGATGGAGAGGAATTTTTTATAAGAGCATGGAGTGACAGGACAAGGCGGAACGTACTCAAAGTGAGAGAGAGAGTAGATTTAGATTAGATACTAGGAAAGAATTATTTACTGTGAGGATGGTGAGTCACTGGAAGAGGCTGCCCAGAGAAGGTGTGGATGCCCCATCCATGGAATTGTTCAAGACCAGGTTGGATGGGGATCTGAGTAACTTGGTCTGGTGAAAAGTGTGACATGGCCCATGGCAGGGGCCAAAAGTGCCCATGGCAGGGGCTTAGAACAAGATGATCCTTGAGGTCCCTTCCTACCCAAACCATTCTATCATCCTGTTATTCTAAAATTCAATAGTGTCCTCAATGGACCTTTACATGGGTGAATGGGAGGAGACAGGCAGCAGGTGGGTAGGGCTAGTTGTTTGCTGTCTGTGCTGTGGAAAAGAGCCCAACACAAGTGTTTTAAGAGCTTCTTCAAATGTTTGCTCAGCATAATGAGGGAGTGTTGGAGAAGTGATATTTCAGATATGAATGCAAAACTTAAGCCTTTGGTTGAGGATGGGATGCATAGGGTTTTATTTAAGGTTCTACCTAAATGCACAGTCTATCTCCATTTATTTGTATATGACCTTAGATACGTGGTCTCTTCATCCAAACCCTCGGTGATTTTCCTCTTGAACCTCATTCTTTGTTCTTTTCAGAAATGCAATAAATACTCCAACTTAATACATTAAATATGAAAAGACTTACTGAAGGGATCCAACTTATAAATGATTCAAAAGGCCTTATGGTGGAAAGCATCTATTTGAAAACATTTATTATTAATTTCACAGTTTAGGTGAAGTTCCTATAAGGCAGTCATTTATTAAATATTGACTTCTGTTCAGTCCACCAGATACATTTATCTGTATGACAGCACATATAACCAAAGAGGAGAAAAACACCAAAACGTTCCAGTCACTGGTTTAGGTAATGAATAGAAAGTGCTTATTTTGCTAAGGTGCTACCAAACACAACCAAAGCATTTAGTTGAAACAACAAACATGGTGCACTATGTCACTAAAGCAGAGAATGACTTCAGAGTTAGAACAAGTGGAATTAAATTGAATACAGGAAAAAAAATGGCAAAATATAAATATTAATTGAAGTATGCAAATAAAGAATGTTACCTTCAAAAAAACCAAATTACTTTGAGAAAGATTTCATAATCTGAACCAAAACTATTACTGCTGCCTTATGGAGGCAATAGCATCATTCTGAAAGGTGTACATGACAGTGCTGTGCCAGTGCTGGTGAGTTAGCTCCTTCCTACCAGCCAGCTCTTTCTAGGCTGAGGAGACAGTAATTTACTTACAGTGAAAAGTTCACACAGGTATCATTTTGTGCTAGATCACAAACAAATGACAGGGAAGAATTAACACAATAATTACTTTTTTCCCACCCCTTTGAATAATTTCATTTTATCCAGTTGGGTGCTGAATCAAAAGAACTAGAAGGTAATTTTCTTCCACAAATGAACAAATGAGGTCAGGTTGTATGGATGTGCAGGTAGATTGATGGGATCTTCAATAGCATACTAAATGATTCCTGATTTCCCAAACTCAAAAAAGGACAGCTAATTGTCATTGTAGTGTGACAAAGCATTTTAATTAATGTTAACTACATTAGCACCAAGATTAAAGAATACTATATGGCAATAAAAACCTATGAATTATTTAGATGTTACTGCTGCTGGATCTGTGTGAGGTGATCTGAACTTTCCCACCTTCTTAGTAATTCTCTGGGATCACTCTTTCAGTGAGCCAGAAAGGAAAGGGCAGATCCATAAAGGAGGCCAATTTAAAAATGTGTTTTCCTTCAATCAGTTCCACAACTCTCAGGATGGACTGAGGGATCTGGTAGGGATCCTATTTGCAGCATTGGTGTCATGCAAGTGCGGGACACAGAGGGAGACTGCTGAGGGACACAGAGCAACACATCCAAGATACTAGTCTAGGTCTGATTCAACACCATATATAAATTACTTGTGAAATCAGTGTCAGAAGTCCTTTAAGACCTTCTACTCCACAAACATCCTGCAGTTCTGAGCATTGCTGTGCTTCTCAATATTGTTTAAATTTTATCTCCTCCGAGTCTGTCCTGACTATGTCTTTGATTTTTAAAGTGGTTTTTTTTTCCTTTCATTGTGCTGTGAGAATGTAAGTGTGATTAGATGTGGTGTCCTGAAAACTGCAGTGGACAAATCAGGCAGTCAAGACTAAAATAAAAAAGTATTTTATGTACAGTAAGAAAATATACTTAGCAATTTCTTTTTAGCTTTTCTATTTAGGTAGTAGTAAAGCTTAGTCATGAGGGTGAAAAATCAAATGCATCAATATTAATGCTGAAATAATAGACTCCACTCTGATGTCATTTGCATTCACAGGAATTAAGGATGCTTTATTCTGCTACCCTGTATTACAAATCCAGATAATTCTGAGGAAACCATTATGGATTTACAATAGCCTAAATGAAATAGGGACCTTAATAGCTTACTTTCCCACTCAGCACTCATTGTCCACATGCATATTTCATGACCATCACTACTAGCTCATCAGCCACTTTGCCATTTATGAGGAGCTACTGCACTGTATATTTCTAACCTAAAACACTTTTCGGTCTTCTGTTGAAGGCTGATTGAAGACAAACAGGTGTCTCTATGAAGAAGTGCCTAGTGTCAAAAGAAGAGCTGTGTGCTGAGCTTGAAGATGTTCCTGTGATGAAAGGTTGTACTTTCAACCTATGACTGCCATGTGAGTAGCTGTAGCACAACTTTAAATAGTTGCTATGTCAGTAAAAACACATTCCGTTTTCAACACTTCACCTCCTCTCATCTTTTGGGGGAGAGTAGTAGTTAAAAGAAAATGAGGGCCTAATCCAACAAAAAAGAGAGGCATTGAAAGGTGTTGCTTCACCTTAATTTATCAAACAGCTTCCATCATTATGGGAGTGCTGGATTGAACCCTGCCCAATTAAAAGATCTAGCACTTACCTCACATTGGGTTCATCAGTACTGAACCTTCATGTTGGAAGTGACAGCACGTAGGGGACTGTAAAATAGATCCAGCTGAGATGCTAATACACTCTTTTCCTCTTCGCAGCTCTTTTTTTTTTTTTTTGATTCAGCTAAAACTAACTTCTGACGTATGTGTGCAACACAGGATGAAGTGATGGTCCGGAGACTTGGAAGCTGTAAAATGCAGGAAGCTGTAGAAAAGACAAACACTTGGTTTAAGAAGCTTAAATTCCATGGCTAGATGTTGTTATTCACAGCTAGAATTTGCTAATTGAGATATCAGCAAGCCACTAAGAAACTGTCCAGCTGTGAAATCCATCATTAGCAGAGTCAGAAACAAAGGCATCTTGAGGAGCCTCTTGCTGAGGTGGCACCCACATGGTTCAAACACCCAGAGGAAATGCTGGCAACTGGAGCAAGTCCAGTGCTGCACTTTCCTCATTTTCATGCTTTAGTGATCCAGTTGAGTCCTTGGTATTATTGCAATATTTTAGAATGACAATGCATTTTCAATGATTTAGTTTTTGAAAAATATGTGCTTGGGTTTGCAGACAATTGTTTCTAAATGGTCCTTTTTAAGTTTTGCAAGCAAGACCTCAGTCAAATTAAGAAGAAATCTATCCTTTCCCCTCTGTTATCTTCACGGGAAATATTTGAGAGAACACCAAATAAGCATGTTGGAGAGGGTGATCCACAGATAAGTTTCATAATTTACCCCATTTAGAACAAGAAAAGAGAGAGGAGATTGTGGCTCCACTGAACTGCAAAAGTGGTGCTTGGCAAAGAACTGTCTGAGGTAGGCTAATAAGTCATGAAGTGGATGTGAGAGGATGCACAGATGCAGGATAGGTTCTTACCTAAGCACAAGAAGAAAATGCAGTAGCTTTGAGTCCTCTCAAACAAGTTGAGAAAGCAGGATGTTGGCATTATTGTTCATGATCACTTTTTCTAGAAACATGGTAAGGTTGAAGGGCAGGGTACCCTTATGTCCTTTGTTGTGATGAGTTATTGATCATTACAATAATTGTAGCTGACTTTGCACTGCGAGATGGTGAAAATGTGCTCTTTCATAAATAGATGGCTGTCTCCTGACCACGAAAGTGTTTGTGTGTTTTTTGAGGGGAGACATGCAGGATTCCTTGGGGCTGTCCCTTTCTCTTCCTAGAGTCATATTGGAAAATTCATCCGAGTGCTTTGGTGGAAGAGAAGTCAAAGGGAATTCTTACAAATGTAATGATCAAATGAAATAGTAAAAAGCAAGGAAAGTCTGTGGTAAAGGAAAGGAGACCAGATAAACATGAACAGTCTGTAGCTTGTGTCTGTAGCTGTAAAGGGCTCTGCAGACACTCAGATCCAGTTGACGGGAAGTATGTTACTCAGGTTGAAAGCACACCTCTGCCCCAATGCAGCCTTCTGCTTTCATGGAGGAATTATCCAGCTGCCTTATGAGAACCTCAAGGGGATCAAAGGAACTCTGGCTCTTTGGCCAAGTTTGAAGTGTGTGTGGTTAACTAAAAGGTAATGCACCCATATCAGTATTTCCTATTTTACAGTTTGCAGGAGTCTTAAAAGTGTAACGAAGAAAAAAGGGGTCTCAGAAACAAAATAAGATTTATATGGGGTTTGGGATAATTCTGATTCAAAACTTGTTTTGCCACAGACTTTTTTGTAACTTGTGTGTGTTTTTTGTAATGTGCCATTTCAGTTTTTCAACAAATTGCTCCACAGAAATATTTAAGAATGTTAAACCCTCGAAACAGTTTCAGATATGCTCGATCCTATAAGATTATAAACGAAATATTTATACTGGCATTTGTGAAACATTTATGCATGAGGAATGGGTTTGGTTTTTATATTTTTACTGTATTAATATTTGATCAATAAAATAATTTACTTTATCTTCCCTTGGGTTAAGATGTTTGGGCCTTCCTGTTGGTATTCCCATATGGGAAGTGGAGTTTTCCACTGGAGTGTGGAATGATAGCAATAAGGGAACAGTAGTTTCCTCATGTGTAGATTTTAACAGGGAAGCTCAGCCGGTATCTGTAAGCCCATCCCAAAAGAAGAAATAATCTCATTTACTGTGTATCTCTTCCGTAACTCTCTATATACCAGTTCTTTTCTGTACCAAGAAACTTTGTGAAAATAAAGTTATGGAAAGGAAAGATCTTTATCATTTTTAATTAAAATTATATGCAATTATGCTTGAATCTTGCCTTCTCCTTTTTTCTATTGCATGCTGTATGCGCGGCACTGTGAAATAAAATAAAATATGGTGTGCTTAGACTTCTACAAAAGGATTCCCTTCAGAACTGTCTAAACCCAATTTGCTACGTCTCTTTGCCTGCAGCAAGAATATCAACACATACTGTAAATCTTTCTGGTTCTCTCATTTCCTTTGGCTGTTTAAACTGCTTTGAGACAGTGAGTAGCAAACATAAAATATGTTATTGCATTCTGTATGTGTCTGCAATTGTGATGCTTTTCTAAATGAAAAAGATTATACTTTTTGGCTTTGTTTCTTTGCTCCTTTCTCAACAATTGCTATTCAGTGAAAGACAACTTTATGCCAGTTAAAGAAGTCACACATTCTACCCCTTGAAAACACTTATTTTTTTAGTCAGTTGAAAAACACAGCTAATAAAAACTGATGCAGCATTCCAGCCTGCCCATCCTGCAGATTCTCCTGTGTTCGCCAAGGTGGTGCTGCATCCAGCCAACACAGTCCTTCCTTTCAACAGGCAGCTCTGTCTCCTTCATTAATAGAATAAATTTAATCACTCACAAAGTGCTTACTTCTCTCCACAGACAATGAAGAGGAAACTACTCACTATAGATAATCATCTTCCAGATTTCTATAGTTGGGGGGTAAACCACACCCAAAACAGTAAATGCTGCCCTTGTAACAAGAGAGGCAAAACTGATTTTACTGCACACTGATGAAAAGTCCTAAGCTGAGTCTTGGCTAGACCTAGTTTTTGTCTGGGCACTACAAAGCCAAGCTGCCATTAGTTCTGCAGTTCATTCCCAGGTCCTAGTCCTGTGTGTTGCTAATACCCCTCAGCTCACAGGTTCTTCACTACCATGACCTGTGGCACTGTTTCCAGGAGCAAAATGGCCTGATTAAAAATATTATGGCACTCTTCTCTAAAAGCAATATTGATTCTAGTGAATATCTAGTGAAAACTGCATTCAATTTTTCTTCTGCTGCTCTAGTTAGCTCTCCAGCACCACACATCAAGCATTTAATCCTTAGTCAATCTCCCATGATTTTATGCCATGCTTTCACATCATGTCACACACATTTTGATTTTCGCACTGTGAAAATAAGCCAAAGTTACTGTCAAGCTGACATTCACTAGTGCTGTTAGCAAACATTTGACATATGGGGCTTGAAGCGTTCACATTTATTCTCAGGTCGCTGCTGGAGATTTGATAATGGACACATAATATTTAGATCTTATCTATTCTGTCCACTTCTTGTCTCTAATATCTTTTGATTTTTAGTATTGGTTTCCATCAAAATTGTGATTACTGGTCATACTCATGAACACAAGCAGTTTTGCCCCCAGAATAGCAATTATGTGTTTCAGGATCTTTATTGCAAATCTAAAACATTCTTGTTTCTATTGAATACTTTCAACTATAGATGAATACCAGCAGTGCCTCACGCATGGACCCTGTATGAAGATTACAACATCAAAAAGAAAAACTTCAATCCAGAGCCCTGACAAAAGATGGTTGCTAGGAGGCTGTGTAGGGATTGGGGTCAAAGAAATCATTCTCACCACATCGAGTATTCTCTGCAGGAGACTTCTAAACGAGGTGGAAGGGGAAGAAAGGGGAAGAGAATATAAGTTGGGAGACTCCTGTATCACCCGTCACAGCCTGCCCTCACCTCTATCCTTCCCCTGGATGTCCCCACGCTGGGGATGCTGCTGTGTGGCAGGGCAGGGAGGGGCAAGCTTCAGGGTCTTCTACCCCAGCGCTGCCACAGGAGCTGCCAGAATAACTTGCTGTCAAACCCACTGTTTATCTATATGGCAGGGTATCTCTTGCCATCAGGATTTGAGTGTCTCCTAAGGATGAATGTAGTGTGGGGAACCACAAAGGTACAAATACAGAGTCATGATAGCAGACACAGAACCCAGAATCCTTCTGAGACACAGGCAAACTTGGGCTTCACTCTCCAGACTGAGTGTCTTATTGAAGAAGTAGACACACAAACATCAGTTTTTCCAATTGTGGAATTAGGGGATTCCAGTCGATTCAAGCTGTCAACGTGCTTCAGCACTGAATCACGCTATATCAGTAGGACAGTTGTAGCTGAAGAAACTGATGAAAGATTGCTTAGGGGTTTAAATGGGACATAAAACTTGAAGTTCAGTGTTTGTTTGTCATTGGAACATTAATAGATCATTTTACCTCTCCTAAATTACAAAGTATGAACACCTTCGCAAAAGGAAAAAAAATAATGACAAAGGGAAATGATGCATATTTCATTGTTCTGTACAACAATCAGGATTTTTAATTACATAAAACACTCATCAAGTATTAGCAATCAAATGTAGACTTTATATAGCACAACAAAATTGAATGAATAATCTGAAGCCTTTCCAGACTAAAAAGAATAACTAATCTGTGAATCAAAGGATGATTGAATATCCTGCAGTATTTTCCCTGCTTTCAACTATTTAATCCAAGTACCTTCTTCAAATGAGTAAATCTATTTTATCTGAAAAAAGCTCATGTTTATTAACACAAAAATCAGAACATTAAAGCAACTGCGAGACAGGAATTTGCATAACTGAAAACTATGGCTGTTTCATAATTTTCTCTGCTAGAAGATGTATTTTTTTTTATTTATATCTTTTTTTCCCTTGATATTTTTCCTTTTTCATTGCAATCCCCCAAAATTTAACACAGCTCACCAGGGACAGCTGCCTGGTCTCAGCCCATGCAACTCTATATTCAAGTATTTAATTTGTCTCAGAAGAGCAATTAGCTATATGTATGTCCTTTTTATCTGTATTTTTTTTTCCTGAAAACTACCTAATTGACACAATATATAAAATATACAATGTCATGCAAAGTACCTGTAAGATAAGATACTGACAAACCCCTCATGTTTAAGAAAAATATTATTTCTCATTAATCTTAGTGAGGACTATATACGTATTTGTAAAAGAAGATGTCTGATTTTTATGCGTTATTGCATTCAAATGAGTAAATATAGCAATTAGAACAACAAGCAATTTTTAAAAATATATCTGTTGGATGTTTTACCAGAAGAAATAAATTTTTTTTTTAAATAATATTAGCCCTAGGATAGTGATAAGAATACCATGTGAAATATATGTATAATCTTATAGTCATCATAAAACATATTTTTTAAAAGTGTGTCCTCTCAGGGAACATAATTCATTTTAGGCACTGTGTTTCACATAAGCATGACATGACTTCATTTTTATTTTTTAAAACCCTGGAGATATAGACATAAAGATCATAATGGGGAAAAAAAACCCATTATGTTTGCCATAGCTCTAACATAATTTTCAGCCTGGAGTGTGAATAACAGATCTTATATTTTAGATATTTTTTTAATTGGGCTAAATATTCAGCTTACACAAAACAGATCACCTCTCAATGGTTGAATCTTCAAATAATCCAATTTTCAATCAAATGTTCTGAATCATGTCTGAGCCTTGTGACCTCAGTATTAGAAGGTATGTCTATTTGAATCATAATGTTGATCTTTATGTTTCTCTCTTTGTCACTCCTCTCTTTCTTTTCCTTTCTTTAAATGGTAAATATTTTATCCCCTTTCAGTTTCTAAGTGAATGGTTTGCTTTGGATGACTGACAGTAGGGTTTTATATGTGTTTATCTGCTTTCTGTTACTTTTACTTCTATCACTGTTCTTTTATAAAGTGTGGTTAGTGTTAGTCACAAGATCACTTTGATTCATTTGAAGCAAAAGACGGGTTTTTGGTACTACAGAGAATGCATGAATAGCTAGCTGCTGTAGCACACATCATATTATTGACATGGTAAACCAAAGGTTTAAGATATTTGCATTTTATTTTCATAACAAGACTCTAAAATCTCTGATATTTGAGCATCTAATTTGCAAGAGCACAAATGGTGGCGTGAGACCGTCTGTCTACAGCGGAGCCAAAAGTTTTTTTGTCCTCTCCAGATACCAACCTGCAAATAACCAGCAGCTGTTGATTTTGAACTTTTAAAGAAGAAAATGCATTTAAAGAAATGGAAGTGAATTGAAACCTCTGCACTGAAATCAATACCATCTTGAAAAGAATCAGAATATCTGCCAGAACAAAAGAAAACAATCCATAGGGACAACAAAGCGGACCTCAGCAAAGGAAACTATTGAAAGCAAACTGAGAAAGTGATATAATATTAAAGCCTAACCTGTTTAGATTGTAAAATAATAAATGATTAAGCTCTTTTTACATAACTGACTTGTAATTAGCAAGAAGTTTAAAATCCCTTCTAGGATTTAGTACAGATGCAGACAGGGAGTGCATGGCTGCAGATTTCAGGATGTTGTTTCAGCCTATTTTTTCTGTCCTCAGCCAAAGGAAGAGAACATGAGAATGTGCTTGTGATAAACCTACTGTGTTTATGGATTTCTGCGCCCATGGGGGCGGGTGAGAGTGGGAGGCAGCTGCAACAAAAGCAAAAACATTTAATTTTTTTTCTGAGAATTAAGAGTGTGTTCCAAAGGACGGCAATTTAAACTGGATTTCAGCCCTTGTAGTCCCCAGAATTCCTTAAATTTGAATTGAAAGAGGCACATAGAACCCATAACAAAATGCTAGTGCACTATGGGTAGGAAAAAGTTGTTTGGAAAGCCCTGATGTAAGTTGCTTTTAATATCCCATTTCCAGTCATCAGTAATCTAATTCAAACTGACTGCAGCCATATTTAATAACCACACTTTAAAAATCATGGTGAATTCTTTGTTTTAAACTTTTATTCACATTCTATTAGTGCCAAACCTGTGCTCTCATCTCTGACTGGAATTTAAATAGGTGGCAGTCTTTGTGTACCTCAATGCTCCTCCAATTCTCTTTTTTCCTTTTAACACAGCCCTACTTTCAGAAATGTTCAGAAAAAAAAATGAAATGCTTAAGTCTCTACATTATACAATACTGATTGTCCCCTGCTGCACTTCCTTTCTACAGTGACCTCACTACACTGAGGTGACCAGAAATGCTCATGGAGTATTAAATATGCCTCATTAAGAGGTATAAATGTCCAACTACTATTGCTTTACTTGTATATCACACTATGGATCAAATTAGCTTTTGGCTGTGTGCATGGACTTCACTGACCTCGTATTTGTGAGAGCATGATTTGGCTATGTCCAGAGACGATGTAGTGTTAGTATTTAGCTTTTTATTTTCTGTATGGAAATTAGGGTGGGAAAGGGCCCAGAGCAATACGTCTTCTGGTGTGGAAACAGTTTTTGGTCTTTACTATGAATCAAATGCAAAATATCTCTGCAATATTTATTAGTGCAATTTTAAGGATGGGCTGGTGCTGAATGGAAATGCTGCTCCCTGAGAAATAACGCCAAGGATTTTTGTCTTGAAATTCAGCATGAAACTCCCAATTTAAAAGCAAGGCAATATGCTGCTCCTAGTTATGATCCATCTTTTCCCTCTTTTAACCTCATTCTCATATAGACAGCCTCTTATAATTTCTTTCTTTCTTCATCACCTCTTTTAATCCGTCTGTCTATCTTCATAACACTTCCTGTTGCTCTGTTCCGCACTCATGACAGTATCTTTCTGTTTTGGGAGTACTTTGAACTGAACACAATTGTTGCAGGTGAGGTCACAGCAGGGCTTCAGAGAAAGAAATTATTATTGGCACTTCGCTGCTACATGATGAGATCCTTCACAGGCTGCAGTTTTAATCCCTAGTGGCCATTTCAGCTGTTATACCAGGTTTTATTACAGAGTTTGTGTGCAGATTTCATGATACCAGAATTACCCATCTGTCGTGGAATTGGGACTGTTGTGTGTTGCAGGAAATTGTGTTAGACTGTAGGCCAAAGCAGAGTCTAATTGGATGCCTATGGATGCATCTAGCACGTATACCAGCACATAACCTAACTCCACAGTTTACTCCTAGGTCCTTAGCTGCCCACACTGTGTAGCTGGGTAGGAGTACATTGGTATTTCCTACGTTTTTACTTTGTTTCCAGGTCCCTTCAAACCAAACCATTCTGATTCATTCACTTCGGGCACCCACCTGAGAGACATTATAAAGACAGCTTCTTTTGCGGTGTGCGGTATTTGGCTCCCTCTGCCCCTTTCCCTTCAGGCTCTCCTGTCCCAGCTGCCCTGTTGATGGCACACCGTTGCTTCAGGGTATGTCAGACATACCCTCAGGCTTCCATCTTCCTTTTAAGCTCTTCTCCTGAGCACCCCTAAGTCACGTTTTCCTATTTTGTCCTTTGGTGTGTATTTGCATTTTCCATCCTGGATGTAATTCTGGTGTACACCCAGGCAGGAGATGATATATAGATTTAGTCCATGCAATAGATATCACCTTTTCATCATTTTTTAAATTTTTTTCTGCAGCTATGCCGAAAGACCTAAAGAATAATTTGTGTTTTGAAGGGCAATAAAAGCACACTGGAAAGATTGAATGGTTAAAAATGCAGACAGCAGAAAGCAGCACACTTACAACTTCCCACTTCTTTGCTTGCAGTCCTTCTATTTTGAGAGCTGAGAGTCTACAAGGAACCATCGCAAATGAATGCAAAGCATACAAATTCAAGATCCCTGCCATCCTATGTGTTGCATGATTATTATCTAACCTTTTAGTGCAAGTTATGTACAAGTTACATGGAATATATAATATCTCTCTGAATTAAATAGCTACTAGAAACAGGCCCAGTCATCAGCCATACACAGTTCAACTCTATTTCCTTGCTAAGATCAGAACTAAATACTCTACAGAAATTTTTCAAAGCACGAACAAGAATATGAGGGGGAAATGTCTGCACACTCCTAAATAATTTCCTTCTTAATTTAATGAAAATATAGGTTCACTTTAAAAACCTGGAAATGAAAATGCAAATCCAATGCAAATCCTGTAAAGGGTTTTATATCTATTGAGAGATCAAAAATATGTCTAGATTTCCCACCAATCATAAGTATTACTCTACTACTTGGTGAATTTAACAGGATTTGTGTAGCCACCACTGCTTTTCCTGCTTTAAAGTTGTACTATTTCACATCTTGGTAAGCATGATTTGAAGAACTGAGAGAGCAGCAAATCAAAGCAGCAACAAAAACAACAGGAAGAAAAGAAAGAAATAAAAAGAAAAGGCCCATGGCATAGAAATCAGTTACTGAAGAAATCACAGTAAATAAATTTCAGCAGAAACGATGTCAGGTATCAAATAGGAGAGGAAAATATATTCCTCCAGGCAGCAGAATGTATATTGTTTTTATCCAAACTCAGCAGTGGCAGTTCTGTAGCTAAAGATTAGTGGCTCAAATTCTGCAGCACAAATCACAACAGAGCCTTCTAAAACCATCCACAGAAATGATGCAGACTCAAAATGAGTATCAAGAACATCATTCAGGTGCAAGCCATAGCAAATCGTAGACTAGGCTGTATCCAATAGTCAGTGACTCACACTGAGGGTGAACCCTGCTTTGTAAAAGGCTGCAAAATCTCCATTCTTACCCCTGTTTTCCCTAGCCACTGCAGAGCCGGTAGCAAACCCCATTTTCCCTCTAAACTCAGGGCTCTCTTTCTGCTGCTGACCCTTGTTGGGACAGGAGCAAGAAACAGACAGGTGACCTCAGGAAGTGAGCTGATTTTTACAGCACAGAAATCCTTTGAAGGGGACCTAGGAAAGTCCAGGAGCCTTCTCTTCTCCTGTTCTTCTTAGTAGCCAGGAACGTACCAGATAAAACCTGGTCTAGCAGATAATGAAATATTTCTCATACGGGATGGATCACGGAAGTCTTCTCAGCATCAATGGGCTTTGGGTCTGTAAAACACTCAATTTCAGAAATAGGACAAGTAGCTCCTTATATTTAAAGAAGAACACTCTGGAAAAGCAAAACTTAATGCTTAATGTGTAACTTGGATGCAGCTGGCAAAAAAACAGCAAGAAAAAATGGAATTGGTAATAATATCTTTGCCACTCATTACAGCTGATCTCGTACATGACTTTGCATATAAATTAATTTCATTTCTAATTTAAAAGAAAATATGATGACATGAAGAGCCAAAAAATTATGAAAATAAAATGTTGAGTTTACCATTTTTATTTCATTAGTGAATTTTCTGGAAACACACATAGCATGTATTAAATTTGCTTCCTTTTTCTTTTTAAGATTTTTTAATAATAAATAAAACATTCCCACCTTATTTAGTCTCCTATAATTCCTTATTATGGCTGTGATTTTATACCCAGGCATAGTGACTAGCATTTTTTCTTTTTTATAGCTAACCTTTATAAACTGCAACTAGCATTCACTCAAATAAATTTTGTTTGGTAACCAAAAAAAGTCTTTTTGCAAATAGAAAAATTTTGAGTGTTAGCCAACACAAATCTTGATTTACTTAAATGCTTAAAACAAAACAAAACAAGCAAACAAATAAAAAAACAGAACAAAAAAACAAACAAACAAAAATTAAAAAAAAAGAAAAAATTAAAATGGGTTGCAAATATAGTCAACAAAACCTTTAGATTAGAAATTATTTCCTCTTTGTTCATTTTTATGTCCATGTTGATTCATTTTATTATTTCCTATTTGTTCATTTTTATTATTTCACTCAGTTCTAATATATGACTATTCAGTGACTGTACTCCTGAAATATGTCTGTTTGGAATAGTTGTATAACACAAATTATTTCTTCTTTTCTGCAACTTACTAAAAATTCAAGGTATTATTTCAGTGATAACTTTTGTAACCTCACATTTTTCCCATGTTTCTGTACATCTCTTGTCAAAGAAATTCATAAACTAGCACCTGATTAGCTTCGAGCTTGCATGGCATGAGTTTGTCTTTATTCAGAATTAGTGCATGAAACAGTTATTCAGACTGAAAGTTGAACAGATTAGGGAGGCAGCACAGAAAAATAGTCTGAAACAAAATAAATACAGAAATACACAGTCTTACAATGTCTTAAGAATTCATCCCATTGCAAACACTGGCATCCTAACTCATACGTAATTATACAGACCAGATCTTCACATTTCGTGTTTGTATAGTCTCTGCTATCCCAGAGTCTCCTGAACTTGAAAATGAAGGACTAAGCAGATCCATGTGCTCCAGTAAAAGGCACTAAGTGATAGCCTATCACCATGGGAGACTATGGGAGGAAGTGTTGTGGTGGTCAGAGCATAAGAGACTAAAAGAGCATTATGCTTTTCAATAAAATGAAAATCATGCCTATATATAGACTGGCTGATGCTGGAAAGACTCTACAGTTTCTGGAAACTGATAATAGTAGCTAACCACAATCTACTGGTACAGCCACATTCTGTTTTAAAATTCTTCTTCTGTCTTTGTCTGCTCTCTATTTCTGTTGTTCAATACACCCATTTGTGACATCCTGTACGTTTATATGCCAGGTGGAAGATTATTTTCCTGTGGTTACAAATCATGTGTATAGCAAGAAAGAGTCTCATTGAGGATCATCTTTCTTAAAAAATTCTGTTAATAGGTAATTCTGCTTAATATAAATTTTATGACATAGCAGGGTTGTGCTCCTCATCTTTTGTTGCTCGGAGCATTTGTACTGAGCACAATAATATAAGTAATATTCTATTACATTTGTACAGTATTTTCCATCTAAGCTTTTTCAAAACACTTATGGAAAATATTTAGCATGCAGTAGGTCTGTGAGGAGTCTTCTGATTTTCACTCTTATCTCTGCACAGTTGGACCCATCTTTGTCATTTGTCCTGTAAGCTGTTGGAGTTCATTATTACCGGTTAAAAATATGTCATCATACAGCTCAGTTCATGTAAACAGATAAAATTATGTCAGACTCATAGAATCCAGGTCAGTTTCTACCAACAGTTTGGTTGACATAATAATTCTCCAGGCCACAGCTTTTATAATCCAAAGAGACTATTGCTGCTTATGAATGTGTCCAGAAAGGACCCAATTCCTTTCTTGCATCATCCCCCCTGTCCCCTCTTTCAGTATTTGTTTCATTTTTATACATTTTTCTGATCTGTGAAATGAAGAAGTGAACAAGATGAGCTTTACCCTTAGGAGCTGGAATGTGTAGACTATGCTTGTCTTCTTTGATGTAGAAACACAGAATAATTTTGATGGTAAAAGTCCTTGGATCCAAGGTCCTGCTCAACAATCACAAGTCCTGCCCATGGCCTTGGCCGGCTGTTTTGAATATTTCCAAGGATATGTGTTCCACATCTTCTCTGGAGAACCTGCTTCTGGAATTAACCACTCTTTCTGTAAGGACATTTTTTCTCATCTGCAGTTCGAACTGGCCATAAACATGCCAACACTGTCTTGATGAGGTTCTGTTTCCTCGCTACCAGGATCTGTTGCTGACTCCTGCTCATCACACCCCTGCCAGGTCCCCATGTCCTCTCCTTCCCAGCTGCTTTCCATCCTGCACAGGATCTGCATGGATTATTCCCCTGCAAATGCAGAGATCTGTATTTTCTCTTGTTGAGCTGCATGAGATTGCAGTCAGCCTATCACTCCTTACAGTTTGAGGATTGGGTTGTAATTGTTCTTTATTCTTTTACCAGCCCTACCATTACAAAATCAGGCAAAGCCGGTAGAGAATACTAAAATTAATGACAAAAACTGCTTTCATTTTCTCCTCTCCTCTGCATTTTTTAATGAATGAATGTTCTAACTATAGAAAACTGTGGGCAAAACACAGCTCACCACCACTACTTGTGAGGGAGATGCTGCTTCTGTACTGCCAGAGCTGAAGAGCTCTCTCCAGCACAGCAACACAAGAGGGGAGGAGTAGACAAACTGCCTACATGTATTGCCACCCAGAGCTCAGGCTTTACCTTCTCCCTGCATGTTTCTCATGTCGTTACAAAACACATCTGCTCAACTGCGCATGGGGACAAGTGATTAGGTGAAGTAATCCTCTCCTGAAGCGCTGTAGATATTTCACTTAGTTAGGCTTTGAAAAGGGGAAGATGACAAATCAAACCCATTCTGTCTCTCTCAGATATTATATCCCATGCTCTTCACAGAGAGCACTTCCAATCCTGATTACAGTTTTTTTAGCGTAAGAATAAATGAATCTGCTCCTTCCACTGGAACAAAGTGATTTTGCTGTTTTTATTCTCCCCTAAAGAAAAAAGCCTGTTTCAGTTGTATTGGATATCAAAAATATCATCAAAACATAATCTGAAACAGTATGTAATTATTTTTTCATTTCAGATCAGTCTTTGACAGACATGTCTGAAGGCAAAATAGATTCATATCCCTAACAACCAGCTGAAATCTATAAACAGATTATACAATGTGCAAATTGTTATTTCAACAAATCAGGAAGGCTTAAAATAAATCTCTGAAAAGTAAAGCAACTAAATTAAACTCTGAACAGTGAACACATTCAGTAGCAGACAAAACTGGACAGTCATTTAATAAACCTCTTTTTAATTGCATTCATTTTGTTAAAGGAAATATTTCAAAATTAGCAAAATCTGGGTTGGTTCTTCTAAATGCTGCACTGAAGTCAAATCAGCTACACTGACTTACTTCTGGAGACCATCAAAACTCAAAACTCAATCACGTTGTGAGGGTAAGAAATGGGAACTTAGATACTACCCCACAACACATATCCTGAGCACACCCTGAATTGCACAGGAAGTTGGGGACAAGTTGTGCTGTAAATAACCAAAACTCCATTGCCTAAATTGGAGTTATGTCTTCTGTGGTAGCATCTCCTTTGGGCCTTATTCCTACAAGTTTTGCTACAGCAGAAACATTTCAGATTTTTCAGTGAAACCGTATCTCTGGAATGGGTCGTCACAGTTCAAAGTTGAGACTTTTTTCAGAATCAGGAAACTGGGTGTTCTGAAGAATCCAATTGAAACTAGCAAGTGAATCATAAGGTCAACAAATGCAAAGAGAATATGTTTCAGGTAGGCAGCTAGCTATCCTCAGGGACACATCCATGACCTTAACTGTCCATAAAGAAAAGTTAAATAGTCTATTCTTAGAATTTAATGCAAGGACACAGCCATGCAATCTTTTTGTTTTCCCCTTTAGTTTATTTGTTCAGTTTCACTAGCCTGAGGAACAGATTTTGGCGCTGGAAAAGGAAGAAAACCAAGTTGGGTCCAAAGGGAGACAAGTTCTCTATTTTTTCATAAATCTTTACTTTAACCACACAGCACTGCTCTGCATTTCCCAGGGAGGAGATGGTGCATCCAGGGAGTACAAGCCCTCCCTATGCTTCCCAGGTCACAGGGCAGTCCCCTCACCAGCCCCGGTGTGCCCCACTACTGGACTGCATCATGAAGCTGGATTGATGTATATCCAGCAGACAGTAAAGCCTCTTTGCTTCATGGACTGATAAGATAGAGATTTACTATTTGGCTGAAGTGTCCTTCTTGTGGCTAAATAATCCAAGTGTGTATGTCAGGTTTGTAGCTGATTCACCAAATAGTCCTATTACCACAGAAAAAATGTGCCATGCTTATATGGCAGGTCGTGGAATGGCCATTACAAGTATTTACCAAAGAAAGAATAAAACCCAAAGTAGGAGACTGGTCTCATTACATTCAGGAATGCTTTTGATCCAATGAAAAGCAGTATTTGTTCAACTAATGCTATACTAACAGTCGTTACCAGATTATTGTCAGAATGCTTAAATCTCTACACCTTCTGTTTGTCTATGGATGAGACAGCAGGTATTAATACTTTTCTTATTATGTGATTATCTAATTTGCACATTTTGTAATGGAAGAACACAGCAGTATCTAAGTGGAGAGTTTTCTGTTATGAGCAGCACCTATGTTTTAATTACAGCTGTGTAACTGAATCAAAATATAACAGTAATCCAAAACACCAAAGTTAAATCTCAGGCAAAATGTACAGAATGAAGCATAAGTATGTGTGCTTTCTCATGTGTTACGAAAATAAGTACTTGAACATTTTAATGGAATTGTGTTCTCCTTTAAGTAGAAATACACTCTGCCAGTAATGCTAGCAAAGCTTAAAGTATTTAAAGCAGTAGCATTTCTTCAAGATTTAGTATGCATGCCTCTCAGTTAATGCTCCCTAGGTATTTTAAAAAACTGAATTATCTATTTATGTTTAAATTCTGAAACGTGTTTCATTTAGTTTGATAGTACAAAGTCTTACTGAAGCTTTTTAATCCATTTCAGCTTTAGCAAATATTCTCCACAGTATTTCAGCTGAAGGCCTTCCTGTTTGTCTTAATTTACTGTGAATAAATTTGTTTCTACAATTAGCACATGGGCCCCTAAAGCCAGAAATACCCCAAATTAGCGGTACAGTGCATTTTGGGATGTAACTTAATTACTAAATCTAAGTACTAGAACTATGAACCAGAAGCCTATTATAAGTATTAGGCTACTTGCAAGACTGTGCTGAAACTTCCCAATGGAAATATGATGATCTTAACACGTTTCACTAATGAAACCTACTTCAAGCAATGTGAGGCATTATGTAACATTTGAAAGTTTAGGAGATAAAACAGCTTCCTTTTTGTGAAAAATCCTTTTATATGAGCCTGTTGAAGCATATGTGCCAATTAGAAGTACTAGGCCTGTCATTTTAAACTCTTCCAGACAAGCACAGAACCTTTTGTTGCTACAGTTGTGGCAGTTTGTGGGAGCAAGCAAGAAGTGCCATGGGTGTTTCGAGCTTTCCTCAGCCTGCAAATGTGCAGATCAACAGAGCGATTCCTCTGTGCATTCTCGCTTCATGTGAAAAACATGAGCAGAATTGGGTGCGGGGAAAGCGCGTTTATCTGACGCGAGCTGCAGAAAATCCGTCTCCTGTGCTCAAAGGCAGTGGCCTTCCACGAAGCCCTGGAGAGAAATTTGCAGTGCAGTTGCACGAGACTGAGTAATTCAGCTTATACTTCTTTTGAGTGTCACAAGGCAGTAACAACAACAAAGGAAATATATTTGTTAAATCAACTTACTGTTTAGGCTTTTTGGCAAATGCAGCATCCCTCATGATAAATGAGCTCCTTCTTTGAGAGCGCACGGGGCTGTGCCTGCTGACAGCTCCAGGGTGAAGAGTAAAGCAGTTTGTGAAAGCCTTAGCACATCTCCTTGCCTTTATGATTTTGCCACCATGCCAGCATTTTAACATCACACAAAACAATTTTTTTTCGTAATCATATAATCTAAATCAAGAGTTTAGTTTCTTTAGCTATTATGAGATTTCCATACATGGTTCCAGCTCCAGGCAGGGCACCATCTGCAGCACTGCTTGTTAAGCAAACATTGCCACATTAGTCACTAGACAGGTACAAAATGAATGCTATCAAAATGTAAAAAAGAATATTGAGCAACAGATTGGTAGGAAAAATAGGTCTCTGAAGTGCATACAACCTAGAGATTTAAAGTTGAAGTTCTTGACATTTTATTAATCTGAATTTTTTTTTAAGTTTTTCATGATACATTAAGCAGAAGAATCTTTTTCTAATATTTCCATTTCTCACAACAGTGTGGAACAGATATAATAATATAATAATACATAGTAAAATCATGCAATCATACCAGTGAGGTTTATCTCCTTCCTAAAATAATAAAAATGTGAATGTTGTTGTTATCTACATGTGGTTTTCTTCATCACTTCGTATTGTATTGCTGTTTTTATATCAATATTTATATTGTCACAGTATCTATGGCTAGTACTATTTACTAGCAGATAGCAGGGTAGCTGCTCACCAAAAAACAAAACTGTTTTGGCACTGAGGTCCCTGGGCAAGATGGATGGATTTTTGACCAATATACTGGGCTTTTCCTCTGGAAACTTGGGGGAAAAAGGAGAAATCTATAACACTCTTGCACCATTTGGGTGGGATCTGTCTGACTTGCACACTCTTTTCGTGAAAGTTGCAAAAGGTTGCTGTGTCCCACCTTTTGGGACACAGCCAGCAAATATCAGAAACTTGTCTTGGATAGGTCTGGCTTTGCTTTCAATTGTTCTTTTGTTGCTCTTTTTCACATGGTTGTACAGGATGAGCAGTTTTTTTATTTGCACTCTCAGCACAATTCATTGCCTTAATAATTTCTGTCAGGAATTCTTTTGTTCATCTCCTCTTCAGTGCAAATTCTCATTTCAATATTTTTTAATAGAGGTTTTTAACACTCATCTTTCCCTTCTTTTCTTTTCTGAACCATCCATTCTTTAGGAGCATATTCAACATGTGTATGGTTCATGTATTCATTTTTTCAAGACAGTGACACCCTCACTATTTTCCATTATATGTTATTCTCTAGGTCCTCTATCAATTTCTTCACTTTCTTAGAGGATGGTGCACGTTAAACAGCATTTTTTATTAAGCTCTCCACAATGTTGTCAAGTATTTCCTCTGTTGCTTGCAATTAATTTCGAATGAGGTGATGTGTATGAGCAATTCAAGTGAACATTGACAACACATATTGTCAGCTTTGACTTGTTGTACACTGTTTATTCACAGTTTTTTTATCTTCCACTGAAATTTTATAGACATTTCTTGGACTTTTGTAACAAGTATGTATTTACCAGCTGTAAATTTGTCACCCAACAAATCATTCTCCAACAAATCATTCTTTCTCAAAACATGGGAAATTACACACACACACACACACACACAAAAAAAAAGAAATATTAAAAATAAGTCTTGTTTCCGAAAGGATACTTGAGTCAGTCCAGTATTATTTAGAGTGATTAGAACAGATACATGATTAGATAGTAAGGTGTGTACAGTTTCATGTGCAATTTCAAATATTCATGAAGAGTCATATCAATGAAAGTTTAAAAGGTTCCAGGCAAAATAGAAAAATCTCAACAAAGAAAGCATTTTGCTTAAATCTGAAAATATCAGATATGCAAGTTCTATTCCCAACTGCAAGACACTTCAAAGCCATGTTGATGTGCACATGGAATGTATTTTAAATAAACTTCTCTTTTGTTCAAAATATATTTCAACAGTCAAACTAGCCATTCTTTTCTGTTCAGAAAAATGATCATTTTTATATTTTCTGTTTTTCTTTTCTGACAGATAATGTAAAAGGGTTTAGCTGGAGGAACAGGCCCAGGTTGAGGTGTTATATGGCAGGAAAGACGTTCATCAAAATAACGAAGCCTAGAAAAAAAGTAACCTTTGAAAAAGGTTAGGATTGATTGGGGTTATTTACTCTGATAGAGAACAGATCACAGGGAACATATTACCAGTTTTAAAATACACAAAAATCTGCTTCCTAATGCAGGGTACATGATGTCCAACAGAGAAGATGCAACAAGCTTCAAGAGACTAAAAGATTCAGTTTATATGTTAGCAAAGCTGACGAAAGCAGCTCTGGAGCTGATTGTACCAGTAGATTATGTAGTCACTGGTAACAGATGTTATTTAAGAAGCAATAAGTCAGATATTTGTTGGGAGAAGGGCCACAGATCATGTTTTCAGGCATTGAGTTCAGATCAGAATACTTTTAAGACAGTTGCTAATGCTGTGATTTATTGTTTCAAAGTTTTGATTTCTATTAATGGTGATGCTTTTTCTCTCTCATTCCATGACCATCCATTTCTTTACTCACCTCCTTCAAGGAATGTTACTTTCCTCTGATTCTTTCTTTCTTAACATTTCTCCTGATTCCTGATTCACTAAGCAATGTAGCGTCAATAGGTTTTCTGTCTTTGCCTATAATCATATTCAGAAGTCCTGCTTAGAGTTGCTAATTTCCCATTAATTTTATTTTACTGTGAATACAATACTAAAATAATCACATTGTCAGAACACAGCGTAATGTCCCATAATGTATAATTATTCTTCTAATGGTACAGGTTTGAAATGGAATAATTTTCTTAGACTAATCACCTCATCAAAGTATCATAATGGAAACCTTAAGTGGTCTCTGTAGCCTTGAACCCAAAACATTTTACAAATCTAAATCTCACAACTGACCTTCTAATGTGTCTGTACCAGAAGCCTCCAAAACTTTCAATTCAAATAATGTTGCCAACTCATATTCATCTATCCCTCATATCGGCAAGGTCTACCCAAATTTTCACTGATTCTCTCCCAAGAGTATTGCTTTCACGTGAGCACCGCTCTCATGCAAGCAAGGAGTGCATGAAAGCAACAAATACAAGTGTTCTCCAAGGCTGCACATCAAAGTGGATGTCTTCACAATGCTGGGGGTTTTTAAACTGAGCAATTATGCTCTGCACACATTCAGCTAACATACCTTGACCTTCAGTTCTTATGCTGTAAATGGGGAAATGCCTAGCTGGCTAATATGATTCTAATCTCTTTTGCTAATGTTTATGCCTGTTTTATTACTTAGTTTAGATTTTATGTCAGTTATAATGAGATAACGTCTTTGCTTTGAGGGATGCAGGATTAACTGTGTTTGTGTTTTCATCCTTAAATCTAAACTTCCTGGTTAGCTTGGTCATTACCAAAAGAACACGTAAGATTTTCTTTGTGGTAGGAGATGCAATACTTAAATAGAATGTGAATATTATGAATGAATACATTGAGCTGGAAAAGGCTGTCATATAATTATATAATACAATATACTATCTGGATGATGCTTAAAGAAACATAAAGTTTGTTGAGGACAATAAAATCCTTGCAATGCAGAAGTAAAGAAAATTGTTGTCTCATTCAAGGAAAGAAGTTTGAAAAAGTCTCTCAGCAAATTCAGCTTTCTTTGAAAGTACAATTATGCTCAAATTAAAGCAAAGTAGTGACCAAAAGTGGTGCCATTAAGCCATGATGTTGATTTTTTGCAAACCTAAGCTCCCCAAAACCTTCAGAAGAATGGTATGGGTAAGTTTTGGAATGGCAAAAAGCTTCAAGTAGCAAAAAGCTTCACTTGACTCTAAAACCTGAGAACCTTAAAAGAAACTGTAAGAAATAAAAGAAGTGAAGAAATACAGGAATAATTTCATCATTCCTCTATGAAAAAATATTTTCCTAACCTTTTTTACCCCAGCTGCAGTCAGAGAAAGTCAAGCTTTTAAAACTTAAAAATGGTTCCTTTTGGTTAGCTCTAACTGACAATGAAGCATTTGCTATGGATTCACAACATTAAAATGCAGGAGAAGATGCACTGCTCTCCAGTCCGCCCTTGTGTCTAAATGAGTCTGTCAAAGAAGTATACTGAAATATAGCATTAATATAAGGGAAAAAGCAAAAGTAATAACTATTTCTTATAATTCCTGCATAATTCAGCAAATAAAGCACAACAAGAAGACAGTATTTCCAGGGTGGTAAAATAACCTAGACATTGTTTTTATTCATGGATCAAATAGATTACCATATAAACACATGAAAATAAAGAAAAAGTAGAAATAAAGCCACTCTTCATATGGGATTTTTGTTTGCTTTTCTTCCAAACCCACAAAAGGCAAATCTATCAGGAAAAGGATGATATAAATGTCCTTTTATTCAATTTGTGATGCTTAAAAGCCAGCTTTTCTTAGAAGAACATGAATACACAAAGAATAAACTTCTTAAAAATGACAAAGAGAGGTTCTAAGAAAAAGTCCATTAAATGTCATGGTTTCCTAAATGGTGTTAACTCTCTTTTCTTTATATGTTTCTGTTGCGGAGTAAAATTTTGAGTCCTGACTCTGGCTACTGACACAGGTGTTTTTGCAAGAAAAGATCTGTTTAATATATTCATTTAAGATTTTTGGGCAAAGATCTATTTGGAAGGTCAAGGCAGAGGTTTTATATTCCCAGGTCAATTCTGTGAGTTGGTAGAGACCCATAGGTTCAGCTTCCGGCAGGTAGAACATCTTTTAGTAGTCTCGGAAGAGCACACATACCTGCTATACAGAAAAAGAATAATGAAAAATGACATTTTAAGAGTTAATTTATTATGTTAATTAAATATAATAATTTTAATCTGTAATTTGGCTAGTGCATTTCCATTTAGTCTATGAATGGTTTTGCAGCTCTACCCTTAAGAGTGAAATATTTTTCTTTCTTTTTATCCGAAATGGCGCTCTCCTTTCTCGTTAGTTGCGGTCTTTCTTCCTCCCCTCTACCTGCTGCCCAGATGACAATTAAACATTTATTTTCTGAACTTACAAATCCCTATAGCTCCTTTTTGTTTAGTATTAAAGCCCAGGTCTGGCTCAGGTAGAATATTTCCACTATGCTTTTCCTTTTAAGTCTTCAGCTGTGGGGCCTGAGAAACACAACTTTATTTTTCATGTTTGCTCTGAAGAAGAGCATGTCCTTCTTTGATCATATCTCTGAGAGTTCATAAGATTCTGGGTACCATCACCTACTCTCTGGCATGTTTCCTAATCCGTATTCTCTCAAATGCTGTAGAAAAAAGTCTTCTCCTAAAATAGATATTTCACTTAATCCTTCTTTAATTGCCCAACCCAGTCATCAGGCCTAGACCTGTGCACCATTTAGCTGCAATTCTCCTTTTCAGCTTTTAGCACCTCAGTGCTTTAATATGTCTATACTTATCCATTTGTTCCCCAAACAGCTCTCTGGACATTGACTATGTTTTCTTGGTTTTGTCAATAAAAACCACGTCAAACCTTTGTTTCATGGAACCTGCTGCAGTAAAAGTAATATCTACAAGATCTCTTGTTTCTTTACTTGTTATCAAGAGGATAGGAGAAGAGGAGATGCAAACGGATGAAAAAAAGAAGAATTTTGTCAAATAATTAATTGACATTTTTCATATTGGCAGTTGGCCCAGTTGTTTATTCAAGGAAGACTCTTTGACCTACTCTGTTTGTAGACATTCATAAAGCTCTAGCAATTAGTATAGTCACCTCTCTGCAAATTGTTAAGATTCCTGATAATACAATGGTATTCTTGACAATATCACACTTGAATAATTTCACTCCTCTCCCCAAGTCTGACTTTGATGACCATCCTTTCCTGAGAGGTCTCTGAAGCTCTGCTGACATGGTTTTCTTTGATGAAAGTAAGACAGCATGGATGGGTTTTGATCCAAATATTTTGAGGACACTGGAGGTACCCATATTAAAAAAAAGTACACTTCCTTCAAAGAGTACTCATAATGAAAGGCTTGTTTTAATAAAAGCAAATATTTTAACGTTTCAACACTGTGTGCCTTACTTTCTAAGCAGATGTATTTGTAATCTGTTAGAGTATTACTGTCTGAGATCACTTGGCTATTTGAAATTAAACAGTGCTCTGGATCAAAAATCTGCAGGAACATCCAAACAAGCAGGAAAATTCTTTCTTTTAGAAAGAAGACTGTTAAGGTGAGACTTTTGGATCAAGTACACCATGAAAAGTTCTTCTTCTCTTCAATTCAAGAATACAAGACAAAGATATAAAAATAAAATTAAGCACTGACTGGACCAAAAGTCCTCACAAATATTATTTTTCTTTTTTTAAAAGACATTTTTTGTGATGTTTCCCTTTAAAAAAAAAAAAAAAATTTCTGGTGATATTGTCTATTTGTATTTCAAGCTATTATTATGACTCCTGAGTTGCAATACTATTTGTTCAAAAAGAGATAAAACTCAGCAAGTAAAATGCAGCATATAAAAGGCCTGCTATTATCACAGGCTATGAAAGGAAAACAGCAGCTAATACAGACTTCTGGGAAATAAAGCACAGTGTAGTGGTAAATCTAATACAGCTTCTGAATTTGTGTCAGCAAGGCATAAGGTGACTTGATGATACTGAAGATAAACTAAGGCACGTCTGGTAGATGTTAATGATGGTGAAGTGCATACATGAGAGACATATTCTTTCCAACTTCCCTTCGCAAGCACTTGATTCCTGAGGCAATGCACCAACCATGACCTTGGAAGTTTTCTTGTAATTGAACCACTTAACATCACAAGTTCTGGGGGAAAAAAGGGCGGGGAAGGTGTCCCTCAAGCTCCATTAAAAAAATTGTATTTTTGGTTTCTCATGCTCTGCCCATTAAATGATTCAATCTGATGGATACAAAATTTCAGTGTTTCACAGTACAGATGGACCCAAAGAAGCTTGTCTTCCTTCACCTGGCAACTCAATCTTTTACCAAGTGAAAATCCTGAAACAAAAAGTTGTATGACATATATTTGCAAATTTAAACTTAAACGTATGGCTCTTCAAAGGATGCCCGCGTATGTCATGTGATAACACACAAATGAAAGAAAACAGATCATACTTGTCAGTAGAGCTGGGAAAAGCTGGGACTAAGAATCATATGGGTACTAGAAGTCACTGCTCACACTTTTAGGGAATGAAGTAATCTGGTAAATCTATAATGCTTTTGGAAGGCAACGTAAAAACTTGCAACACACAAGTGTATATAGTGTAAGTAATTACTGCATGATTAAGAGCTTGAAAACATGGTCCCAGCAACAACTGAGTGGGAAAAAACCCACATCCTTTCAGTAAGAAATTGAATAAGAACAGCAGAGAAGTTAGATGAAGCATCTGACCCTTTAGGAGGCAGGTGCCAATTCTGGCCTTGAATGTGAGGGTTCAATAAGTCATGGTCCCAAGAAGTTTGAGCCCCTGCATTGCACTGGGGCCACTGGGCTCACAATGCTCCTGTGACTGGCTCGGCACCATGTTGTTCTTCAGGGACTTCAGCGTATAAATAAATAAAGGAAACCTATTGCAACTTGCAGGAGCCAAAGGGCCTAGTCCTCTGGGAGCTGAGATTTACAGGATCAGACCTTTAGCAGTGAACCTGACTGTCTCAGGTGGAAGTTGTTCTAAAATTAACAGGGAAAGATACAAACTACCTCTTGGAATGAACTGGCATAGCTAGGGAGACAGGCTAAAAATCAAACTTTCATAAACAAGCAGAGAGACAGATGTCAATGAAGTAAGCAAAATTTTACACCAACAGAAGTCCGCTAAAATTACTGTTACTGTCTTTCTGGGTGTAGGATGATCCAAACATGTTACATGTAAGGATCATAAGGAGGCACTTTCATAAAAGGTCTAGTCTGAAGAATAAATTATTCAAATTAGTTGGTAAGTCAAAAAATAGTGATTTTTGCTTTGTAAAGAAAACAGTCATGGGTTAAGTCTAGATTTTTAAACCAGTCAATGGGGATTGACTTAACTTACAGCCAAAGATCTCATTACCTTCCTCTCATTGGAATTCTGATATGTTTCAATTCTACCATGCCTCTACCTCTAGACAAAAGTAGCAGCACTAGAGCAATTGTTGGAGAATCAGGCCTGAGATATTCAGAATGGCTAATGATTGACTTCAGAATTCAAGAAAAAGGGGCTCATTTAATGAAGGCAACTGCTGAGTATTTTTTAATAACCTTGCCCTTTAACATGTAGAAGTTTGAACATTTTAAGCAGAGCCCTAAAAATCACTCTCTCTTCCTTGGAATGATTATTGCTATTGCATGCATTTCTGAGGATGCCATTAGATAGAAGTAGGACACAATTTCCCCCAGGGATAAAGGAAATTTTCCTATTTCCTCTTTTACAGAATAAAGCTGTTTACACAAAGGAAATGGATGCATCACGTTAAGAGCAAGCTGCCATGCCCACTTACCAATTTCAATCTAGGGAGAACGAATGCTGCTTTTGTGCAGCAAAGATACCTTGTCTTGTGTTGTGAGAGCAGGAAGGTGCAGTTTTGTCTCCAGGGCTCAGCAGGGGCTGTTCACAAACAGTGCTGCTGCATTCTCCAACCTGCTGTTCCACTTGTCATCCTCTGCTCCAGCTGCGGTGGCTGACCACCAAGCAGGAGGCCCACACTCAGCAATGTCTGTCTGAGGCTTACATTGTTTCCAAATAAAGACAGCCTGTCTGCCTCCAATTCCCTGTGGTTTGTGGGCTTTATTGACTTTGTGGCAGCTCTCTGCCCATTTCTTTATTGCAGTCTGTGAGTCACTTTTAGTAGGAATTAGGAAGTAACTATGTATTTTCACTTACTTGAGGCAGAGGCTTATGTGACATTTGCATCATCCAGATTTAGCATCAGGTCCTTTAAATAGTCTCTGAAGTTTATTTGGGCTCAGTTCACCCCAATCCAAGAATGCAATCATCTGACCTATTTTATATTTAGATGAGATGAAACTCTGCCCAGAAATGCCTGTTTTTCTCTGCTGAGTACAAAAGGTATCTACAAAACAAGCTCAGGTCTAAACAGCTGTACTATAGAGAGCTAAATTTGTTGAATTCCAGACGGTGTCAGGACAGCACAGTCTTGTGTGGGATTTACTCATGATGGATTGTCTGTTTGAGGAAAAGTGTTTTGAAAGAAAAGGTGTTTCTAGATAGTCTTTGTAATTAACAAAGCAATAACAAAGATCAGCTTTAGGAAACAGACTTTAGATTTGTTCTTAAATAATGCCTAAGGCTGAGATAGCCAGTTCAAGGTATGGAACATGTAACACTGCTTAAGGCAACCAAGCTTGTAACCATTAGATGTATAGGACTGGTACATTAGGATTCACAACAGCCAGCAGGCTCCAAGTTAGGACCCTAATGACCCAGAGGAAATGATGGAATAATCCAAATCTGAAGAGTCCTACAGGAGATTATTGGCCTGTTTTGTTGTTTCAGCTAACACCCTCCCTTAAGAATGTAAATTTACGCAATTTGTGGAGGAAGAATGCAGAAGAGAGTTAGACACATTAGATAGAACTTCAGCTAACTGACAATACAAAAGGGACCACAGGAACCACTCGCTTGTATAAACACTGCCATTATTTGAAAGAGGCATAGGGACAGAGATTAGCCCACCAGCCTGCAAGGGAGAGCCAAGAAAATGTGGTTTAACTGCTAGAGGCAAAAGGAAAACACAGCTCATGGACTCTGAAAGGTGAGGTCTGTAAGATATGCAGATGTTGTGCTTCTTAACAGTACAGAGGATGGCTCAACCTGAAGGTGTTGAGGTATAGGACTGAAGTGTTCTGTCAGTCTCAGGAAGGAGTTTGTTTGAGATGTAATTTACTCAGGAGATTTTCAATGAAGACCAGAGGTAATGTCAGCATGAAATATGGAGGGGTTTGTGCATGTATATAAAGGTCATGCATGACAAAGACAGAACGAGTAGCATTAGATCTCATCTGGGCTCTCTGCAAGGCATGTGTCTGTATATGACTGGGCCTGGGGCTATGGTAATGTATAAAGGAAGGATGCCACTCAGGCATCCACTAATGTCACTTATTAACCGCTCTTATGCAGCAAATATAGTTTATACAAGGGGCTTGCAACATCATGCTGTATTAGTGCCCTTCAAGAGGAACACACATGAGATAATTTTGCTGGCTCATTGTTTCTTGGAAAATTGCTATTTGATAGAGGAGATGCCTCCCTCATCCTTTAACTGCTTTCTCTGCCAGCTGTGACTTAGCTTGATGTTAAGCCCAGAGAACTCCCATGTCAGATATGTTGTCCTCAGCAGTAGTAGTAAAGAGGAATTGATGTGAATTTGTAGCCAAAACAGAAAATTTAACTTGTTGGTGCTAGGCCTTATTGTAACAAACAACAACAACTTATCTGAAAAAAATCACATTTCCTAAACTTTCATCCATGTGGCAGGAAGAGCTAGAAATAACCCATGTTTCACACAATGTGATAAAAAATAATTTTAAAATTAAAAAACCAAAGGAGCCAGAGGCGTGTTACAGTGAAGTCTAGCAACTCTGGAGAAAATAAGCTTTTTAAAACAACCCAGTCTCTGAAGTGTTTGCTGTCAAAAATATAAATAGAGTAGTAGAGATGACTAAAAAGACAAACAAAACTTAAAAAAAAATATTAGCAGCTATGATAGGTAACTACAGCATTCCTTAGAAAGGAAGAGGAAAAGATTAGGTGACTCAGTAGGAGAATTAAGGTATATATGCCAACCATTAGTAAATTATCACTTCTCCCAGTGGAGCCAATTCAATTCAACAGCTTTAAGGTAGTGGTAATTTTCTAAACCCTGTTTCCACCCTGAAAAGTTATACCTGTGAAGCAATGAATTAGAAACACAAAATCCTACAGATAAATGTGTCAGATGACTGTAGAGAAAAACAATCCCTTCAGGTTCCCTGGCGTCAGGAAATTCCCTGCCATGTGGTAAAATCCAGTTCTGCAAGGGCTTTGAGCTCAAGTGCTGACATCAACTTTTGAACATACATCAGAAACTGTAATTACTGCACTCCCTCTGGGAATCAGAAGGACTTTTTTAGAACAAAAAAAGCTGATGGTTGCTATTTATTGTCCTAACAAAACCCTTATGAAAGCACAGCATGACGTCAGCCTGGGGAACAGAAATATGGGATGTTATAAATGTAATTTTTCCGAGGTACTATTTCCTATTTTATATTAAGCAGTGGCTGGTGGAAGGTATTGTCTGTATATTGCTGTTTTTGGAAACAGGTTTCAAGGTGTCACAGGCACAACCAACTTGTTACCAAGGGCAAATTGTTGAATGTGTGCGGAAAGCCTCTAATCTTTGGTCCTCAGCACTCAAGTCCTCAAAAAGTAATGTGAAACACATACATTTGTGTTTGGCTGGATGGTCTTGGTGCTCATCCAGCCAACCATGTGCAAATGGCAGGCCAAGAGCCTACTTGGAATAATAATTTCAGTTACAGAGGATGATAAAATTGTTAATGAAAATACAGCCAGGAGGTGTGGTTTGGAAACTGAAAGGAACAGCGGAGTGGTGGAAGTGTTCAGGTTCCATGGTAGGAGCAATTTGACCAAACAAAAAATCTCCCTGAGAATAATTGTGCTATTTGAGTATCACTACTTCTCTCTAAAGGCATCTGTCAGAGACAGCAAGACTTGTTCTTGCTCCCCTTCTGATGTTTGAAGTATTTCATGAAATCACACTTGAATTTTGAAACATAAATTTACCTGCAACTAAAGGTGTAGAAAACTTTTACTGAGCTACAGGGACTTTAGAACTGAAATAAAGAAATATTGTCATATGTGCAGTTTAAGCTACCATAAAAACAACATAAGCTTTATTGTCTTAAAAGAAATATATTGCCCTAGCACAGTTTTTACTGTCGAGCAGCAGGGGTTACTTTAATCCACTGTTTTTACTCACTAAACATTAAAAAGCCTGATCTTGAAGAAATTGCAGTGTATAAAATCATTCCTTCTGCAGTACACTTCTTAACTTGGCTGCATTATGAAATTTCTTCCTTAAAATTACTGTAATTAGCACCATGTTCTTCTGCTGGTTGCCCCTGTGGCTGCTGTTACCCTATAAGAGGCATTCAGGTAAAATGTGATGATCTCTTGTCTTTAAGGTGCCAGGTTTCCAACTTGCCTTTGGAGCCAGCTTTCATACATTTCCAGGAAGACATGTTTCTAGAACAGGATCATAAGTTGCAAAATGGAATTACAGTGATGGATACTTCAGTGAGGATGACCAGGTGTTGATATGCACAGAAATGTATCTATCTCGTTATATGACTCTTCCATCTTTGCTGCAAAGGTAAAAATTGTTCTGGCCTGCTCAAAGAGTTTTGCTCAGACTTTATTTTACTTATTTTATCTTTATACTTTAGTCCACAAAATGCGTCTTCTGAGCTTTTACTCAAAACAGTGTTTATGCAAAAATGTGCTGTACATTTACAGCTTCTAAACAAAAACTTGGAGCTTTTTTTTTAAATCACAAATTTACTCATTCAGTTTGAATACCAGCATGTCAAACTGACTTTATTTTTTTGTCATCTAATTCATATATATTGTTCTTGTAATGAATTTTAACTCTGAACCTTTACAGACACAATCTACAGCCCATCTCTTCCATGGCTTGAAATAGGCACAGTGGTAAGCCAATAGGTTATAGAATGTCGATCTAAGAGAGACTTCTCTCACTTAATTTCAATCCTTTAGAGGTTAGTCAAAGCTTGTTGTTCAATCTAGCTTTAATAACAGTGAAAGCCTCCAGAGGACAGGTACTTGAAGCAGCAGGGATAAGAAAGCTGAGATGTTCAATGTTTATTGACAAAGTCTAGATGCCTAATATTGTCTTGAATGGAAAAATCTGGATGTCTGACTTTTAGAGAGGTGAAGTTCAATTAAGATACTTATTCTATTAATGACATAAAAGTTGGGATAGCATCTAACTTACATTCCCAGAGCTGTATTGATTCATAAAGGCACACAAGAACCAAGAAAGAAATGAAATACTTAATTCAGGCACTAATGAAGTTACAAGTATGAATAAACATGTTGTCTGCTCGGTTGAATAAATTACTTCTAATTTTACATAATTATTTTTCAGAATACTTTCACACCACTTTTACAGCAGAACTGTTCCGAATTAAGTGACATTTGCTTCTGTTTGTACTGGTCTAAGTAAGCTGCATAATGTCTATATTAATGATAACTCTGGAATGTGCTCTTTGGCTAGCCAAAGAAGAAAATTACAGAGTAATGTTAAACATCACAGATAGCACTGACAGAAAACACCATCTAGACAACAGGGACTAAATAAAGCTTAGTGACATGGCAATAGATAATTTTTAACAAATAAATATCACTGAATTGATTTGTACTTTTTTTTTTACTCAAATGACTGGAAACTACTTTATATTCCTATGCAGTTCCTTGTTCAGTACTATAAAAATGGTGGTATTTTTGAACTGCTAAACTCAAGATTTATATTTGGGAGATCATCTTTAAATTTTGCTGCTAGTTTTCCATGATTTGTACTTTTCTCTCTTAGTCTTCATGGTTTTGCATCTTCTCTGGATAACCGTCTCTTCTTGAAAATGTCTTGCTTCCCATTTCATGCAAATCAGCTATTTGAGCTGTTCTAAATAAATTTATTCTTATATACTATCTGAGCTGTTCTAAATAAATTTATTCTTATATACCTTCTCCTCTCCATAGTCCCTTTCTCCAACACATACACTGAGCTAAACTTTGGGAGTTATTTAAATGAAAGTGAGCAGAATTATTTCTGACTTTTTCTTGTGGGTACATAAATCTTGTTGAATCAAACACAATAGGTAAGATGCTGCAAATGCATAAAAGATAACTGTCAACCGTGGAATTCATTTCCCACCTCTATAAACAACTAGAATTCATATATCTAAATTAGGATGAAAGGAAAGCTGCTGTAGAAGTGCTTATTTCTCTTTTACACCTTAATAGGTGTTTAGCTGATTTTCTCTTATGTAGGTGCCTACATTAAACACTTGAAGTAAGGTATTGTGACACCCACTACTTGTTCTTTTAATTCTTTTCATCTCCATTGTTGTTTCACTGAGTCTTTTTTCAAAGAATGACCGAGACCACGCACCTCACAATTCATCACATTTTATTTTTCCTTTTCTAGTTCAGACTTACATCCCTGCAATTCACTTGGTAGGAAAAATCAATAGGATATTTTCTGGAGACGTAACTATTGCCTCCAACAGGTAATGTATGATAATGCATAATAATGCATAATACTGGTTGCATAATTTCAAATCAGGTATTAGACATGTTTACATTTATAGACCATACTCTCCTTTATTAGATATTGCTGCAGTAGTTTTGTGGTTTGTATTTTAATTTTACAAATAGTGTTATCTAGTACTTAGTTGTCAATTATTTTAGCTAAATAAATATTTGAATGGAGTACTAACCACAGTACACTCATCTGTTCTAATTCTTCCATTCTTTTCCTAGTCCCCCACTATGTTAATTTCATTGGTTTATAATAAGGAGGTCTCATTGTTCTCAAATATCCATTGCTTTTTTTTTTTTTCCCTGCTTCCTGATAAATACTCTTGTTTCATTTGGGTTCCTTTGAGGCAGTTGTTTTGCTTTGGAATTTGGTATTACTGTGGAACCAAGGATTCAGTAATAATGTCACTGGGCTTAATGGGATATTTTGGGAACACCTACTATTAGGTTATAAAAGCACTGCAGCATCCTGCTCACTCCTTAACCCTCTTTTGAAAGGCCTTGCGGTGGGTGCTGCATGGTTTGACAGGGTCTGCTCCTGGAGCACTATTCTCTCAGAGCAGCTCTCTAAAGATTCCTCTTCCCTCCAGAAGTTCTAATTTCTCCTGCCTTTTTTTTCACTCCCAAGGTATCAATTATGTTTTGCTGTATTGCTGAGAGATTTGAAGGGATCAAATGAAAAGTCAGATATGAAAAACATGAGGTGCACATTAAGCACCCAATGGAAACAGATGAGCAGGACATTATACAAACCCAAGAGCAGAAGAAATGCATTTCATGATGCCATCTGCTAATTTCTCACATAAAGCCCTTACTGTGATGGTTGTTGATACAGAAGTGCTGAAATAGTCATTAAGTCTGGAATCTCTTTTCCAACAATTGTCATAGAATGTTTTAGGCAAGTACTGTTAATTGCCTACCATTGATATTATGCATAGTAATAAGACTACAAGAGCTATTTTCTGCATTGTTAATTGTGGATGTGTAGACACACATATATATGTTTATGTAGTCACTATTGTTATTCAAATATCTGATAAGTAAGAATGACATCTCAATGGTGGTAATTTCTGTAGGGGCTGTCGCTCCCATTTATCAACTCATTTTGTTTTGCACATCGTCATTATCCATTTCAGGGAATACGATACACACAGTTTTGATAGTAGAAAAAGTCTGAAACGATTATTTTGTACATCTTTCCCCCAGAAGCCAGAAAGTAATCAAGTCATTTATAAGATGATAGAAAGTTTTAAGAAAAAAATTGGCACAGCACACATGTTGGCAACCGGGAGAATAAAGATGAATCACTTAACAAGTTGCTTAGACAAAGATCAACCTAAAAACTCACTTGAGTGAATATAAACAAATGTCTGACAGCATACAGGAGCTGTACTGCCATTTTGGACAAGTAGATACATTATTTTCTTAGTGCACTGCAGAGAATGTGTTACCCAGTTGCAGCCCTCCAAAGACTGAATTGGGAGCTGAGGCATTAATTACAGTCATTGTAGACAAATGACAGTATACTTCTCCTCTGCTGAGATGACAAAGTCGAAACAAATGATGGCTCTGGCATACCTATTGAAATGCTAGTATTTACTGAAGTTTTTAAGCCTGAGGCTTTCTGGACATATCTAAATTACCCAGACCTGACACTGATTTCACATTTGAGAACTCACTAAGTTATCATCTTCACTCTCAGTGACAAAGAGAACTCAGGTGGAAAGTGTCACTGAGGGTCTGTGCAGAGATAAAGGATCAAAGGTAGACAGAATGTTTTGGCACGCTATCAAACTGAGATCTGAAGGGCAAATAAACACACTGACTAAACCTCTCTTTTTGCAAAGATAAGGATATAGTGCAATTAACTGGAAAGGTTCTTTCTGTGGCTCTACTGGCAAAAGTCTGAGTTGAAACAGTTACCCTCATACATGCACAAACCAACCTGGTTACTTGGTTTGGGCAAGAAAGACAAATACGGAGGAGACTGTAACCATTTTAGTTGGAAATTTAAAGTATGAGTAAATAACACTTCATCAGATATATTTCATGCTGTAATTAAAGAAAGCAATGCTGTATGCACAAATGTGGATTTGGGCTGAAAGATAGCAGAGTTATTTGGGGAAGAAAAAAAAGAAAAGAACACATTTGCTAAAAGATTCCATAGTAAAACTAAGTCTCTGAACATCCTGAATAAAATATCTGATTCTTTTTGAAGAACAATGCATAGTTCTGGAGGGCAACAGAAATAAAATTAACCACAGCATTTGATTATTCATGAGAAACCTTCTGACCTTGGTCCAGGTCTCTTTCTGAACCATTAGAATTTTTCTTTGCTTAAACTTTCTGCCAGCTCTGCTCTTCTGAACGGCTGGCTGTTTCTTCTGGACTTGCTATAACCATGTGGCAATTCTTGACTCTTCTCCAAGCTCCATACATCACTGAACAATCAATCTCTGTCAACAAAAATTTCAAATGCTGGAATACTCTCATTTATTGGTAAGGACACACTTCATAAACTCGATGTCCCAAAATATGCATTTAGTATTCATAAGCAGACTTAGGCCAATATTCACTGTCTGAGTGACTCTGTGTTTTCAGAATCGTGGGTGGAGAAACCACCCACAATTTTGGCCATGGAATATTTCACACCCCACAGCTGTTCACCACAACTAGTTTTTTAGATTACAGATGTATTTTTAAAGGGACTTACCTGACCCTTTCTTGACTACCTTCCACTGAAGCAATGTCCAGCACAATTCTCTGGGATTTATTGGGTGCTGAAATAGTGTCCTATGTTGCATTATGTAAACATTTTGTGTTGAACTCTTCTCAAGTGTTTGAATCTATATTAAGGCTCGTTTAGAACATACAGTTAGGGTGAAACATTGCATAACTGTGCAATGTGCATGCTTAAAAGGGTTATTCTGTAAATGTGGGAAAGGTTTTTCCATGTTTCACAATCTGAAAAAATCCTACTCCTTTTAGTGTGCCTACCTGAAGACATATGGGAATTCTATATATAGTATGGACATGGAGACAATTTATGTGGGACCTGCCAAAGTGAACAGCATTATTTCCCTTGTTCTGTTCCTTAAAACAGATTTTAAATCAGACCTTTATTTCACCAACACCAGTAGCCTCAGTCTAGTTCCCTTGGTATTCACTGGACATCATCATTAATTCAGCTCGGGGTATAAACTAGTTCTGCTTTACAAACTATACTTAAACAGAGTCATGTCTTTTATCTTGTGTCCTACTTTATGTAATTATTTATTCAACTAAATAGCTCATCTGCTTCACAGTCTCCCTTATGCCTTTCTTTACCTTTCCCAGATCTTGTATTGCCTCCTGGAGGAACAGCTCTACCTGAGGATATGGGAAAAAATAAAATGTATGTTATGTTTCTTCCTCACACTAATATAGGTATTCAGAGATACCTGATACAGAAAGAAAGAAAAACAGTTACATGAGCATTGATAACAGTATGTGCTATATTCTTTAAGACTTAAGGAGTAGGGTAGCTGACATACAGAATTTTTTTTTAAATTCAATTTATAAAATTTGCATTCACTGTTCCCTGGGAAAAAAGGCTCTAAAAAAACCTACATTCATAAACATTTGACAAAGAAAAATATCCAGTTTGGAGCTTTTGTTTTAAAATGAGATTTTTTTTTTCTTTTTCTGATTGTCGCTGAATATTCCAAGAAATATCATCTCTCCTACACAACTATATCAATTTTTCAGCTGGGCTAGCTGGGTTTTGACTCAATCCATCAAGCACAGACTAATTTTACATTCTTCTTTCCCACTGACTAATGAATATCACTACACACCTCTGCAATTACTGTTTATTCAGCAAGAGAAATGTCTTTCCTTTGAACACCCTTACAGGATAAAAAATAGCATCCTCTGTCCTGTAATCTGGATCAAAGGGTCTGTGAGACTCACGACTGCCTCCACACTGCTTTGTGATGGGCCAGGAATGATTCTCTCTCACTACTCACTGGAGTAGCCCATGTTCTCTAACCCTGAAAAGTCCTGCTTCCAGGCTCTGATGTGGCTTCCCTTCTTGTTTCATGGCCACCGGAAGGTTGCTAACATGAATGCAGCAATACGGGAAACGTTTTTTAAATAGGAAAATACTTATACAGGTGCTAATCACACAACTGGATGAAGTCTGGATTGAAAACCTACTGCAGCCAAGTCAGACTTACTCATCTTGTTCTTTTTTTTGTCGTTGTTGTTTTAGAGAAAGCTGTGCCATAATTTGGTAACAGAAAGAAAAATTACTAAGTATCATGAACATGAAAACAGCAATAACAGTGCATTCTTATTTATTTATGTATTTATTTTAGTTTGGGCACAGCACAGTAAGAAAAAAAGAGACGAAGTGTAGAATTATATTTTTCAGTTAAGAGAGGAACTGTTTTGTTATTAGAGTTAAATGTAACAAATGCATTTTTGAGATGCCACTGTTAAATTAACTAAACATTTTTTCTGTATAACTGAATTTTAAGTTATATAATAATGGAATTTAAATGTATTTGGCCATGGGTTTTCAGCAATAACCCTGTCAGGTTTTGGTACAAGAAAAATATGGAAGGCTTTAACTTTTTACCTGCAACAGAAAGTGTGCATTTTCCCCTCATTTTGTAGGGATGATTTTTCACAAAACTTCTGTGATGTGTATCCATGTCAGGGACAGGAGAGGCACAAAACCATTGTCACATGAATCAGTTTTCTGTAGTTCAGTCAGGCTCCTTCAACAGATATGTTATTTTTTCCTCTAGTCACCCTGAAATTACTTTTAAACAACTTTTAAAGTTGTGAAAAGAAACTTCTACAGTCATTCCTCCATCTTTTGGCACAAGATGCCTTACTCAACTAAAATAATAATGCATAGCAGGCTTTTGGGGCCCAAGAAAGTTATATAAATACAACTGGGATTAAAGCAAGAAATTTGCCATATTCTGTAAAGTAAAGGATAAAATTCTATCTTTATTAAAAGCAATGGCAAGGTGCACATTTATTTCAAAAGAGTTAAGATTACATGTACAGGTAGAAAGCAAGGGCCCTGTAATATCTGTTGCTACATCTTCAAAATATACGTTACCTCTTATTCATTCTGTCATGGGAAATGCAAAGTGCATTCAGGTCTTTCCATCAGTGCATCAGTCACCAAATGTGTAGGAGTAATGCTATAAACCAGCTTCTAACAGACATAGAAACACGGTAATAAGATAACAAGATAAACTGATGCTTTTTCATGAAAGATAACTGTTCCTCCTCATCGCTTAATGTTTTCAAGAGCATATGAATGTAACAATGTCAAGAAGTTTTGGCAGGGAAAACTGAAGAGTAATGGACAAAATATACTGCTGACTTATCACAAACTGCTATACAGAGTTTCTTTTCATTTTCTAAAGATTTGCATAATAGTAAAAATAAACATGATGAAATGTTTGAAATCAGAATATTTCCCAAGCCTCGTGACATATTGTTCTGTCTAACAATTACACAGCAACATTCTGTAGACACTTTTACATGGAGGCATTTAGCAAGGAAAATATGCTTTTAGACCAGTTTCTGTCCCTCAGGATTTGTAGAGATGCAAAAACATATTAAATGTATGTCTTGAGCTTAAATGCCGTCCAGAAAAGACCACATCATTTTTCAAGTTAATTCTTCCTTCCATAATTCCTTTTTTCTTCCATTCATGCTCCAAAACACAGCAACACTGATTCTAATGTATTTTTCTGAACAGCTGTGGAAAATTTCAGTGCAGAACTGAGAATGCATCCAGGGGCTAGGAATGGAGTTGTACTTCAAAGTCTTTTATAGATATTGCAGACTTTGAAAAACTTAACTTCTTTTCATTTTTTAGCCAGTCAAATTCATTATAGGATGCCATCTCCTCTTTTCCTTCAGAGGTATATGATAATATTACATAGAAATTACACTCACAAACTCAGGTTTTGAGTTTGTGAGAAAGTTCTTACAAATAATATCTGCAAATGCCAGAAGTAATTTTACCTCAGCATTCTTGGGGAATTCACTAAGATACATATTGCAGAACACAGCTGCTCTCAGTTTATAATATGTCCTGAAATCCTTTCAATCTTTTGGGTCATTATTAATCGCTGAGTCCTGCATACAGAATCAACAGTGTATGCTGAGATGCCTGCGTGCTTTTTCACATGCAGCGCTAGAGGTAAAGCACAGAAAAGTGCTATTCCCAGTGCAGATGTCTTACTGACCCTTTGCATTCTTCCTGAGACAGAGATAAGCGTGTTCCTTGTGTGAAGGGGAGTGGAGATTCAGGTTCCTCTGTGTCTCTTAGATAGAGGCTCAGAACTGAAGGGCTTCTCCTCTGGTAACAGCTATCAGCAAGGTGCTTCTCTTCCAAAGCATGCCTTGCTGCACAGGGCCCTGTGCTTATGGGGCACAGCATATTCCCAGGGGCCAGCTTCAATGCCCCTAGGTGGGCAGGAAGCTGCCAGAGCTATTGCCTCTGTATAGAAACAGCTCAGGATAAGTTATTTCCTTCACACTATTGCATATATGCAGAAATAGCCCAGAAGAGACAAGCTGGGTGTGACACACATGCCAGGGAAAGATTATGTGGGACCTACCTTCTCTAGAGCCAACCTCACAGCATGGGACAATTCAACACAGCACAGAACTCTGTCTGCCACTGTATCAAGGAAAACAATTTTAAAGAAGGTCTCACCAAGTCATCCAGTTCCTCATCCAAATAGAAACCAGGATCAACCATACATATGTATGTAAGTGTCTGAAGAGTGGGTAGCAAGAGGATGGAGTCAAGCTCTTCTTGCTGCTATGCAATAGGATGAGAGGGAATGGGCATAAACCAGAACACAGAAGTTCCACCTGAACATCAGGAAGATCTTCTTTGAAGCTGGCTCAGCACTGGAACAGGTTTGCCAGAGAGGTCATGGAGTTTCCTTCTCTAGAGATACTCAGGAATGGTCTGGACACAACCCTGAGTAATGTTCTCCAGAGAATCCTGCTTGAACAGGTCAGTTGGACTGGATAACGTCCAGTGGTCCCTTCCAACCTTGACCATTCTGCATTTCTGTGATTCTGTGTGCTCAGTTTTGCTCTAGACATGCTCTAGGCATGTGCAGTAGGGATTCTTCAATATTTTTTTTCCTCCCTTTACTTGTGGTTGACTCAAGCACCACTTCTTTTCACAGTGTCTGGCTTGTGATGCTGAGCAGGCTGCCCAGCAGCAGCCCTTGCAGTGCTTTAATGTGCACTCCTCATCAGCTTAATGCTTTATTCAAATATCCAGCAAAGAAGATGAAAGAAAACACAGGCCACAATGATTCACACAGATTATAAAATGCCTTCTCTATAATCAGTGGAAAATAATTTGTCTGCCTCATCAACGACATTACTCCCATTTATGCAGAAAAATAAACTGCATGAAAAATGAGTTTCAACCTTGGCAAGATCTACTTACAATAGAGAAGCGACTGGAAATGAAAGAGGTATAGCTGCCTACAGTCTGAAGGCATATCTGAACACATGGATTTGTGTTGCATTCCTGAGCATTACCTGAATTCCCCCTGCGCAGTGAGACCTGCTGGAGAAGGCTGTGGGGGAAAAAAGAGAGACATAAATGACTTGATATGTCATTTTTGTGATATAAAGCACAGACCACTATAAACTAAAGAGAATGAAACTTTTCTGTAATGGAGAATGAATAGGGTTATATTTTATATTTAAAATACTGTGGAAGTTTATGATCTCATAATCAACATTACACAAAGAGGTATGTGCTTTATGAGGTGCTCTTTTATACTGTGTTCCCTCACTCCGAGTGCCAGGAGGCAGGCAGCAATGTGGCAGGTATTGCCATGCATTTGGTTTATGTTTTACCTGGGAGTGGGGGAAATGAAAACTCTCTTTAAATTTTAGAAATATCTTCATCTTAGGAAAATCAGCCTGAAGGAGGTCTTCTTTTATGTACAGTATAAAAATAATCCCTTTGCATAGAACTTGGCTTTGACCTATAAAAAACACTAAACAACATTTTGCTGTCAGCATTGCATAGCTTTAAAAAAGAGTTTCTTGCTCTGTGGAATTTTTGTGAAAAGTCAACGCTTACCTTAAACTTATATATAAGAAATTAAATGTGTTGGAAGGAATCAAAATGGAGGAAGATATATTGGATATAACCTAGCCAATAAACATCGTCAGTTATGCGTGCTAATACATTATTTTGAAACCACACACAGTTTATTACATTGGGGAAGATTGATGCATTCCAGACAGGATGATCACGAAGGTATTCCCAGGTGGCTGACTGGACTGAGTTTTTTACTCAATTCTTTGGAATAAGAGCTATCTAATCACATATTCATTGTATTCTTTCTGTATGAAAATAAGAAGCTTACAAATACATTTAATGTCTCTGACTTTCTGGGGTACCTTTCTCCACTGATTTTTCAGCAGAGACACGAAATGGAACTTATTCCATTATTGTCCCTTAGTATCAGATTAAATAATAATGCAACATGGTTCTGCTATTCATTTATCAGTATTCAAATCAGCTAAGTTAATGGGTCAGTAGATGGTTTTTTTATCATTCAGCCTACATTTGCACAGATGTAACTCGTTCAGAGGACAATTTTCTACGCAATTTTCATAGTGAGTAATATTTCCATAGTGACTCTAAAAACTGAATCATATTTTCATTTTTGGCTAGCCTCATTGTGGGGCTGTCCAGTTGACCTTGTTACAACAGAGATAATTTGGTAGAAATATCTGGAGTTTGCCATGTTTGCTGTAGGTTGACTTTTGTATTAGCTTTCCATTAAATTGCTGCTAGATTTAGGCTTATGACAGTTTAGCACCTAATTTATTACTCCAAGAGAGGCATTTTTCCTTAACTATTGAATGTAAATAATTTAATAAAATATCCTCAAATGCCACTTTTAATATGTAAATAAGTTAAATAAATATTTAATTGCAATATTTTGAATAATGAAACCAAATTTTTTGCTACTTTTCTGAAGTAGCGAAAGGTTTTTCCATTGGTTCCAATAGGTTTGGAATCGAGATCTCCACCTAACTTCTGAATTCAGCAGTCTTTGTAATTCTACAGTTACCATAGACTCTGAAAAAGCTACATCTTTCCCAATATGATATATTTTAAATTAAAAAAAAATTCTTCAACAAAATTTCTCACTTTTTCACATATGAAAGTGTTAATAGCAAAAAGGAGGGGCAAGGAAAAACTCCATTCTATATTGGACATGGGGGGAATATAGTCATCAAAGCAGATGAAAAGGCTGAGGTACTTAACGTCTTCTTTGCTTCACTGTTCTACAGTAAGACTGGTTATTCTCAGGGCAACTGGCCTCCTGAGGTGGTAGACAGCGATGGGGAGCAGAATACACTTCCTGAAACAGAAGGAGGTAGATAGTGACGTTCTGAGCTGCTTAGATGCTCACAAGTCTAGGGGATCAATTGGGATTCATCCCTGGGTGATGAGGGAGCCAGTGGAAGAGATCTCTGAGCTGCTCACCATCATTTCTCAGCAGTCCTGGCTAAATGGGGAGGTCCAGGATAACTGAAAGTTGGCCAGTGTGGCACCCATCCACAAGAAGGGCCGGATGGAAGCCTGTCGGCCTGACCTCAGTGCCCAACAGGGTTACAGAGCAGATTTTGATTTTAAAGGTCTCTTCCAACATTGAAGATTTTATGATTCTATGATTCTATTCTACAAAAAGTTTGGAATTTCTATATAGACTTCTATACAGACTATTCATTTGTTTTTTGCTGCTTACTCAATTCAAGTTGCAAGGAGTCTAAGACATGAAAAAACTTTGAAAAGAGTATTTATAAAATGTTTCCTTCATCCGTTCCAAGATTGTGTAAGGTGCTCCTTCTCTTAGCCCATAAAACAAGGTTTTGAACAAAGCTCCAAAACAGTGCTGGATATTCCCTCTACTCTGTCAGAAATGGGAAAATAGTTTCTGGCAAATATTTAACTTGTATATTAATGTGTATGTATCTCTCATACACTTTTTGGAAATAAACATAATCCCTTTGCAATGTGAGACGGTAATTTTATAGTTCACATAAACTGTCTTCTCTCAGAATGCTCTGTGACAACCACAGTGGAAAGAAGTGGTCCAGACTGAGAATGAATATTTTAGATAACAGCAATATCACACTTTCAGTAATATCTTCTGCCACCACACCTATTCATTTTGATGCTCCGCTGGCTTCTCAACCCCTGTGACCCAAGAGCATTCCATGGGGTGTCTGTAATGGGCTGGCAGATATTTTCACCCTATGGTGGATATCACTGAAGTGTGAGTGCATCATTCCTGTTACTATGGATATCAGGCTGCAATTCTCCTTAATGAAGGAAGTGAATTATGAGGCATTTTTCTAAATATTTAAGTGTGCTTATCAATAGATATGGCTTGTTGGCAAGGTTGACGTCCCCCTTCTTGGCAAAGAGGCCTTGCAAATTTGGCAGGGTGTGCCATAGAGAGCAGCAGGGTGGACCCCCATAGAGATTTCCTGCTCTTAGTAAAGGGATTGAAGTGTCCCTACATCTCTAGTTCTAGACTGACTTTGAAAATTTCTGCTTGACAGCCCAAGGGATCCCCACCCTGGTGAAGAGTTTGGAGGAATAGGAGGCATAGATGTCTTTTTCTGGTGAATCAGCTCTCTCATTTCCTGGAAATACTGTTTTCTCTCATGATACAATTTTGTTCTTTAACAAATGAATTCAAAAGCTGGATGGATAACTCGAGTAAATGTCCATGACTGGTAACTTTGTCCTTGGTTTAATCTTGCATATTTTTGGGTGAATTAAAAGCAGTTAGCAACCTCTTTTCTTGGGTGCTAATTATCAAATTTTTGTTAAAGCTTTCAGTATCTATTTGTAGCCTTTGTAGCTTTTGTCCTGCTTCCCATTTCAAGGAGGGAACATGTGGTTTTATTGATGATAGCAATGCTGGAGAAATCTGTATTTAAAAAAAATCCAAATGAACAAACAACAAAAAGCCAGAAACACAATGCAAACTGCTCTGTAGCCTTGCATGTTTATCTTAACTTCAAACAAAGAAAGCAAAAGAGCAGATTTCTGTCATTTTACTACACATTCCTCTGTCTTATTGTCTTATGTCTTTAATTTTTTAATATATATCCCATTGAATTTTCAGAGCTTTTCAATTAATTAATATATCCTGTAATAACACATAACGTGGAAAGTAAAATAATAATTTTTATTGAAGACTTCTTTTCTCCCCTGAAAAGAAAGAAACAAGTGCACAAAGGCTACATCGGGATTATTGGCATAAGTGAGGACAGGTTTCAGTGCAGCAAAACTGATTTAATTGTCTTGCCTCAAGATTTTTGCTGATGTAAAAGATGCAGAAAACTACAATTTGAATAGATTGATATTGATAAGAGTTCAGCCTAAAGATGAGTAGTACACAGTTACCTAAATATTAATGTTTAAGAATTTTTATTAAGTTAATGAAGAAAAATTAGTTCTTAAATTACAAAATAAGTTTTAGTAATGTAGAAATGTTAATAACCGTCACAGGTAAGTATAGTACAGGGATGATTGTCCTTGGCAAGAAAGATGATTGATTTGACTGTCATGATGCAAAGTCTTTTTATTTTAAGCCCAAACAATGAGCTTGCTTTAGCATGTACAACTTATACTTCATTGCCTAATAAAAATATGTTTTAAAATGTATGTATTTGAACTAGGCTAGTACTGTTCTGATCTTAACGTAACTGTAAATGGTATTTTTCTTTATATGCAGGTTTAGCTATAATGAACCAGTAAAAAATGGAACCCGGGCTCATTGTGTAGATCACATCTGTAATATATAATTTGCTAATGGGCATGTTAATGAGACGTCTTGAAAATATAAGGGGTGCTACAGAGAGATATTTAGAAGCCATTCTTTCACTCAAATATCTACCTTTCAACTTGCTTTTATCAAGTCAAGATTTTGAACATGTAAGGACTTATTTATAAATTCTCTTATCTCCAGTTCTAATTTCCAGCAATGAAAACAATGCAATTCCCACTAGGGAGAAGTATACTCTGTTGTGCTAACAAAATACATTGTAGTAAGTTTTACAAAACTGTTTAAAAGGAATCAACTATGAACCCTTTAAAAGGAATTCAAAACTAGAAATATACATGCTTAAAAGCACAGGAGAATACTTACAGGCAGAGCTAATACCTTCTGTTAGACAGATTGGTATAGCTGGACATCTTAATAAACTTACAGATACATATATGTTTCAAACTGATGATGATTTCATGTACCCTAAGACTTGCCCAACATTTCCAACCATATCTACTTACAAACTTTGTCGTGTTTGAAAACTGACCTCATTTTTACTAAGCAGTTGCAGCACCTTAAACCTTTATAGACTTAAGAACTGCAAGATTTAGTTTACCAGCATTTGTCCATTTACAAACATGGTACAGATAGTGCACTAGAAAGGAAATTTGGATTTGTTCTGGCATTTCTGTTCATGAAAATTAATAAATATGTATTAGAAATTATAGATGGGGCAGACCAATATGTGAAGCAATTTTATATAGATGTTAATCACCAGGTCATGTTGTCATCAAAGAGAAAAATTAGAAGAAAATTTAAAAGAAGGCAATATTAAAAAAAAAACTTCTTCCCCCAAATCTTGTCACTGTCACTGGAGATGCATAGGACTTACCTTCTGAAAAGCCATTTGCTCTTTTGAGCATGTCTGCTAAACACAGCTCTTTGCTTTTCAGGCAGTACTTTCAAAATGACACTTGATTAATATACATCCAAGTAAAATAGGTAACAAATTCACATTTTCACATGAATTAATATGAGCAAGAAATTGTGAAACACACAGCATTACATATTTTTGCCTTAATTATATTAATGTCATCAAAATATTTTTATCATCATTATCAGATTCTCTTTCAGAAGCTGATGTGAGATTCTTTTCATCTCACTCTGTGTGCACAAAAAAGTGAGGTGTGTGTTGGAGTATAGTATGATTAATTTAAAAACTTGAAACTTTAGTACAGAAATTAAGGCAAAGTTTTGAGAAATTGCTTTAGGAGCTGTCTTTTGCTCTCAGTTGGGTTTAGACACACACAAGGATTAGTCAAGATGTCTGATATTTAAAGTTCTGAAGTTAGCTAAAAGGAGTCCCAAGCTGGGAAGTAAAGGATTACATTTTGTCTTTTGATAGCTTAGACTAATATCATATTGAGTGACTTCTATTGAAACATAAAGATTTTCTCAGGATATCTCAGGGACAAATAGTTCCCATCTATTAGAGAGAGGAGCAATTCAGCCTGGGCAGCAATGCTGGGGCAACCCTCCAAACAATATTTCATTGTTCTCCATTAGTGTATTAAAGTGGAACTAAGACCTTAAATCAAGACAAATGTTGAAGGAAAATTTGCAGTAGGAAAAAGACTTCATGATTATTGCACCTGTCCACGGGTAGACAACATAATTGTATCCTTTGGAAACACAACAGAGTTTAATTATTGTCGTATTTAGAATTTGTTCCTAATAGGAAAAAGGTATGTTTATGCCTATGTATTAATGAACTGCGTAGTCAGAAAACAGAATTAGCTCGAATAATGTTGCATATTATCAGTGTAAATTTTTTTTGTTAGCTTCGTAAATTTTGAAAGAATGCACAACATACATTTATATAATTTGTTTCATTACTTCTGTACTGATGGTTAGAGGCGTGGAACACCTATCTTACAAGGAAAGACTGAGAGAAATGGGTTTGTTCAGCTGGAGGAAAGAAGGCTTTGGGGTTACATAATTGTAGCCTTCCGGTACCTGAAGAGAGCCTACAATGAAGACAGAGACTTTTTACAAGAGAATGCAGTGACAGGACAGTAAGGGATAGATTCAAACTAAAAGAGAGGAGGTCTGGATTAGATATTAGGAGGAAGTTCTTTGCTGTGAGAGTGGTGAGGCTCTGGAACACAGCCCAGGGAAGTTGTGGATGCCTCATCCTTGGAGGTGTTCCAGGCCAGGCTGGATGGGGATCTGAGCAACATGGTGTGGTAGAAGGTGCCCATGCCCATGGCAGGGAGTTGGAACTAGATGATCTTTAAGATCCCTTCCAACCCAAATCATTCTATGATTCTGTGATTTCACACACAAAGTTATTTTTTTCCTGTCGTCCCAATAAGATGCAATTCTTACAACAATCAAACTTTGTGTTTAAACTCCAGTGTTTGAAAATGCTAAATTAAAATAGACTGCACAGTTGGAATTTATTCCTCTTTCCCATAAGCTCTTTGAAAGTCTTTACCTATAAAACACATTTAATCTTTCTTTCAGAGGTCCTTTCCCTCACTGAAGGAAATGGATAGAAATTCTGATTAGAAATCACTAGCCCATTCTTTGTTTTTTTGCTTGTGGTGTTGGTTTTGGTTTTTATTATTCAGTGTGTATATCCCATTTAATGATCAGAATTTTGGCTCAAGAAAGTTACCAGTTACGCTCAAATCTACCATAAGATTCATGGTTTCATTCAAAAACGATGTAGTTTACCAATATTCATTTCCTTGTGATGTCATAAGCATAGTGTTTAAGAACACTTCCAGTTAGGACGAAAGAGATTGGATGATTGTCTTTCAGCTTCATCTCACTTCTCTTCTTACACTCGTTAAGTTTCTTTTACTTCTTGTTACTGAATAGAAATCTCTTAGCAAATGCCTTGTGAAAATGCAGGTCTTGAAAAAAAATACTACAATTCTCTGTTTAAGTCAGGAGAGAAAAAAAAAATTAGTAATTTTACTTGGTGTTCATAATGCAGAGACACACAGCTCCAGAGAACAAACAATGAGAAACAACTGAAATAAATAGGAAAAAAAAAAAATAGTCGTCTCCCACCCCAAAACAACAACAAAACCAACAAATTGTATAGTCACTGCTCACTCTTTCCTTAAATACTTTGAGTTGCTGATCAGAATAAAAAAAAATTAGTTAAACATACATCCTTTTTGTGTCCATGTATAGAATTCAGTGGGGATGGTGATTACAGATCCAACAAACAATTGTTGATAGTTCAAAAAGACAATAGGAAAAATATCCCAGTCCAAAGACATTACTTTTGATTTTTGTGTGCATGTGTATTTATTTATCTTTAAAAATTATTTCTATTCAATAGCTCCCTACTTGTTGAGACTGGGAGACAAAGGCTGAATAAATTCAATATAATGACAAAAGATTCATTTCATGCTAACTAAAATTTATAAATTCTGCCCTTCTCTGTAAGTGAACAATTTAAAATCTATGCCTGTGGCCCACAATTACCAACCCTGAGCCATGTTTCACAAATACATGTCCTGATGCCTGCCTTGCTTTCAGTAATTAATGATGACTCACTACTTGCCGCACTAAAATGAGAGTCTTTGTTTATACCTTAACTCCCTCTTCCTTCTTCCATCTTATTCAGAACATGCTAGAAATATTTAGGATTCCCAAAGGGCTTTATCAGAAACAAGACACAAATGTACAAGACTAAGTGTTGCAAAAAATACAGCAGTTTCACTGATAGCATTACAAAACAACATATAATAGCTACTGCATGGTCATACCTTTGGGCTTTTAAGTATAAAACCAGAAATTAGAAGATAACTAGCTTAACTCACCTTTAGGATAATGTTCCTCCTCTAACAAGATAAGATTAGCTATTAGGGAAAAAGAAGGAAAATTATCCTGCAGACCTTTGCAAAACAATCTGGCATGCACACTTTCCTTAGTCCTTAGACATTAATGTGTTCAATACAAATCACAATTTTGACTTTTCAGATCTTTCCTGGTCTCCAACCATCCTGGCTACTGCGCCTCAGGTAAAGCAACACTGGACTATCATGGAAGGGTAACAGTGAACCCTGCCATGGCCTGACCTAAAAATGAGCCCATGAAATGAAGGCTTTTCCAAATGCCAGCCTGCTTACCACAACAGAGCTACATCATTTTGCTGGAAGCCTCTTAAAAGAACCAAGGAAAAAGTGATTAGCAGCCAGTAGGAAGTGAAGCGACATCATGAAGAGCAAGACAAAGCATTGTTGCAATCTGTCAAAACTGAATAGGTGAAGGAGAAACTGTTCTACACACAGCATGATGGGATACAGCTTTTTCTACACTTTTGGTTGGGTTTTATGATGCAGAAATACATGTTCAGCAACGCCCCAATGCATCCTGTTCTTTCTGGTGTTTCCTTTCACTTATACAACTGAGCCTATGCCTACATCAGTCCCATAGAAACTCAACAGCAGCATCTCCTGATAAAAACTGGCCTCAAGGGCAAAACTACTGTTGCTGTGGTATTGTCATCCGTATTTTACACACCTCAGGGGTTTTGCTGTACTTTCACTGTAGCCTGGCCCCTGGGACTGAATCCCCTGGTCACTAACATGCGTTGTGCATGCTCTTAGGCTATGCCTTTTTTCACACTGGAGGATCCTAGACTTCTAAAACTGCTCCTCAACATAACCGAAAGTGCTGTGAGTGAAGGCAACAGAGAGACTCATTCAAAAGCCACCTTCCTTACCTAAACTGAAATATGCACCCTTTAAGGATGGATCTTGTTTCCTTCAGAGGGTATGTTTCTGAGGATGTGAGACAAGCTGTCCCTTGTCTGTCTTTCTCTGTGGATATTACAATTATGACTAAAACTCACATACAATGTGTTAGACAGGGAGAGATAAAAGTCCTTATGTCCTCCCCATTTTACACATTTTCTCAGGAAAAAACACTATTAGCTGTTAAGACAATTGAAGAAACCTAAACAAATACTCTTATAATACTCTTATATGGATATATATAAA
>VZRN01000394.1:519354-545172 GCA_013397935.1 Dasyornis broadbenti
ACAAAAAAAAACACCCCATATAGAAATAACAGAAAGAGTGTTTAAATATAATAAATATATTTGGCGGTATCCTTCAAGGCAGACAGTATTTTCCATGACATTCACAGACAGCAGTATGCCAAAGTAGCTTGCATCAAGTGGCTGAGTGGGAGGCAGAGCAGTATTGCTGTAAACATAAGCCTGGGCTCTCACTGCAGGGTTGTCCTTCTCACAATACAGGACCTGTTTCTCTGAACCCTCACTCTCTTCACATGAATAATCACCACCAGGAAACTCAGTTTTTCCAGCTCATAGCCAAGAGATGTAGAAATATCTGGCAACCTGTTGCTCCTTGATGAAATAAGGTGTTGTGGGCCCCTGGAGAAACAAATAAGGAAATAAGAGCAGCAAGAGGGATTACTAATCTTAGTGGTTGTTGCAGGGAAATATGTTTTCAGTTCCAGGTTCACTTTTTTTCTTTATTCTGTGATTGAAATGGAAATGCCTCAGCTATGTTAGTGTGTGAGGAAATCTTTTATTGTAGCTGCATAATGATTGCCATCTCTTTTTTCTTTTTCTCCCAAGGTGCTAGGACACCAAACACCGGCTTTCAGCCAAACAGAAAGAAAGAGAAATAAATAATGAGTGCTGAACACTGAAAACAAAAACAATGCTTATTTGATTGAGTAGAGTAATTCCATACTTTAAATCAAGTTATTCCACTCAATGCAGACTTCAATGCAAGTGCAGAAAGCAATGCCTGACCTACTTCTAAGCATAGCTCTTTTTGGTTTGGTATCTGAAGGAAAATCCCTACAGACTGTGTGACTGTAATATTATGATCATTAAATTCAAAATCCTATGAAGTTAAAAATATTAGAGCAGTCTGTCCAAAATAGTCACCCAAGTACCCAAGTAGAAAGCTTGAGTTTCAAACAAGGAAAATGGAATAGAGTACTGTAAAAGAGAGCCTGAACTTTTGTACCTGGTACAATCATAACAGAAAATAAATATGGAAAATGGATGGAAAGTTTAGACTTTATCTTTGAGAAGAATAAATGAGTTTTGAAGATGGCACACAAACTACTCCGTGGAGATGCAATTTCCTGAGTAAAACCCCTGAGTTTTAAAGCTTGATACTAAAAACTTAATAAGGCTTTTACATACTCAGTGAGCTACCCCTTACAAAGAAGACTGAAACCAAATGTGGGTCTGTTATTCGTAGATGACCACAGAAAAGAAGTTTGAAAGCAAAGATGGATGCCTATGCCAAGTCCTGTTTCACAGGCAAAAGCAATTAGAGAAGACAGCCAGGCTAAATTGGCAGCAGAAGACACCCAATAGGGAGATGTTATTTTAATATGGTGGCAAGAAATGTTTGAGATTCTTCACGGCTGTTACAAGAATTCTGTTTTTAACGTCATTGCCACTGAAGGCTGTCCTAGTGCAGAGGAGAGCATCCAGGCCAGGGAAGCCTGTCTGTAACCTGCCCATCCCTTTCCATCTCTATTAAAAATCCTGCAGTCTGCTGACCTTGGGGAGCGCATTGCAAACACAGAGTCAGAGGTGAAGAGAGCAAAGAAGCAGTTCAAAATGCTTTAGGTAAAGTAAGGTAAAATAGAGAGGCCTTAATATTTTTTTGAGTGAATACAATGTGATGAAATAAAGCGATAAAGTAATTCAATTATAAGTTACTGTAAGGCACTGAAGTTAATGACGGGTAGAGTGATAGGATTTTGGAGAAAAGTATTTTAATTTATGCTAGAGATTGCAAATTTCAAACCCAACTTGATTTCTGAATATCCATGAAGATATCATGTATTACCCATTAGGATAAAAATTAAGGAATTAATTAGCTATGACTGTCTTCTTGCTTGTAAAGAAAATGAAGCTTTTTCTTTCTTATATTCAGTCACTAATACTGACATATTTAGGTAAATATAAAGACTATTGTTCCCTTTTCTTTGCAGCTTTTAGGGCATATTTATTTATTGAGGGAATATAATAATTTGTCAGGGGTTTGTTTTCTTCCTGGTTACACCCAACACTGGTACATGCAACATGAAATTTGAGAAATCCTTGCAACTTGGCTATAATTTCCACGTGTTACTACTGAACAGTGATTTTGCCTTCTATGACAAAAGAAATTACTTTGGAAAAAGTCTATGCGGCAAGTAGTGGATTTGGCACTGTTTCTGTTTGCATCAGAATTCACTTTAAAATCTGAATCTCAATGTAAAATAGTAAAAAATGTATATACATTTTGCAAAAAATGTGGTGGGCCACAGGGAGAAAATGGCACATTTTCTACACTATGATCAATTTCATTATGTCTTTTGCCTATTTCAAAAACGTAAGTGTCACTGCAGTAATTTTTAGTAGGAAAAACATTTCAACAGAGTTGGCAAACAAGCAGCCTCGTACAGCATCTCTGGACAATTCAAGCACCAGTAACTCAGAAGTATTCATGAGAATTTCAGTCTTTTTTGTATGCATAGGGATAGGGCATTCCAGAGGCTGATATCCACATTTGTTTTTTAAAAAGTTTAGCTAAATCTCTTCACCATCCAGATTAAAGATTCATTTCTGTGGTGTGGAAGATGTACATACAGTTTTTTGTGTGATAGTCAGGAGGTCTAGAGAGTTATCATTACCTGTGGTGCATCCTTTTTGAATGAAGTCATCTGCGCTGCTGGTACTAAATTGGAAGATAATAGAGCTAGTTTGATTAAGAACGTTTTAATATTTCCTGTTGTGATAAAAGAAGAAAATGTAGTTGAAATCAGATTTCTCCTCATTCTTCTAAATGGAAATAAGAAAATAGTTCACATTCTCCACTAATGAATGGACAAAGAGTTATTTATTCATTAAACACAAGGCAGAACGTATCAGTGTGAAGTATTCAATCCAAAATATTGGTGGAATACATTAAGAAACTTCTTAGATGTTACTGTTATGTGAGATATCAGTATTTTATATGACTGTACCAATTTTGCACATGAGAAATCAATGTACAGCTGGTGTCATTTCCAAATTAGACCAGATTTGAGTAACTTTTTAGTCTTTTCCATGGACTATCCGTTATCACCATTCCATCCCAATTCAATGAAGTGACTCTCTGAAAGTGTTCCTTTCATCTTCCTTCAAATAATCGTCAAAAAATATTTTTATCCGGGCAGAGGAAGATGGCATTTCTTTACAAACTGGCTCATTAAGTCGGCATCTTGACAGAGCGGTTGGTGAGAGGACTACAGAGGTGGGTATACATGTAACCAGTTTAGGTCTTGCTCTGCACTCCCATACTTTCTCTTCTCCAATTTAATCTGAGTCTGGATCTGCTCTCAAGAGTCACCTCTGCATAATGGCTAAGGTTAGCTCACAGGCTTCCATCTCACCCACGAGACTACTTTGTTTCTATGGCTGCACTGCTGCTGACCCCACTGAGACAAAATTAAGCTGTCTTTGAGAGTGTACAGGTGAAATGTTTCTGCAGTCTGGAAGCAGCCCGTCAGGATGCAGGTTATCATAGGTTCTTGCTGTGCCTCCAATTTGTTACTGATTGTTCAGCCTTCCATGAGGCAGATTGGACAAAAATCACAAGACCCAGTGACCCAGGTCTGAGTTAAAACCTCTGGCAAATTTCTTCAATTGCTTCAGCCAGTACTGGGCTGCAGTCTGAAAGCCCAATACTGTGAAGGATGCGGCCACAAACCTGATTGTCTGCTTTAAACAGTGCTGCTGAAATAAGATGGACTATGCACAGGCTTAGAGATACATGTTTCTTAGATAACTTGCTGGAAATCACAATAAAATGTGTAGAAGTACACACACACATTCTCATTAAAAAGAAATTTTCCATATGGTCTTCCATATGCATACATATCCATGTAATATATCTGAATTTATAAACTAGAGCATCTGCAGAATGGGAAAAAATATTATTTACCTCTTGCCAATGCATTTTTTTTCTCCCACCCCAGGCCAAACAACTATAAATGACTGTATTTATTATTTTAGAGAGCATGAAAATGAACCATTCCATTACTGAGACCCAAATCAGAGTTGCAAACACTACTGATAGAAACTAGCAAAAATTCTGCACTCCATGCAGGCCAAAATGTGTGTATATTTGTGCTTCACCGTTTCACTGAAGCACACACAAACCCCAAACTACTGAGTAACCCAAGCACCTGCTCAAATAGTTGGCATTTGGAAATATTGGACATAATTTCCTCCACTGTAACATTATTAATTTTCCTGGTAGTGCAACATCAGCACAATCCAAAAGTCAGCTCAGATCTGGTACCTGTGAGCTGGCACTGCATCATATTGGTTTAGCTGCTGCCTCTTGGGCTTTTAGTTTCCAGCTCTCCCTGTAGGCTTCAACATAAAATAATGTTGTACAAGTTGTTTATACCAAATTGAAAGGGTATAAAATGACAAATGTATTAGATATGGTGTTTACTGCCTCAGATGCTAAGCTAAGGTTACAAATATAGTATATATGCCTACTTATGTGCAGTCTTTTTACTGTGCTGTCAGAAATGTGCAGAAAATTCAAACTAATCTAAGCAAATGAAAAATATTTCTGCCAATTCTCAGTGCAACTGAACCTTTTCAGCTTCATTTAACTTCTTCTACAAACCAACAACAATTTTCAGGGGAGATAAATGATTTTCACTGCAGGAATGCCAAAGCTTCTCAGATAAAATGGGCAACTTTTGCTAGAGACAAGTGTATAAAAAAAATTATGTTTATCCTACCAGAAAAAAATACCAATTTAAAAACTTTTTCACAGATTAAAATTGAGAATATTTTATGTATTTATGAGAAAAGATTGTGAAAGATTGGTTTGTTGCTGTGCTGATAAAATAATGTGACAGTTTCTAGAAACACTTCCTGAGTGTCAAAGGTATACAAAAGATAAAGTAGACATATAGCAAAACTGTCCCTTCACTTACACACCATCAGTAGGGGGAAGGGGGGCTGCGGGAAGTGTCATGCCCCAAAGGGGCTCTTTAACTGAAGCTTTTCAGCAAGTTGGGACAGATGATTCACAGAGAGGGAGATGGGTGCACAGTGCATCCAGAACATCAGAACCAAAAGGACATGCAGTTTGTACACTATGGTGCCCTAGAATCAGTAAGGAGGAGGGACAGATGTCCCTACTCCATTTGAAAACTGCAGGACTACATGCTGCTTTTTATTTACTTTTTTTTTTTTAACAACAAATTCAGCCTTGATGTTAATTTGTTATTTTTTAGTTAAAAATTCTATTTTGATTCCAGTAAAAACACCAGTTAACTAATTACTTCAAATGTAATAGACGTTATTGGTGTTTGTATGTGTATAAAAATCTGATTTATGCATTTAATTTTGCTATATTATTACCTTCAGTACTAATTTCGATGGCACTATAGTAGTACTGATTGACCTCTAAAAAAAAAAAAAAAATGTAATTTTGCATTCTCAGGAGCAGAGAAATCTCTCTAGCACAGAAGCTTAAATCATGTTTGAGACTTAGATGTATGTTCTGGATCAGGAGAAGCGTAACTACTAAAAGTAGTGTCATTGGCATAACTTTCCACATTAAAGTAGAAGTAGATAATAACTGATTTTTTTTTTTCTATTGGACAATTACAGGTCCTCAGACTTCAAAGGATAGTGATTACAAGAGTGGAGAGTGCTTCTGACTGATGATAAACACACATTGTAAAATTTCCTTTTAAACATTATATATACCACACTCACCCACTAAGTGGCTCAGTAAGGTATAAGTCATTTGCCTTTTCCTAATCAAACATGGCACAGGGAAAAGACTATGAATTTCGGAAAATAAGGCAAAGAGTAGTTTGAATACTGGATCATTTCCTTACTGCAGTTTTTTTACAAAAACACTTTGATTTCTCATTTTCACTGGCATAAACATAGTTTCTTAGCTCATACTCAGATTACATCAAATCCTTTCAAAATTAGCCAAACAATGCTATTATTATTCAATGAAAGACAAACGTGATCCTAACAGAAAGTTCCAGGTGTTACTGTTATTATTATTAATAATCACATCCTGCAATACACTCCAGCAGACCTAGGAATTATTGAATCCTATTTTATGCTCTAATATGGAGTCATACTCATCTCATATTTTCTGCTCCCTCACATATTTGACTAAAGCATCTCTCATACACAAAAGATACAAAGGTCTTTATTTTGCTTAGGTTATTTATCGAGTGCAACGCCCTGCACCTCAGGTGGACACAACCACAGAGCCCAGTACAGGCTGGGGTCTGTGAGGTTGCGAGCACCTTTGCTGACCTGGGGGTCCTGTTGGACAAGCTGAACATGAGGCAGCAGAGCGTGGCTACAGTAACAGAGGCAAACTGGATCCTCGGCTGCATCAACAGGGGCGTTAGTGGCAGAGATCCTCTCTACTCAGTGCTGGTCAGGCCACACCTGGAGTTCAGTCTTGGTCCCCGACATTTCAAGAAAGACACAAACTGGAGATGGTCCAGAGGAAGGCTGTGAAGATGAGCAAAGGGCTAGAGTACCTGCTCCAAGAGGAAAGACTTGAAAGAGTGATGTCTTTCATCCCTGAAGAAGGGAGTGGGGACCTCCTCATAGTACTTAAAGTATTCCTGAGCTTAAAGGATGACTACAATGATAAGTTTTCCCTCCACAAGGAGCCACATGGAGAAGACAAGGGGCAACAGGCACAAGTTACAATGAGAGAGGTTTCATCTTGATGTAAGAAAGAATATTTCTGCAGTGATGCAATCAGTCTCTGGAACAACCTCCCCAGAGGTGTGGTAGAGTCCCCATCACTGGAGGTTTCAAGATGGGAGTGGGTGATAGATAATCTCATCTAGGCTGCCTTTTCCATGGAAGATTGGACCAGATGATCTTCTGAGGTCACTTTCAACCTGGGCTGTTTTATGATTTTTAATACATTTTTCCCTGAAGGCCTAGGAATAACTACAGTGCACTATAAGGGGTTGAATCAGAATCACTGAAAGATTAGAGTTGGAAGGCACCTCTGAAGGTTGTCTGTGCCAAACTTGTATTGAAGGTAGGGCTAACACCAGGTTTCTCAGGACTTTTTACAGTTAAGGTTGGAAAATCTCAAAGCCACTTCCACTGCTTCGCTGTGTTGAGCTAGAGCACTCCATTGTTTTTCCCATTATGCCTAATAGGGATTTCTTTTGCTATAGCTTGTGACCATTTCCCCATTCTTCCAGTACATATCTCTGAGAAGACACTGGTTTAATCTCCTCAACAGCTCCTTTTTAGGTGCAAAAAGGCAGTAAGTTATATTCCCTGACATTATTTTCTTCAGGAAGAACAAACCCAGCTCCTCCAGGTTCTGTTTGTAAGATATGTATTCCATGACCCTAAACATTCTGGTGGATGTGTACTGGACTGTCTCTTTTTTGTTGGTATTCTTCTTGTACTGAGGAGGGGAGATCAATACAGGATGTACATAAAGCTTCACCACAGCACCAGGCTAATCACTTACCTCAAACTACTGCCTATGCTCCAGCCAGGCCAGCCCAATGTGCTTTTAGCTTTCCTTGCAGAAGCACACTGCTGGCTTGTGCTCAGCAGCACAAATAGGTTCCGCCTTGCTGGCTTGAACAGTGTAGCTGCAGCCATAATCATGTTTGGGACCGTATTTGCTAGCAGGGCCAAAACTACCTGATTTAGTGCTAGTTTAGAGTGTTTGCAAACGTAGAAGTCACAGAGCATACCTTTAGCCAGAGTTTCAGTTATCACAGCAGGAGGCAACAATGGCTTGAAGACATCACTTCGTTGGTAAAAAGGTGTGGAGAAAGGCAGCACGAGTGATCTGGATGATGGGCAGCCTCTTGGGAGAATGCCACAGTGTGTGGTGCACGACATTGAGAGTGCTCAGGGCTGTTGATGAGGGACACTGGGCAAAGTCAGACAGTTCCTGTTTCCTATTTTGACAAGCTCGTCCAATCCACTGCTGTGCCCCAAGGCAGGCCTGGCTGCTGCTGACTCCATCATACTTGGCTAATGTTTATCTCAAGCACAGTCAAAAACCTCCCATCTGGCAGGTTCCCCAGGCAGCTGTGTCTTTGCTGCCGTACCCTTATAGTTAGAAACAAATTCCTGATATCTAACTTGATATTGAGCCATCATTTTAGGTTTCCAGAAAAAGGTACATCAAGAACAGACATCTGTAAGTTGTGATTTAGGAGCAGCTGGCCCTGCCTTAGACCAACTTACAGAGACTGAGCGACATCTTGGGGGCCTTTCCAGCCCCATGTGCCATGCTTTCTCTGGTTATCTTGCTGCTTTCAGGAAAATTATTTGACAGGTAAATCATCTGAAAGTTGTCTTTCAACATGAGGCTGAAGGGAGTACTAAAAGATGACAGTGAGGCAAATGCCATACTGATGCAAGTAAGGTTAAAAACATGTTACAACAGTGACCTTCTTAGGATATGATTTTATATTCCCCTAGATATTGCACCAGTTCTAGCGCAGATGATCTGCTCATAAAAAAAGAAAAAAAAAAAGTTTGAACTTACATATCAATTTGCGCATAGAAAAAATAATTTTAGCAAGCCAAATTTTTGAATCCAAAAATAACTCTACAGTTAACCCAGAAAGAGTGTATTCGTTATAAAAACAGTTTGGAGGAAAGAATGTAGTGATGTCCCTAGTCTAACAGAGAAAATCTAATTTCAATATTTTTGGAGCTTTTTTGATGTCTTTGGACAAAATTCACTAAATGGGATTTACCTCTGCCTAAACTCCTGTTAGATCATATGGACTGTAGCTATAAGTTAAATCCTTGTTGTGTCTTGAACTAAACTCAGAGAAACTCACAGAGAACTCATTTAGAAAGATTTTAAATCCAATACTATATTCTTCTTACTCTTAGTTCCCTGGAAGAAACTTAAAATGTTTATTGTCCCTCACAAAACCAATATTACAGACACACTAATATCACAATTTGATTTCTCAGTCTTGTAAAGGATGGTATAACAGACTGCAGAGACAGATCCTTCTATTTTTCCCTGTATACAAACCGTCTAGGAGATGAAGGTGGTGAATGACCAGAGAGTTTGAATGCTACCATCTTTTCTGTTTTTCAGTGGCCACATGCCTCGAGGCAGACCTGTAGCCCTGGACACACAGAGGCACCTAAGAACTGTGAGTGAGGCTCAATGAGATGTGCAAAGAAATCCTTTGAGGATCTGAAATTTAGCACTTTATACAGACTTCAGTGTCACATTAGCAGAATACTAATATTTCCTTTGTTCTGACCTTTGCTTCCTTCAACTGCTTAAATAGGTGAAACCTTGTGAGAAACTGACTGCTCATCTATATTTATGCCTATTTGAAAGGCAGCAATCCTTATGTAGGAAGCAGCTGCAGTTGCAGGTGGCAATTCACCTGCCCTGTGGTAAAAAAATCACAGTGCCTAAAAATCCCACTGAGCACACTACCAACGCTGTCTGGATGTACAACAGCCAAGTGGAGCCGTTACCCTGGTCAGGCACGCGAGGCAGGTCAAAAGGCCTTCAAATAAAACAAAGGATTGTGTCTCCTCTCATATAGGTCTACTGGCATTTGTTGCTTCACATTATTTTCCAAATAATGTTGCAGCGAAACAATGAACATGGAGATGGAGGCGCCAGTGCATGACTTTCTTGATCATAACTCCCGTTTCGTGGTCTTAATTGTTGCTTATGAGGCCCTTGGTATCTCAGTCGCCTTAGCAAGTTAATGGTTGGTACAATTTAAATTAATTAAGTGACATAAAACATTCATAGCCAAGATTTTTAATACTGTAGTCTTAAAACACGGATTATACTAACAGATTTTTTTAAAACAGCTAAGAAGTAGTCAGTGCAGGATGCAAGACCTTGATAGCTACTCTTACTCAGCTACCAGATTGTTCAGAGTGCAGTCTGTCAGAGCAGATTGCCAGTGCCAACCAAATCTTGAAAGTTTTATTTGATTTATAGATTTCTTCTAGGTAGCAAAAATGCCAGTGTGCTTTTTGTGCTTCAGTATGCACATAGCACAGAAAGTAAGAGAAACACAAGTAAAGCCTTGAAATGTCTATAACTTTTGCAATCTTTCTCTGTTTAACAATTACATAACAAGAAGTCAGTACTTCAGAACCAGTATATGACATACTAATAGCAAGTTGGCAAGTAAAAAAGTAATTTTCTGTCATGTAAATGCAATACCTAAAGCAAAAATAGATTTTTCTAAACCAAATAACTTTGGAGGCTACATGATTAAGTGAATGATGAACTGCTTAATTCTGAGGGCACAGGTTCTCTTGGAAATTACAATAGTTTTCATTTAAATTATCTTTAACCAGATAATCTTGATGTCCATTACAATTAGTAAGCAAACTGTAAATACCTTATCAAGACAGTTAAATGATAGTTAGATCCATTTAAACAATATCTAAATTAAAGGCCAAGAAAGGTTAGTTTAATTTCCTGTTTATGCTCAAGGGCAAAAGCTGAAACAGTTGAAGAAGGATTGATCAGATAGGAAGTGGAAGGAAACGTGTTAAATACTTGAAATTTAAGAAAGTTTATGTGAAGACTGGATCCAAAGTTCACCTACTCTGGTAAGAACAGAAATTTTTAAAAGCCCTTTAACAGCCCTTTTAACCCCAGTCATGCAGTTTTACTTTTCCACTTCTGCTAAGTGTCATTCAACTTGAACACTTTCAATGGTCTTTTCTTCAGCTTTTCTTCATCCAAATCTCCAGCCTACTCTTGTTTTTCTCTGACCAGACAAGTAGAGTACTGGATACATACCTGCTGATGGCTGAAGGATTTTGCTGGTGCACCCACTTCTGTGTAAGTATTCTAGCTATTTGAGCCTTCCTAAAAATGAAAGGTGACCTACATTTTTGAAAAAAAACCCACATATATTTCATTGGAAGGAGGCAGAAGAACATTCAATCAATTACTAGAAGAAGCAGCACAATAAGTTGTTGGAGGAAACAGAGAAAGCCAAGAATTCTGGAAAAGGGAAGAACTTCAAGCTGTAGATACGTGAAATGGGGAGACTCAAATAATACTGGCGAAAAAAAAGGAGACAAGCAAAGGGAATTGAGAATGATGCAAAATCAGGGAAAAAAAGTCTGAGAAGAACTTTTCTTCCCCCAAATAAACAATGATTTAGAAATACAGGGGCACAGAGAAATAATAAAGATATAAAGGAAAACTGAACAAAGAAAAGAATAACTGGGAAAGAGAACGGAGGCAGCACAATATAACGAGAATGAGATACTGATTGAATAGAGATAGGAGGGAGAAAGAGCAATGAAAAAAAAGCCCATATTTCGTGTTTAGATAGTGATATATATTTTTAGTACAAGTTTAATCTTTTGTGGCAGCCATAATTATGCAAAATAGCAATCTGCATCCTAAATATCTAGTAACAGCAGAACTAGTGGTTTACAGTCTTTCTGTGAACATATACTGTGTGTCAGAAATTATGACATTTTTCACCATGCTAGCTGTCATCATCAGTCTGTTCAGAAAATCGGTGATTAAGATTTAGCCAAAGACTGTGTAATTTTTATAGCACCTACATGGCAATGCTTTTGTTCTGACATGATGATTTTTAAATGTCTGACACTTGATGATATCCTGAAATCAATAAGCTGAGACATAAGCCAGGAGAAACAGAGGAGTAGAAAAAGAATAGGTTTGTTCTGTAGTGGGTTGCAAACATCGCTACATCCTCTCAAATAACACTTTATGCCTCACACCATCTCTCTTAGCAGGAGAATAAGGTGCAAATGAAAACTGGCACCCTAAAAGGCTTTGAGGTCTAAAATAACAGGATTAAAACCAGCTGTTCTTGTTGCAGGAGAAGCCTGACTAAGAGAAAACCATTGATTCTCTACTGCTGTCACAGTATCTTTCTTCTAAAGTTTGTTGGTTTATTTGTTGTTACAGCAAGGAATCATCACAGACTTCTCATTGGACATTACTTAAAACACAATACATTGAACTAGTAACTCCAGAAGAAATAAAACAATACTTTTGTATCCTGAAATGCTTAACCCCCGTGACACCTGCTGGGAATTAAATCGGCTGGGATATTTCCCTCAGTACCAGAATTGAAAAGATCTTGAAAGTAGCAGTAGCTATTTACAGCTAGCAGACTCAGTTTTAAGCAGGACAAATCCCTAAGCCCAACACATCCCCAAAAGCTGGATTAGAAACAAGCTGTATGGAAAATAAAATTTACATTTTAGCTACAAGAACCGAGCAAACCCAAAGAAATAACATAGGAAAGTAGCATCTTTTGCTTAGGAAAGGGATCTTAATACTAGTGTTATGTTGATTATTATAATCATGTATCATCTTGGCTTGATCAAATAGTTATTGGTATGTAGATGATTGAACATCCAGATGTAGAAGAAATATTTTGTGTCAAAAAATAACCAATATTCAATAATGACAACAAAACATGTGGTTTCTCCAAAGATGGTTTTAGATAAACATCTAAAATTCAGCTATTATATTAAAAACATTATGCTGACTTTCCCCCTCAAGAAGAATAAATAACATGGTAATCTATTTAGAAAGCATCCATCCCTTTTTAATTCTCTACAGATGAATATAAAATATCCTGATTTGTTGAGATCTCCTAGACATTTCCCAAATATTTAAGTAAAAGGGCTTCATTCATGATTGGTTACGTTGGGCACATGAGTATTGCTAAAATGGTAACACTATAGATTTTTTTTGTCTGCACTAAGCTTCTCAGTCCTCTCTTCAAACATTTGAATAGCGCGATTAGCATCTTCATTTGGCAAGGGAAAATGTTAAAATTCAGATGGAGCTCATCTAATTTTAAGCATTATGGAAATTAATGTGCAGCTTCCTATAGAATTGAGTTAATCAAGCTCTTATTATTGTGATATCTGCATATATTTAATTATAGCTAGTTCTACTGCACATTTCATGGAGAAGTTTGTAAGGGTATGCAGAGCATGGCTATTGTCTTTAATTGAGGAACTTTTGTCTGAACGTTGTAGGTCCTTTTTTTTTTTTGTACAGGACTCTAAAATCAGGAATCAGTTTGCTAGCTGAACTATAGGTTCCTTTCAAAACAAGTAAAAGTACCCAGAACTTTCAAATAAAAATAGTCTTTACATTGATAATTAATTTTGTAGTTATTTTTCTAGCCTACTATCAAACTGCTTTCTTATTGCTGCCAAGCTGTTATCAGGTTGTTTTCCCCAAGTTTGGATACACGTTCTGTTGTGGGTGGGGTTTTTTCCCATATGGCAAGCCTGACAGCTGCTGTTTTGTGGAAAGTTTACTCATTTAAAATTACCTCTAGTACTGTGCTATGGCTCTGCTGCAGACTCAGTGGAATGGAAACGACGGAAAAGTGCTTCTCAAAACAAACAGAAAGCTGATATCATTGCTTGCACAGCAGTTTCCACTGAAAAATGAAAAAGGTGTTTGCAACCCAGCAGCACGGTTATGGTCTGTGTCCTGCAGCAAATTTAGAGCCCCAGGACAGCTGGCCAGGTCTTGCTGTCCGGGAGGCAAAGAGATGAGCTTCCCTTTGGTTCAACCAGAGATGTTGACATTGGTAACTCCTTTTCTCCTAAGAGGTTAACATGTTAAAGAGGAAAATGTCCTTTTGTGAAAGGTTACAGTTAATTCTGTCACACTCATAAATGCTAAAAACAAGGTTTAGATAAGACTTTTCTCCTCACTCTTTTTCATAAGCTTTTTTTTTTTTTTTTCCCTGCCTGTTTTTGGGGGGTTTTGTTGGTGGTTTGGGGTTTTTTGGGAGAGGCAGGGATGGAGGAGAGGAAGCAGGATAGACGTCCAACAGCTCGAAAAACCAGCAGACAAATACAACAGCAGACAAAAAAAGAAAACTGTATCATCAGCCTGTGAAAAGGAATGAGTGAGAATGCTTTTTACATGCTCCCTTAGAAGAAAAATATACGGAAGCAGAGAGATTCAGGTCACAAAAACAATTTTGAAGTTCTGCCTTAAGGCAGGGCTGCTGGCAGGGAACAGAAGCAGAAACATGCCTTTCCAGCTCTTTGAGTAAGTCCTGTGTCACTCTGATGACCCACTACAAGATTAAGTTAAACATGGATGGTCTCATGACTCCAGAAGAGTTTACGGTGCTGTTTGAGAGAGATCTCTAGAAACGAAAAAAGTCTACTCCACTGAGGAATATGTGCATTCCTCTTCATCTATGCCACATAAATCTGGAATTAAAGATGACATAAAGTACATAATGTAAAGCCTGCATCACTGTTGACATTAAAGGGAGCAGCTGAACTGTTGAAAAAATAACAACCCTAAATTTAAAATTCAGCTGTCATATTGATGAATTACATTAATTTATGTGCATACAGATCTCAAGAAACAACCCCAAAATCAGACAAGAACAAAACAGAACAGTGATTATATAGGATCTCAGAGTATGCTGAGAACTATCCACCATAGACATTGGGTTTATTTATTCAAGAAATTGTTGCATTTTTCCTAATATTTCAACTCCTTTGTGTAAGATGCTTCATACAGGAATAGTTTCTTAAGGTACAGTCAGACAGTGAAACCCTGTGAATAAAGGAAAGGAAGAGACCTGTGCACAGAACTCAGCTGTATTGCAGATGTAATAATATTCATGGGCAGACAAATATGCAACTCTGATATTATAGTACATGCGTCATAAAATGCGTTATAACTTCATTTTGTTTTGCTATCCAGCAGTTGTTACAAAGGACATCTGTCTTGAATAGGCTGGCTAATAAATCATATATCCAATGCACATGCCAGTTTTGGGTATTAAGAAACTGGAACCCCACGTCAAATGCTGTAGTATTATATACCTGACATTTTGCAGCTGAGTATTTATCTGAGCATTTCAGTAGAAGAATTTGATTTTATTACATTCATTTAACCAGAAATAAAATTTTAGGTCCTTTCTGGAGAAAAGTGATCCATTGTTTCAGTTACTACTGAGGGATTTCCAAAAAAGTATTATTGTAACTGAAAATTTCCTTTTTGACCTTCCCAAGGCAGATAAATTCCTCACGTTTTCCTGCAGACAGGACAGAAAATCCAACAGATTTCATTTACAGATTAAGTCTTTCTTTCTTCCTTTCTTTGTCTTTTCATGCAAAGCAAGTCAGTTGCATTGAGGAGAGGAGTAAGCTTCATCAGAGCATCTTACAAAAAAACTTGAGATCCAACATATCCCTTCCCCAGTGATTCTGTAACCCCCTCAGAGTTCAAAAGATTACTTGAAAATAGATTTTGGGACCACTGCCTGCTAACTCTGAACAGGTGCTGCCTGAAAAGAACAAGAAATAGCCAACTTCTACTGTAAATCTCTGCATTCTTCCAGATTATCTAGCAGAAATGTCCACAGACATCCTCAGGATGCCATCAAAGGATGTCTTAGAGATCTCTGAGCAGCCTGGGTTTTTTCTATTTTGTTTTTTAACCTTTTTTTAATGTATATATATATATATATATAAACACAGTAAATCTCTATTTACTGAAAATTTAGCCAGCAACTTCAACGCTTATAAAGATTTAGTCAAATTCTGAAAAGTTCTCTCTTTAAATTAAATGTTGTATTGGGTCTGGTTTAGATGGAGCTCATCTTATCCCAGCAGCCCACACAGTGTTGTGCTTTGCATTAGTAGCTAGAAAAGGGTTGAAAACACACCAGTGCTTTGGTTCTGCTGAGCAGTGCAGGCATCAGCACTGTCTCTCAACATTTCCTCTCTATCAAGAGTCTGGGAGTGGCCAAGATCCTGGGAGAGGACACAACTAGGCCAGCTGACCCAAATTAACCAAAGGGATATTCCATACCATGTGACATCGCTCAGATACAAAAGCCAAGGCAAGAAGGAAGAAGGGAGAAATTCATTATTTACAACATTTACCCTCTGGAACAACCACCATCGGTGCTGAAGCCCTGCTTCCCAGGAAGTTGCTGAACATCACTTGCTGATGGGAAGTAAAGAATAAACTTCTTTTTATCTTTGCTTATGTGCATGCAAACTTTCACTTTTTTGCTTTAGTAAACTGCCTTATCTCAACCTACAAATTGTTTTCCATCTCATTTTCGCTCCCCTGTCCCATTGGGAAGGGGAGTGATAGAGTAGCTTGGTGAGCATCTGGCACCCAGCCAGGGTCAACCTACAACAAATCTCTATAGAGAAGAAGGGAACCATTAAATAAAAAAAATAGTAGTAACAGCTGTGTACATCAGCAGGTCTTTTGCTTTCCCTGGTGTCTTCTTTCACAGATGGGTTATTAGAATAGCAAAACATTCATGATGGGTGTTCAGTAACTTGTGGTTTATTAATAGCTGATAAATTCTCAAGTTCATAAAGTCTCTAGTAACGCTACAGACCACCGGCAACTAAAGAAGAGGAGAAAAGCTTTGTCGAAAAGATTGGCAAGAAAAGGGTGAGAAGAACACAAACATCACAAAGAAGCCAAGTTTCATGGTTTGTTTAGCTCACACTTCAAAAATAGCACTAAATTATATAGCAGAATTAACTACATCCAAAGAGGTAGCTTTTCAGAAAGACACAAACCATGACTCAACAGTGCAATTTTATTGAAGCAAGATATTGTAAAACCGTATCAAGTGGAAAACACCACTGCTAAGACTAAGCAAATATTTGGAAAGATTATTTATATCAGGCAACTGTACTGGAATGCTGATATGAAAAAGCAATTCAGAAATTACAAAACTCTCTTTTGTTCCACAGGCTCAATCCAGCATATTTCTGAGATTTCTTGGCCACACATGAACTGAATTTCAAGCTTAATGACAGAAGTCCAGGAACCACTCCTAATATACTTTACTGTCATGACTGCCTAGAAGATAAAAAGATGGATCTTGATGACTTGAAGTGTGTTCCTTGACATAAAATATTGCACCAGGTTTTGATCTAGAAAATACAGGGCAAGCTCCAGAGGTGCAGATTTTAGCCCTTGCTTAAACTTGGGTTACAACTGCTGGGATAAGACCTCTGTGCTTCAGTGAAGACAATAACTTGCAACACATCTCAGTCCACTTCATAAAGTGTTTTAACCCTATTTTTGATAGTTGACAGGCCCTGTTTTAAAAACACAGATTTTGGCAAGGTTAAACATTTTATAAAGTGAGTTACTATTATAGTCAGTTATTATTAAAATCAGTTATTATTAAATAATAAGAATAATAAGGATAATAATAATGAATATTATATGAATTTTGTAATATTGGTGAAAAAGTATGAGGCGGCTTTTGATATTGTAGCTTTAGCTTATGTTTAGTACTATGAGTTCTGTCACTTCTTTGTGACCTGTCATGTCAACAGAGGTTCTCATACTCAGTGAGTCCAGTTTATCTTGGCAAAGGTGAGAGCCTAGTTCCTGATGATATTAAATCAAGATAAATCATGCTTAATTATGTTAAGTTCCTTTCTCTTCAAGACAGTTCCGTTTGTAAGGCACAGCTGTAGAAGGATGGATCACACCAAAACCATGGCTAAAATGGAGACACATCTTCCTTTCACCACCATCATTTTCCTGAAGGCAGGGTCTTTTGGAAATGGCATTTTTCACTATTAAGGATCCTCAGCTTGGCTGATACAGGTCACTTGAATATAGGGCTCTAATCACATTGTAGGTAGAAGCAGGGCATGGCAGTAGGTGCAGGGCACATGCAGAGGATGGAAATTTCACCCTCAAGCATTTCTCCAAGCTACAAAATACCCACAGTAATTGTGGCACATTATAAAAGGTGGTAGACAAAGACTGTAGGAAACACATGTCAGCTTCAAAGCAAAGGGAAGGGAATAATTACAGGCCCATGAGACAGTCTGAGGTTTGTCCAGTTCCTTCTCAGAGTAAAGCCTTAATCGCAAAAAGTACTATTTTTTGGTGCTTCTGAAGTACGGTGACTGCAAAGGCTTAAAGGCTTTAATAAGAAAAAGGAAACAGTGCCACCTAACTGTGGAAACTGTGGTTTTTTTAACTTATTAAAGCTGTATGACGAGATATCTTGTATTTTAAAGCTTAGAGGAGAATAGTTCCTTGTGGAGAATTCCTGCCTGCAATTTAAATATTACTAGTGCCTGCCTTTTTAAAATCATTACTGGGAAAATCTGGTTTTCAGGGAGAAAAGTCTTCTTGACTTTGCACTGCATGCGTTAAAAATTTGTGGTTATCATTTGAAGACACTTGATCAGAACAGGATTCATGCTTAATTGAGGAGACAGTGTAGGGTCAGACAACGTGTGAAGTTTCACTTCGGGGACAATAATTACTCACTTTCAAACATAATATCTGTATGAATATGAATACACAGATACATCCAGGTTTGCTTTTTCTGTATATCTGTCCATCAGAATTTTTTTTCAAAATTATCACTTTGTATTCTGTATTAGAAAAAGCAAAACTTGTTGTGACTAATCACCATAGCAGTCCCTCAGCTGAGAACAGAATGGGAGTTTTATGAAACTTTTCACCTTAATGACTGAAGTATTTTGCAGTGCCAGGTGAATCAATCCCTAGACAAGTATTGGCAGTGTAAATGCCCGTCCAGACCGGAATCATACATGTGTAGGCCCGTAGCCCAGTTTCCAAAATCATTCTCACCACAAGTACCTGTGTAAAAACTACACCCAGAATTTCTGAACCTACTACAATTGTCCAAGTGTCTGAATAAAAAGCAATTAAGAGGAAATACTTAAAAAAATTAGTCAGAACATGAACCATAAAGTTCAGTGGACATCAGAGATGCTATACTGTTTGTATACTGTTATTATACAAACCTGTTTGTTTGCAATGAAAGAATTTTTATGCTCATTTTTAAAGTATCTACTATAAATTCAAATATATATATTTTGAGTAAGCTGTTTTCTGGTTGCAACAAAAAAAAAGGTGTGACGTGGTGGGCCGTGGAGTTTACATATGTGTTTGTTCTAAAGACAAAAACACATCACCTCTTTCTTGGCATTTTATCCTTGTACCTTCTTTGAATCTATTGCTTATCTTCTTGCTCTTGCATTTCTTCACATCACAAATCTCTCACAAAGAAGAGGATGAAAATGTGCAACAAAATGTCTATCAGCTGAAAATGAAATTTAATTTTTTTTTTTAAGAACACAAGATAATAGTGTGCTCTCAGGCATGGGACTTTTAGCTGCTTGCTTTGATGTTTCCATTTTAAAAATCTCAGTGTTATTTTGCATGATTTTGCCTAACAATGAACTTTGCCGACTAACAGTGTTGTAGATGAAATTCACTTTACTTCAAAGACTAGAATCCATCTGACATTTTCAAATAACGTTGAAGTATTCAGAAAAGCAGTGTTGCATATTCCAACACAGTAAAAAGAATCACACTTGAGTCTGATGCTAAACATGAGATATCATTTCCACATTTGACATTTGATATATGCTCTTCATCAGTACAGAAATATGCAATTATTTCCCTTTGAACTTTTTAGCTTGATAGGAAAACATCAGTAAAATATTTCAATTAGTGGCAATGTATCTATGTGATCTTTTTTGAAATTTTCTCTCACTTTTTCCTTCAGAAATGTGCTGGGAATAATGCAAACACATGATATCTAGGAGAACCTGAAATTCATTTCTGCAATATGAACACCATGAACAGAAGCCTGCCTGTTTCAAGGCTGGGTACTTTGGATGTAAAATAGCCATATTGAAGAAAAGAGCAAATTGTGGCCATGGAAAGAGAAGTCATAATATGTGCAACTGCCTGGGAAAGAGATCTTATTATCTCTCAGAAAAACTAAACTGAAAAGACAGCAAATGTTGCTATTTCATTAAGTTTCTGTATTAGGTGTTAGCTACACTGTTAATGTGCACACAGAAGAGTCTTCCTTATGGATTGGAATTTAGTTTATTGCTTTCCTTCTTCAGTTAATAAGTTGGAAAAATGCAGCAAACCCCAGTTCATACTCAAGTAAGTGCCACTGGGCATCTCTCAGTGGGTGGTTAGTAATTTTATTGGATATCACTTCTTTTTCTTGCATTTTATTCCTTTCCTCTCTCCTCTCTTCATCACTATTATTTTAAATAGCACTATTCTCATTAGTGTAATTAAAATCATTAGTATTAGTATTATATTTTACTTTTTTTCTGTTATTAAACTATTCATATCTCAATCCCTGAGTTTTATTTTTTTTTCCCCAGTTCTCCTCCTCATCCCACCTGGTGGCCAGGTGTGGGAATGAGTGGCTGCACGGTGCTTATTTGCTGGCTGGGGTTAAACCATGACAGCTCTTTTGTGCGCCCAACATGGGGATGCTTCAGCATGCATCACGTCTTCCTCTGGTGACATTCCAAAATCTTGCCTTCTGGCCAGTCCAATATCACTTCCAAGACTCCTGGATGGCTAGGATTTCCTGTTCAAGCTTGTGTGATAAGAGTGACCCACTTACTCTGTGTATGATGTGTGGAGGAGGCCCTTTGAACATCCAGCTCAGCACCAGCAGCTGCAGTGCCAGGAGGAGCTGTGCTTCCATGGCCTGACTCTGGTAAAGGAGCATCTAATACAACACACCTTCAAAACCAGGTTTTCCACCCCAGGCAGCAAGATCTTGCCACGATGTGGCAGCCCAGATGGGTTTACCTCTGCACTGCCAGTTATCCTGCTTCCATTTCTGCAGCCACCCTCACAGGCCATTTGTCACCATTCGTGAGTCAACATACAGGTAAAGTATTGTTCATTTTTCTAATTCAGCATCTCCTTCAGATTTTCTGCTACTTGAAAAGTAAAAATAAATTAATTAATGTACCATTTGTCTAATTCTAATGATAATTTTCTCATTAAGATAAAATGGACAGAAAATGTTACTATTTTACTCCATTTCTGTATTAGGTGTAACCTACACGATTAAGGGGCACAAGAAAGGTCTTCCCTTGGGCTAGTATTTATTTTTTTGCTTCTCTGCTTCAGTTATTAAGTTGGAAAAATGCAGAAAAAACAGTTTATGCTAAAGTGCAGCACACAGTGAAGCAAGCAATGTTTCAAGAAAATATGAAAGTATCACACATCACACAAGGGTGTTAGAATATCACTCTGCTCTTTCATCTTGCTCTCACACTTGCAGTAACCGACTTTCCCTGCCTCTGTGTGCACAGACACTCAAACACATAGATATGTATTCAATTACAGCATTAAAAAAAAGCAACTACTAGAGAAAGCAGTGATTGCCACACTCCTGCAAAAAGATTTTTATAAAATATTGTGTATGTGTGTATGGATATGTCTTTTATGTCCATACACACACACACACACACACACACACAGAGGTGGGTTCACCTTTAATACTGTCTTTTTTGCCTCAATTTTTTTATGTCTTTTGACTGGTCTCTTCTGTCTTTCAAAAATCAAAGACATCTAAATCTAGAATTTGCATCAAGATACAAATCTGACATCTATCATTTTCTCTCAAAATAGCCTTTCTAACTAGGAATAACAATCTGCATAGATATTTCTGCAGCTAAATAATAACAAATAAATTTGCATCCTGGAAAATTAAAATTTGAACACACAAATCAAAGTTAATTGGTTAAGGAATGGTTGCTTTAGGCTCTTCTACTTCCAAAAACACTCACATATTTTCAGTCTGAAGCAAATCTGAGTTTGAAAAATACAGTGAAGAAAAGAAGAGAAAAAAAAGTCTCCACACAAGAGACGCAGTGACTGTCATCATTGCAATCATCTGATCTGATTTAGCAGGAAGCAAATATCATGGCTTGTATCTGTAGAGTCCTTGGCATATCCTAAACTCTGTCCAAAAAACAATTTCAGAATCACTGGACATGCATACTTATAATTTTTACCTTGACTGGCAGAACAGAAGATCTGTCATGCAATGGAGAACAGGTGTGCACTTTAACGATAGACACTAACAGCCTGAAACAAGAATTTGACTTTAATGTAATTTACTTCAATGCAATTACCCTGATAATGTTTTTGTTGTTGTTATTTAAAATAAAAAAAACATTCCTATTTGCTTTATATTATAAATAACAAACAGACTCAGAATCCCTTGTGTGCAAGATCTAGGCACATAGTAGCTGCTAGGCTAAAGCTTGCATGTTGGGATTGCACAGTGTACTTGTTTACACTATATATTTTCTTCTGATAGCTCTATAAAAGTTCCTGATGCATTACAAATGTTGCTGTTGGAAAGATGAACAGTCTACTGGTTAGATCCCAAGAGATTTATAGAACTTGCTACATTTTAATAGGAGTCAGTGGGATGCAGGTATCCTGCAAATGCTTATTATCACTCAGGCTGTGTACCAAATTGAAGACAAGATACAACAAGAAATGCTGACTAATGCTGGCAAAAAGGGAGATGAAAAGTAGAACAAAAGATTTCCCTGGAGGCAGAAAAATGGATATGGGAAAATGGATATGTGTCAGTGTATAGGATTAGAGCCTGCTATTTGTCCAGTGAAACAATCAGAAAGGCATCTGAACTTGGTGTTAGAAGACTTCCTGCATGGAAATGGAACCAGTGGGTGACATTTCAGATAGGAAAGTTGGGGGTGGGGATGGGGGTGGGGAACGAGTCAAAGGTCCTTACGCTCTATCTATTCTTACTTCCAAAATTGTCCTGTGGGCAGTAGGCAGCTGGAGGTGAGTTCCAGCAGTCTGAAGCTATTCTCACCCGTTATTTAGAACTGGAGAGCTGTGAAGCTGGGTGATCAGCTGCATTATCTCTTCTCACCCTCCATGCACCTGTTACGATTTCAGCTGGTGACTGACATTGAATCCACTAGTGACACAGCATGGCCTCAAGAGGAGCTATAGGCTGACGTGTCCTTTGTTAAACAAGCCACCACTGAGATCAAGAGGCTGAATCTGGGACATGGAACTGGGCAGAAGCCATAAGGGTGGGTAAAGAGTTGCCCAGAGCTATCCAAACATTACACCAGGGCTGGTGGAGAGGTCATGTCATTCAAAAAAGCACTCAAGAGTAGAGCTCCTCTAGTCCTTACAATGGTTATCATTCAAATCATTAGAAATGTTAAGAATTGTACTCTTTCCTAACCTTTCCATCCACTTCTTCCTCGTATTTATACATTACATTAATAAGAGCTTGCCTTCCTTCCTTCCCTTCTATCTCCTCATGGACTTTTGCAGTTCTGTATTTCCAGGACATCTGAATGACAGCCAGAGTAACAAGCATTTTCCTAAGTCTCAGTCACATCACTTCATATGGACACTATTTCAATATGAGATGATGCTGGTATTTATCTCATCTTTTTATGTGAAGATGAGATCTCTAGAGCTGTAATTTTTCTGTCAGAACTGCTGGGCTGCTTCTGTTTCTTTTGGGTTTCTTTTTGATGCAGTGACCAAAATTCCGTATAGCCTACTCATTTCAAAAATATGCCAATGATTTCTGTAAAGGTGTGCCTTTACTGCTTTCAGTGCTTCTCCTCATGCAGCTCACTAATAGCTCAATAATACAGCCTAATATTCTATCCAGCAAATCTCTGAAGATAAAAAGACATGCTGTTAGAAATTTTCAGCAATTTTTGAAAACCCTTTTTCATTTAAAGTAACCAAGTTCAAAATCACTCCTCAGCATTCACTGACTTACATATGTTCCAATGGAGTTTATTTATTAATTTGGTAGAACCAACTGGTAAAGAGCACAACTTTCCTTGCTGGCCAATTATTTGTCTCGTGTTTACAGGAGGAGTCAGGAGTCTGAGGTTACAGCCTGACAACTAAGATATTTAAACCCTGAATAATTTGGCATGCTCTCTTATGAAGCCATTCAGTTTTTGTCTTTTTTAGAAGTTCTTGCCTTAATTGCAGAGGATAACATGATTGATAAACCAGGGAAAGACTAAATGCTATACTCTGGTATTCAACATGCAAATCTACTGACAAATACATGCCTTAAACTGCCATCAACTATCAAAGTGTATATTAAAATCAATTTTCTTCTAGACAGAAAACAACATGAATTTGTATTAATACTGCCTTATTGACTGTTTAGATTCATGAATAAAAGTGAGGTTCTTGGACAATGCTTCTGAATATGCTATCTCCTCCTTCAGCATTTGTTGCAGAAAAATGTCTACAATCACATTTCATAACCCTTAGGCCTTTTGGAAACTTCTCCATAAAACTCACAATATAAGCAAGGATGAAATGCTGATCCTTTTGAAGTTTTATCATAGACTTCAATTAATTCAGGATTCATTTCTTATGTGACTGCCATTTAAAAAATGGAAAGTAACTTCCTCAGGGAGATTCACCATGTATAAACAGGAAAATATTAAAACTCCTAATATGCTTTCTTTATTGTTATAGGTTTGGCTAGCTTTTACTATGGATAGAATCCACTAGTTGCTCACAATACCATATTTCTTCTGTTAGTTTATTAAAGACAGTATGTAGTTACAGATCCATATCCTCAAAATTATATAGCAGGCTAATTTGGTTAAAGAATAGTGTATGTAGAACTGCTCTCAGCTACATGAATTTGTATTTCAGAGCCTTATCAAAGTTAGGCTCAAATTAAAGTTAGCCTTGCTGTAGAGCTTGTCAACCATCTCCATGCCTACCCTAAGGTCCCTTTTATAATCCTGGAACAGTGATGAAAAATGTTCAAATGGCCACACTTCTACATATACCCTCACCTTCCAGTTTTATGTCATCAGAGGAGACTTTGAATGTGAATAGATTTTTGTGAAGCAGTCATCTTTCATAGAATATTTAACTTTCCATTTCATGCAGTGTCTCTATGTTAACAGAAGCTTAAAGTATTAATGTTACTCTTGGAAGATGGCTTAGCTGTTATTCATGACACATTTCCCATAAGCTATATAAAAACAAAATTAGCACACCTACAACTTGTTAATACATCTGGCACAAAACATGGATACTTGGGATTACTGGGCTTTTTGGCAGCAAAGTACCAGCAATACCATATAACTGGTCTGGTAGCCTTGTGATTATCACCCCATGATACCTGTTAGCCCATTTTTCTACTTAGCAGGTCAGTGACTGGTAAAAATACTACAGACTTAATATTTTTCCAGAATGCAATTGGCCACCAAGATGGGTTCATTGAGCTAAAAGCTCCTAACAATTCTTTCTTGGCCAAAAAATAATTAGTGCTGTTTAAAGGATTGAAAAGAAAGAGAAGAGCAGAGAACTGTGTGGCCCTTGCTTTTTCCAGATGCAATTATTTAGTGCTGGAGAGCAAAGAGCCAGCACTGGCCCATATTTTATAATGCCATGGTAGTATTGATACCAGTATACTCTCCTTGCCGCTGTGCAGCAGTCACAAAGTTTTGTTTGAAGAGACAGACATCAGTCTGACTCTCCATGATTTAATGCAAGCTTATTGCATACGGACTAGCATGTTTTTCTGACATTCCCACACTGGATCCACATACACTTTTGCCATTTACTCTTGTGTTTTCCCATATGCCAACAAGACTGACAGTACTTGAGCTAAATCCATGTCTTCCCCACATGTGCAGAAACATGTAGCACACACAGCACCTGTCATGTGCACCTGTGACTGAGAGCTCATGGAAGAGCCAGAGAAACTATTAAGTATATGCTTGAAAATCAGTCTGCTTTTCTTCAGGTTTATTCTCCCTTTTTCCTGAGTTCCAAATAAAACTTCTTTAGAAATTTCACTGTGACAGTAGAAGCCCTTTATCTGGAAAACTGCTCCATTTAACCTCATAGCTGTGATTGTGAGTGCCAGACTGTGTTCATTTTCTGGAGAAGTAAAAGATTTCTGTTTCCTTTGAAAG
>VZRN01000394.1:545213-633263 GCA_013397935.1 Dasyornis broadbenti
TTTTTTGGTCTGTAAAATGAAATGCCATGTTACACTGTCAGATGAATGAGTTCTGATTACTGTATTTATATCAAAGCTGTCTACAATTGCTTCTCCAGAGATCAAGCTGCAGATATTATAGCACTTAATAACCAACATGACCCTTTACAAGGATCATCTTTCTCTCACAAACCTGAGGGAACTGGAACAGGATCTCCCCAAATGGTTGCAATTTATGCAGTTATAGTGGGTATTTTAGACAGGTATATATCAATCTTAATCCCACAATAATACTGGTAGGAAGGGGCCTTGAGAGGTCTATTCAAAGCAGGATCAGCTGTGAGATCCAATGACATTGCACAGGGCTTTGTCTGGTTGGGTCATGAAAACCTCAGAGGACAGAAACTGCAGAGCCTCCCTGGGCAGCCTGTGACCCTGCCTGACTGTCCTCAGGCTGAAAACTTTCCTTAAATGTAGTCTGAACCCCTCTAGTTCCTATTGATGCCTGTTGCCTCTCATCCTCCCGCCATGTGCCTCTTTTATGAGTTTGCTTTTGTTTTCTGGATAACCCTGTGTACACCAGGAGCTGCTGCTAGGTGCTCCCAAAATCTTATCTCTTGTCTGAACCAGCCCCAGTCCCTCAACCTCACACTACAAGTGCTCCAGTTCCAGCCATCCTGGTGGCCGTCCACCCAGACTGTGAAAGCTCAACTTCTGTGTAAGAACAGAGCAGAAGAACGTGTCAAAAGCTCTCCTAAAGTGACAGTAAATTACATCTGCTGCCCGCTCCTCATCCATCCAGACCGTCATTGTATCAAAAAGGGCAGTCAGGCTGCTCAGCCAGCACCCACCCTTAGCAGAGCTGTGAATTCTCCTCCTCATCACCTTCTTCTCCTTCACATGTCCACACCTCATTCATAATTAGTGTTTCTGCCAACTTTTATGAAAACAAAATAAAACTAGAAGTTGTTAGAAAATTTTATTCAACAGTTTTTGCTAGCAAAATTAATTAAATGTAGTGCACTCTATGTGCAGACCTATTTAAATATTTTTCATTAAATGAAACATCTAAAACCAGAAAGTCTCTAAAGAGAATATAATTCATATAGATCTGCTAGAAGAAATTTTCATCTAAAATGAAAAATGTGTGAACCGTATCTTACTGTAATAGCTCTTCCCCGATTTGCAAATCCACCCCCTATTTCAGCACATTAAAGCTTTATTTATTATGCTTATTGGTGTTATGCTCCAGAAATAGTTGTTGAAGATGAAATATAGTCCTAATTCTGTAGATCTTTGGTATAGATATTACTCAAATGTATTATAGAGTTTTAATAATTTATGAAAAATAATTTATACAAAAGATTGAGTTAAATAAATCTATTTTATTATGGTATTTCCTAATATAAAACAATGCAATACATGTGAAGATTAGTAACACTAGGAGTTTCCACATATATTACATTGTCTTGCATTTCTGACCTCAGTTGTTCTTGATGTTAATGTGCTATACTGTGAACATCCAGATGTAGTTTAGTAATTGGATACATTTTTTTTCCCACAGTAATTTCATCAGAAAGCCGTAAGTACAAAAGACTTTTCAATGTTATTCAGAAATTTGCATTTTCCTGGAAAAGCAATACTTACAACAGTATAATATTCAAATAAATAATCAGTTAGTAACTGATTCATGCCTTCATAATTCTCACTGCTTCTCCTGGCTATGTTCTTACTTCCTCTTCTGCATTTTCACCATACATCATTGTCACCCCTTATGCAGTCCAGTCACAACAAGGTTAAATTTTTTAAGTTTTCGGAATTCTCAAACTTATTTTCCAGTGTATGCTCTTTTACTTCCCAGTTGCTTTTCATGTCCTGACTTCTGATTAATATCACTGAGGCTATGAGCATGAAATCCTGCTTATCCATGTCCAAAAGGGCAAATAGTCAGTAAACCTAAGTTGATTGCAAAGTATAACCTAATTTAGAGGAGAAAAAGAACTGCTTTGATAGGGAAAAAAATTCCATCAAATTGGGAATAAAAAGTATCCCTGAGGATTTACCAAAAAGAAATAGGCTTCAAAAACAACATGGAAGACATGTCCAGCAGCAGGAATGATCTAATGTATATATTAATATACATTGTGTGTGTGTATATATATATAGATATATATACACACAATGTTATATTAATACATCTATCATGTATATTAATATATACATTATGTATATTAATATATACATTACATATACATACTGTATCTATTAATATACATAAAAGTATATAAAATGAAGGTTCACACCTGCTTAGACTCATCCATAGCTTCATAACATTATGAATAATCAAAATTCAGCTCTGCTTATGGTTGTAGCAGCTGCTGATCTGGTTGGCTATTTGGCATTCCAAGTTTAGCTGGAATGATAAAAAGGAAATAATCTATTAAACTAGAGAGACTAAATAAAATTAGAATTATTAAATATTTGCAGTCTACATAATGTTTATCTTGTGTAAATAACACAACGACTCACAAATCTGATTTTATTGCAGGCTCTTCAATAAAGTCTATCATATCTACTTAGAAACATTTAACTTGCATAATATCTTCTCTTGTGTATCTTCAGCCCAAGTGTGTTAGAATAAATTACCTCAAATAAGCCTTAGATTTGGTGTCTATTTACAAAGAATGATCATTTTTGGTTATTAAATGACTGTGCTATATGAAATGGAAATACTTTGTATTACCTGTCAAATATGGAAATCCTGAAGAAGATGAGAAATTTTCCATCAAAGACCTTATGATAAAATCTCATCTGTGTCAAAAGGAGCTCCATGTCTCTCTTGTATGGAGGAGTCAAGAACTGGAGACAGTAGTCTGGATAGAGCGTCATTAGGGCTGAGGAGAGAGCCAGGATCACTTTCCTCAATCATCATTACTTAGAAGCAAATGTAAATTAATTATAATTTTTGAATTTTTACACTTTACTAACACAGCTTTGGAAATTAGAAAAGTTATTTCATCAAGCTCTTTACAATTCTAAAAATAGTCTAAAATATGGAGACTTTAGAATAAGATTAGATAATCAAAGAGATAAATTTCTTCTCAAGTCATATAATCACCCTAACGGATAGCCTATAACTCAAGAAAAGGGATTGTACAATGATGACAGTATAAAATCGAATAATTTAATTGTTTATAGGTGTCCTCTTATAACAACATTCTTTTTGTTGAATGGAAAAATATCTGGAAATCTGTTTTTCTTAGTATGAACTACAAAATAAACTCAGCTACTTCCATTAGAAATAAGATTTTTAATACTGTTTCACCCTTTAAGTAGGATATTTTAAAAATGGAACTTTGAATGCTTGTGGGATGAGAAATAAAGTTATAGAAAGCAGTGATTATGAGAATTTCTGGGTAAAGACCTCAGAATTTCTCACAAGAAATGTAACTACTTGATCCTGTCTCTATAATGAAGGGAAGCTTTAGCTGCCTAAACAGGAATGGTGACATGAAAATAAGGAATTTACTTACAAACTGCTCAGTTTGCAGCAGCTGATTGTGTTTCAAGATGACCATGGAAACTGCAGAAATTTCAAAATACACTGAAAGATGTAGGAATCAGAAAACAACACTCTAATAAGTATGTAAGGACTTTGGTTCATTCAGATGCCCAAGAAGACCACAAGAAACTTAACCACTGTGTTTAAGTACAAGAACAAATACAAGATTTTGTAAGTGTCTGATAAGCTGATGAGAAGGCCCAGCTGCTGCTACTAGAAGCTATGGAAACTCATCTGTAATATTGGTATAAAATTCATCCAACTTAACCATAGAAAGCTGTGAATAGGCCATCACCAAAAATTCTAAGCATGAAATAGCACAGTTTTTAGAAATAATTTCAGGATGCTCTGTATTTGGGTATAGGAGCATGAACAAGCACACACATTTCCAACCTCTGTGTAAGAAATGTGTCAAGCAAGAGCTGAGACAAATAATAATCCTGGTCTACTGGGGCTTGAAATGTGGGGTTCTGAGTTCATATGTTCACCCAATGCCTTTGGAGCTCCCAGCCTGCTACTGACATTGGTAGCTTTATGTTAAAGCAAGTATTATAACTAAATCTCAAGTTCCAAAGTTTCATTCAGCGTATTGACAAAACTAAAGTAGAAGTTTGTCCCACAGCATCACTTCTGTTTTGCCTGCTTTGTTTATTAGCCTTCTCTTGAAGCATCAGATAAGCCGGCCGCCTCTAAAGACGGGCTAAGCTGGATGGTCACTGGCCTAAGATAGCACAAAGAATTCATGCAACAACATTTGTCATTTCCTGCACTACTTTCCATCTGCTTTGGTCTCATTACTTTAATTGAACATTTAATGTGTGAATAGTTAAGTAAACACTGTTAGCAGACAATACCCATTTTTGCTGTGGTAGTTCAAAACATCTTGCTCAGTACTTCCTGTGTTTTGGCTACTGTTTCTTCTTCCTGCTGCTTTTGATTTTGTACAATGTAGAAAGGCTTTGAGGCTACTCTTAAAATCTCTGTTCCTATCAAGTTTCCAGTTTTCTTAATTTCTTGCTCTAATTTACTGCAGTGATCTCACCACTTATTGACTCTGGGCTGTAACTCATTTTCTTTCCCTATGAGCGTGGGACCTTGAAGATTCTGTTTGTAAGAGTAATTTTGGAGCATAGTTACCATTTTAATGGATATGCCGTACCAGTTAGTGTGCCATTGTGATTTTATTTATCTTCACTGAAAAATATGCTATTTTTCACTTTAAAGATCTAGACAGGCAATGTAAGCATATGTATTTTTGTGACAATTGTGCTTTTTCTAATTGTAGGATTCTGTGAAGTGGTTAAATTTTCAGATGTGCTTGTTATCGGTGTTTTCTCAGATTTTTTGCTCACCTTTATAATCTAGACCTATTTTCCCTATTTCTTCTTCATATCACTTAAGATACAAATCAGAATATCCTTTTAATGTAGTTGGAATTTTTTTCCTGACTCACTATTCAATGATATTTAAATATTTATAACTCAAAGAAAAGAACTCAATGAAGTAAAAAATCTTGTCTGCTTGTGTGATGCCATAGTGACAGAAATAGAAATTAAATCTTGCTTGATCGTAGGGGGGAAAAAAGTGTATTTGTAGTCCTTACAGCAAATTGGTGCAGTTTTCTTCATGAAACAAGAAACTAGAGGTGAAGCTGCTATTAAATGGTTCCTTATCTGAAATCCTTAAGCACAGAGGAAATCTGGAAATCTGTCGAGAGAGGCATTGGGTGAGCTCTGACACACTCCTGCAATCTCCATTTTAAAGCTCATTTCAAATGCATAATCCCAGAGCTGCTGAGCTTTGTGACACAATTGCTGATGATTAGGCCTAGCAATGGACAGCTGTGACTGTCTAAAAGTGTATTTTATCCTCCCCTTTGTCAGTGGTTGTGAAGAGGGAGGAGGGAGCATCTGTTTTGAGGGGAGGGCTGCTGTACCAGTGCAATTCATGAAATGCAATTTCATTGCAGGAATATAACCATGCATACTAAACAAGTCCTGTCCACAACACATGACTATTCTGATCCCACAGCACCACATTTTTGAATGTCATCAAAGAGATACGGCTGTTATTCCTCATCAAAGGATGCATGATTTCTTTTCCAGAAAACTGAGAGTTAGCTGATGAGCAGCTTTTGAAAATATCTTCTGAGGATATTTTTTCTGAGGAGCATGTACTGCAGTGTCTTTGTGTCATCTAATTAGATATGTGCTATCTGCTGCACTTCAGCCAAAAGAAAAGTCATTTTTCAGGCAGTAAAAGAGACTTACCTCACTTACGGTCAGAAAATATTAAAGCAGTTCAGTGCTTTTGTCCTAAAGCCACCTTGTAGTCTCTAGTCAGCCTTTGAATCATGGAGTTAGGTTGATGCTCAGTGTAACAATGTGACTGAATTTTAAAGGAAAGGAGATTCCACTGTAGAGAAAGTCATTCCCTGAACAGCGGGACATTTTGGGAACTCATTTTTAGTGCTATCCTTTTTTCACTGAATTTTGCTGTATTGCACTTGATAAGAAGTTTTCCACATGAAAATTGGTACTTGAGAGAAAAGAAAAGAACACCACTAGACATATGAATGTGTGGTTTAAAAATATTCTGTCTTAGTAATGGCTGATTGGCCACTACTTGCCTAAACTTATACACAGTTTTTTTAGGGAACCAGACATTTCTTTCAAAAAAACTGGTGAGAAAAGGCAGGTATTACAGCAGTAACTGAAAACAGAAGAGCAACACTGTGTTCAAGTGATTTTGTTCCATCAGGAAAAGTGGATTCTTTAGTAGAAAGATGGCATCAGAGCATTAGTCACTGCAACTGATGCTAACTTACACAACAAGAATGTGTTTGATCAAAACCATCTTCCATTCAGATTCTCAAAGGTGTTTAATCACCTAAACATGCAGAAAGTAAGCATTTTTCTTACGACTTTTTAGAAACCACCAAATATTAAGAACAAGGAAATTAGAAGAGGAACAAGAAAATGCCTCTGGGTACCCTCTGTATAAGTAGGGCACAGCTGCAGCTCTATAATATTCTTATGATGTAACTCTTTGAGGAATTGCCATGAGCTCTCCACAGCACAAAGACATACCAGGAGTGTTCAGAGGCTCTACAAAAGTAAAATTCCAATACCATGTTCACTCACAGGAGAAAAGAGTAAGTGTCATTTCATTATCCTTTTATTTGACATTCATTTTCTTTCATCAGTAAAAAATTCTTTTTAATGATGACTACTAGTTCTTGCTTCTTAATAAAGCATGAAGGATATTTCATTGGATTTTATAATTAAATGTATCTTGAAACATATTCAAAAGAGGCCAGTGCTATTTAACCAAGTAGATCATAATAACCGTCACCAATGGCAGGGGTGCTCCTCACACCATCCCCCACTTCTCTGCTGAAATTGCAAACAATTCCAGCATGAGGTTTTGGGAACTTTTCCCAAAGCCCAAGAACTTTCAGTTTTCTGTTATCACATGTGACCTTGGCAAGGGCAAGATTTTTTTTATTATTACTATTATTGTTTTCGGTATTGAACTGCCACAACCACCATCTACAAAAAATGAAGTTATACAGAATAGCCCCGCACAGCCCTGGCTGTTTTGTGACCATTAATGTTAGAGCTGGCCAAGCTTGGCTTCACAATAGTGTGTGTTACAGCTGCTGGAAAAAAAGAACATTTTCCAATTTACAGCTGGATAGACTGACTCTACAATTTCAGTTTAGTTTCAGAATTTAATGTCCTCAGACATGAGCACAAGTCAGGACACAGTTTCAACTCTTGTAGCTTAGTGGCAATGCAAATGTGATAGTGACAAGACTAGTGATTTCTATTAACAAGATAAAAATTTCCACTAGTGAGGGTGTTTTATTCTCTTGACCCTTAGCGGACTGTCTGTGACGTGATAATTGCAGCAGGTAAAGTGAGAGATTGTCTAATCTGTCCAGTGTTGGGGACTGGAGGTCACTGCAAGGGAGAGGGGACAGCAGAGGATGGCCAAGGCCACATGAAGCCCCAGTTGATGCAACTGAGAAGATATGCAAAGGTGGTACAGGCCCAGTTATTTTTGATAATTTCTGAGTGTTTGTACTCTTTATAGAGTCCAGGTATCAAATCCCAACAAAAAATGGACTTTGTTGAAAGGTAACAGCAATTCCAGTCACCTCCGACAGAAGTAAAATTCAAGCAATGTATCACTGATAGTGTTTACCTCCATTTAGTGCTGATTTTCTCCTGTTTGCAAGGATAGACCACAGAAATTCTTAATTCTTTCAACACTGCCTTTATATGCATCAGTTACAGATGTTCATGTATATGTACAGATTTTTCATGTAGTGTATACATAAAGATTCTTTACTTATACAAAATTTAGTTGACTTCTGATTCATTCACTTATGTTCGTAGAAATGCATTAGACTTATGCAGTTGTAAGGACCTGTAGTTCCAGCGTTGTTGAATTCTTTTCATAGAGTCCCAGAGGACTTTTTCACAGAGGGAAAATGTTTAAAGCAGCAATCAAGTTCTCAAAGCCCAATCTCATTTACAAGTACGATTTACAAGGTAAGGCTGGATTTGCCTCTCTGAAAAAGGATGAATTTAACTAGCCTTGTGGAGCCCATAAGGGAGAAAGAAAAAGAGTTAGGACACACATAAAAATAGGACAGCGTAACAAAGAAACCCAAAACACAGTATAATAAACACAGAGCAAAGAGTCCTCTCACTGCAATTTTCCCAGGGCTGCTTTAAAGTCCTGCCCAGACAGTCTTCACTTTTGTTGCCTTTAGCTGTGTCTGAGGCACTCAGTCTTCACAGAATTTTTGTACCCAGCACACCAACATTTCACATTTTAGTACAACCCTGGTGTCCTTTGTTCCTGTTTCCAGATGAACTGTAGATCAGCACCAACATTAGGAACAAATTGAAGCAATTTATTACCTGAGAGCTGCATACCATTGAAGAGAATACCAAACATTTATGAATGTGTCTGCTATACTATAAATCCTGAAGTGAGGAATAGAGTTTAGGACATGATCAGTAGACACACTTCTAGTGCACCAGTCTTATGGGTATAAAGTACCATGCTCACAACTGTGTATATATTCTGATTTATACTCACTACCACAGACAACCTGTAAGGGGTAATGAGACAACACTACACTTGTTTCTAACATTTTACTTCTGTAAAAAACAGTGCCAGCACTCTGCAAGTAAACAAGAGGCCACCAAAGTAGCTCCTTTTACATACTGCAGGGGGCTCAGAACTTCTGTGTTTATCTACAAAGCTTTGAAATGAATCCTGCTTGTTAAGTCTTGTTCTTGTCAGTGCTTGTTGACAGAAGAGAATTTATTGCTACGGGGCCAGGTGTGATGACAAACACCTAGGAACTTGATGATCCTCATAATAAAAAGCGAAGAAAATGCAACTCATTGTAAAGCCGATCATCAGAGGAAATACATTCTGTTAGACAAACTGACATAAGATTGTTAGTGCTGGACTGTCTGAATCTCCCATCTCCTTAGGTTATAGTGAAGGAAAGACATTCTTTTAAACTGGGAGTGTTGGAAAAGTCATAATGCAATGCAGGCTTTAATAGAATATAGTCTTAGTCCATGATGGATACAGTTATTTGAACAAACGTAAATATTTCTGAATTTGAGCATATCTTGGTCTTTACACATCAATGGCTTTTAGTTGCTCAACTTGGAGAAATATTTAGACAATTTTGACAAAGGTATGAAGATACTTACTAGGTGGAATTTTTTGATGGTGTTAAACTGGCTGTGATATTTATGACCAAAAAACAAAACCAAATAATAATAAAAAAACCCAAACAAACCAAAGCAAACTTAAAAACCCACTAAAGCCCCAACCCTACTACCACTAGATGGCATTGATTCAGCATCCAAACTTTGAAACTTACTTCAGCTTTACTACAATTAAAGCTCATCCTAGTGACAGCTTTAATATTAAAAGCTCTCATAGTCATTGCTCTTCAGTTTCCTTTACGTGTACATTATCCATCCCATAATTCTATTATCTATCTATCTATCTATCAATCATCTCACATATTAACATTGGCATGCATTGTCAAACTGCATCATTGCTGAGGTGGATATGTTTTAAAGACAGATGTCAGAGAAAATTTTCATTTGATGCTATTCGATCTCTGCTACCACCGGCAGAGTTTGGGTGAGACCTCTGAGATTGTCAGTCTACACCAAAATCCAGCACAACATGCAATGAACTTTGCCAGCATCTGCAGGATGTTGGAATTGTGTTGTTTTGGCATCAGTAACTCCAAGAGCTCCTGTTCCGGCTTAGTGAACCTCCGATTTTTCCAACCATCTGCTTCAATCGCTAAAGAATTATTTTTCATGGGCTGGAGGAGACTCCTCTCTCTCTAGACAAGAAGCTAGGACTAGGGATTTAGTCCCAGTCTTTCCCATCTTTCTCACTGACATTCTGGAGGCATATATCCATTCCTACTGCTGCCTCCTGTTTGAGCTCTGATGTGAAGCAAGTAGTTTTTTCTGTTCTTGCTCATTCTGTGTCTGTTATTTAAGGAGTGGAAGCACAGAGCCTGCCCGCACCATTTCTGGTGTCATGTTTGGTACTTGGTCAACCAAACACACCTTGGTGTAGGGTAATGGGAATGGGAATGGTGACTTTTTTTCTTCAGGGCCTGGCAGCTACCCTGAGAGGACAACCCTTGTGAAGACAGGCCTTCCTACAAGGTGATGGTGCACATGCGACCCACTGGACAGAAATATTACCCATGTTGTCTGATTTTCAGATCCCTTCTGTGCCCTGTACAACCATGTAGAGGTTTTCTTCCTCTGCTTGGAACTGGGATGGCATGGACTAGGTGGGCAGCGTACCAGGATGACCCTCATGTTCAGCATGCTCTTTGTGCCTTCAGTTCTGAAGGCATGAACATGTCAAATGACTACACACATGTGCACAAGGCACAACTCAATCTACCACCCAGGGTTATGGTGATGCTGTCCTGTCAAGCCTCTATGACTTCTTTTGTCCTTTTCTGTGTGCTGGGATGGGCTTTTTCACCAGCCCTGGGGACACCAGACAGGACTGGGTCTGAATGGTCAGCCAGAGAAAATATTGATGGCAAGGAGCAAGTGCACAGCCCAGTAGAAAGAAGCGGAACTGTGGCCAGGGCAGAGGAATTTACTTCTGTTCTGCTCCACTCAGAGCTGTCAGGAGAGGGGGGAAGCTGTGGGGAAAGGAAATGTGATAAGGTTTGTGTTGGCTGCTGCACCTTTGGAAAATGAGACTAAGAGCTGGGAGGTAGGGCTTTCAGGAGCCTGCTGCTAAAGAATTCTTCTCTTCCACCTTCCACCATGAATTCAAAAGTTTCTGGCCTCTTCCTCTCTCCCAAGACCCTCCTTTTCAGCTATCAGAGGAAACGATCAATCTGTTCTGTGACCAGGTTTTTGAGAGCAAGCATGAAGGCTCTCTGAGTTAATCTAATAATACAAGTTCAAAGATATTTAGACAAGAAGGACTTACTATTAGTCATGACTCGGTCATGAAGAAGATGAAGTTCCTCTGACACTGAATGAGACAAAGGACTGGGTCCACAATAAAGCAAGCATGCCTACTCAGCACTTCCAAGTCTGTATCCCACAAAGCCTTGCTAGAGTTCCAGGTTTTGGCTGGGGTAGTTAATTTTCTTCACAATAACTACTTCAAGCATTTCTGTAATTTAGGGATCAAAATGTTCAACTCTGAAGTTGCTGAAGCTCCAAAGTAATTTATATGGGTTTAATAATTTGAGCATTCAAATTTGCACGTTGGGTCTGTTGGACCACACAATTTGATTGTGGACAAACAAATAACAAAAAGTTGATCAAGTTGAACAAAGCTGAACAATTTAACATCCACTGAAGAGGCACTTAATCAGGCACCTAATGTGGCTGACACACTGGAGGGAAGGGATAAGCATCCAGAGAGATCTTGCAGGCTTGAGAGGGTGGCCCTCCATAAATCCCACAAAGTTCAGCGAGGCCAAATGAAAGGTCCTGTACCTGGGTTGGGGTCAGGCGACAAGCACAGATATAGTCTGGGCAGAGACTGGATTGAAACAAGCCCTGGGGAGAAGCACTTGGGGGTGTTTTTTGCCAAAAAGCTCAATATAACTTAGCAATGTGCACTCACAGCCCGACTGTATCCCAGGCTGCATCAAAAGAGTTGTGATCAGCAAGGCAAGCGAGGTGATTCTTTCCCCTCTACTCTGCCCTTGTGAGACCCCACCTGGACTGCTGCATCAAGCTCTGGGGACCCCAACATTAGAAGGACAAGAACCTGTTGGAACAAGTTCAGAGGAGGGCCACTGAGTTGATCACAGGGCAAGAACACCTCTCATATGGAGACAGTGTTAGAGAGGTGGGGCTGTTCAGCCTGGAGAAGAGAAGGCTTCAGGGAGACCACCCCTTAAGTAAATAAAGGGGTCTACAGGAAAGCTGGAGAGGGGCTTTTCACAAGGGCATATAGTGGTAGGACAAGGGGGAATGGCCTTAAGCTGAAGGAAGGTGGGTTAATATTAAATATACAGAAGAAGCTCTTCGCTATAAGGGTGGTGATGCACCAGAACAGATCGCACGGAGAGGTTGTGGACTCCCCATCCCTGGAATTGCTCAAGACAGGCTGGATGGGGCTCTGAGTAACCCGATCTAGTAGAAGTTTCCCTGCCCATGGCAGGGGCATTGTATCTAGATAATCTTTTAGGTCCCTTCCAATCCTAACCATTTTATGATTCAACAACGTTACTCTGGTTTTAAATTGACATCCATGTTTCCGGATTGTTTCTGAACTACCAAGAATGTACTAAAACCATGGTAATGCTAAGGGGCAAGATAGTTAATCGCATACTTAGGTTACATTAGGAAAAAAAAAAAAAAGACCTAGAGTACCCAAACTGGTTCATCTTTCTCAGACCACACTTACCAGTTTGGTTTTAAAGAAAACTTGGGATGTAAGAGTCTGAAGGCATAGCAGATAAACACCTGTATCCTGTAAATTATAAGGAAATCAGAGCACCTTCCTGTAATAGCAGAGATTCAATTTCAGGTCACTTCTCTGTTTGGAATAACTTCATTCCTCATTTCCCTGCTCAAGGCCCCAAGTTTCTGGCACCGTCAGGTTTCTTTTGTGGCTTTGTGGCAGGTTGACCCTGGCTGGATGCCCAGTGCCACCAATGCCACTCTATCATTTCCTTCCTCAACAGGACAAGGGAGAGAAAATACAGCAAAAGGCTCACGGGTCAAGATAAGGGCAGGGAGACATTTACCAACCATGTTCACAGGCAAAACAGACCCTATTTGGGGAAATTAATTTGGTTTATTACTAATTAAATCAGGTATGGTAATGAGGAAATAAACCTAACTCTTCCCCCCTCCTCCTGCCCAGGCTCAACTTCACTCTCAATTTTCTCCCCCTCTTTCCTTTCAGCGGTACATCACACATCTCTGCTGCTCCTTCACCCTCAGGAAGAGGACTCCTCAGTCTTCCCCTGCTTCAACGTGGATCCCTCCAATGGGAGACAGTCCTCTACCAGCTTCTACAGCATGGGCTCTTCCCATGGGATGCAGCCCTTCAGGCACAAACCGCTGCAGTGTGGGTCCCCCACAGAGTCACAGGTCCTGTCAGCAAACCTTCTCCAGTGTAGGCTCCTCTCCTCATGAGCCCACAGGTCCTGTAAGGAACCAGCTCAGTGTGGACTTGCCATGTAGTCACTGCCTTCTTCAGGCATCTACCTGCTCTAGTATGGCATTCTCCAGGGGCTGCAGGTGGATCTCTGCAACCCCGTGAAGCTCCATGGGCCACAGGGGCACAGCTGCCTCACCATGGTCTGCAGGGAAATTTCTGCTCCAGTGCCTGGAACACCTCATCCCTCTCCTTCTTCACTGGTCTCTGTGTCTGCAGGGCTGTTTCTCTCACATATTCTCACTCCTTTTCCCAGTTCCAATTACTCTTTTTGGTTTTTTACTCCTCTCTTCCTTCTTATGTTAACCCAGCGGTGCTACCACTGTTGCTGATAGGCTTAGCCTTGGCCAGCTGCGGGTGCATCTTGGAGGTGGCTGGTGTTGGCTCTGCTGGAAGACCTCGAACAACTCTGGAAGCTTCTGGCAGCTTTTATCAGAAGCCATTCCTATAGCTCCCACTCTCCTACCAAAACCTTGCCAGGTAAACCCAATGCAGGCTTTCACCTTTACTGCCAAATTCAAGTCCAAAACTGGACACAGCCTGTGCAAAAAGCTCAGTAATGCACTGCTTAAATGTCTTTTAAAAATTAAACCTTAAAAATAGTATTCATTTCAATAGTTTTATGGGATTTTTTCCAAGGAATTTTGATCTCCTTTTTCAAAATGGCTAGAGGGACTTTTAGGGTTTTATTCCCTCACAAAACTGTTCTTAGCATGTTGCCACAGAAATATCCACCTAGTCTCTATTACAAAGGTAGACTAATTCCAGCTCATAAAAGCTAAATTTACTAGAGATTACAAGTACATGGGATGAGTGGATAAAATGGGTGGATATAACTGTGAGGGCAGATGACTCCTGGTGGCAAAATTTTCCTAGGTGTGCAAATGAAGGGGGAGAGACATGGGAGAAAGAGCAATCGGATTTTGTGAGGTCTCAGTGTGACTCCTTACTGCTCTACTGTGAAGCCTGTCTGTAATCAGCAAGTGTTACATGACATGTGCTTTTATTTCTGGATTTCCAGGTATGTGTTATTTGTTGGATCATGTGCAAAGTTTGATCCATGCCTGACATACAAAAAACCCATGGAATATGTGGCAAAAAAAGCACTGCTCTAAATGCTCTTTTCTTTAACTGCACAAGTATTAAGCCCTATGGGAAGGATGAGAGGGGGGTGCTCAAAAAGGGGCAAATTTCATAGTTTTCCTGTTAGCAATGGATCACAACTCTTTTTAGGAAGTGATTTACCCTGAATTTTTGTTCACAGACAGAGAAATTATCTCAATTATAGACCTCTCAGAAGGTATTTAGCAATATTTTAGCCAAGTCATTTGTCTGGTGTCCTGCAGCATGTATCAATCTATTTACAAAAACAGGTTTAATCAGATCAGTGGCCATATGTATTTTAATCTCTTTTACACTTCAGAAATGGCTGGCAGCACCCAAACTGTATTTTGGGGTTGATGAACGGGTCCACATGAATCCTCTAGCTGTACTGTGAATAGCTGGTCCTGGTCCCCATGCCAAGGATCAGTCTAAATATTCACCAGCACAGATTATCAGTGGTGTTCCCTAACACCACCTAGCCATAAGCAAGGATATTTTAAACTCAATTTATCTTACATTTGTCCAGAACTGGGTCGTCTCCAGCTAAACATACAAAGCACTAAAATTAAAGCTTGGGTTAAGTCCTCCCACAACTTAGAAAACTGCTTATCTTACCAACACTGAACAGGACTGTGAACATTTCACCTTTTGTAGCATAGAGTGACAAAACACTCATTACACAGGAATAAAAAAGCAGCAGCCACTCTTATGTCTCTTGCACATTAATGCTTGATAACAGCCTCCAGAGCACTGGGAACCAACCTCATTGCACAAACAACTCTTTATCTCAGTATGAACGTGAAGTTCTCTTCCAGGCTGGTGTACAAAGCACCCATAAACTTGTGGACATTTATCATGGACAATTGTCATTTTTCAGATGTGACTTCAGCTTCTACCCCAAAATACTTGAGAATTAACTCACAAAGGCAGAAAGCAATATTACGTGGAGACACTTGCAGTGGATCCAGGAGGATACATTCACAATTCAGCACAGGAAGTAAAGCCAATTAAGTCTATATAATGAATATGTACCAAGGAATATGAAAAGAAATCACAAAGATATCTGCATGAATAAGATTCTTTTCTCGTCCCATTGTGCAATTCTGAGAGATTGCATCAAATTATCCTTCCTTCATTTCAAAAAATCAACAGAAGTGCTAAAAGGAGTGACATAAAGAAAAATTGTTCCCATCCATCACTGAAGACATTTTGAAGATAACTGCTGATTTGTTCATATATATCATATTTGCTTGAGAGATGAGCTATCCTAGGGCAACATAAACATCTTGAGTTTTTAGAAGTTCTCTGTGTTGCATGCTGGTGAATGTCTGACATCTACCCCTCTTCCAATGTTTAATCACTGCCTTCCATGTGCCCTCACATGACAACAATCCTTCTTTCCCCTCACATATTTCAGTTTCTGTATTATCTATTAGAAAAACCTCTACCTCAGGCTGTTTTTTCTTATTTGTACTTTGGCACTGAAATTATTATTGTTTTTACAAGTTATCAAGTACATGACTACAAAATCAAGAGAAATATTTTGAGAAGAAGAGACGTTATTAATTTTAAATTCCCACGTTCCTTGCCAAAGTTTAGATTTTTACTCCCAGAAGAAAAAAGGAACATTATAAAACACAAGAACCCTCCACTTTTGATCTCAAGGAAATTGAAAACCTTTTTTCTCTACTTCACACTTACAACCAAGAGTGATTATCAGTTTTAACCTTGAAAAAGCATCTGTGACTTGAGGTGAACTGTGCTTGGCTAATGAGGTTATCTAATGTAGCCCAATGAATTTGTCAAGGCTAATGATAATCAGTATATAGGCTTATGGGATTTTTACATCAAAGCACAAATCTCTCATACAATTTTTTACTAAATTGTTACTCTGTATGATTGTTGATCATCTTCTACAAAAATTTACTTTGCAATCATCTTTGTGTTACTGTACAGAATACCATACTCAAGGTTGTTGCAGGTCTCTGTAGCTGAAATCTGGATCATTGATGGATCTGAGGACAGTACAATAAAGTAGATTGATGTCACTGAAGCATTTAATGTACTGTGAATTAAAAACATGGACGATATATCTAAGTATAGCAGTTGAATAATTCATAATTTAGTGGACATGCAAGGAAAGAGAACTTCTTTTCTCCCCACAAAAGTCAATAGAAACACAGATTGGAGGTTTTCCAAATGTCAATGAGAGGAGGGCAGGGGGGAAAGAAAGTTGAAGCTCACCTATCAATAAGGCATATATATTCTTGACCATGTAGGGCACAGAGGATGCAGAAACATGAAAATTAGTGTTTTAATAAAAGATACAGATTACAGCATGGACATAGCAAGTTTGTATGTATTTGATGGAAAATACATCATCTTAAAGTACCATGTATAAAGCTGTACTAAATATTCATTTTGTAAAAGTGCAGCTTTCTGGTCTTTGGAATGTTTGCCTTACCCTTTACAATGCTTTCCACTCTCATTGTTACAGGGGCTGGTGCCTCCAGAACTCTGTGGGATTCTTGAGAATATTTCAAGCAACCTAAAAATGTATTGCATAAGGTACAAACATATTCACCACACAGTTATGTTCTACAAGTTAATGCTGCCTATCTTTCAGGCAAATCACCTTTTTAAACTAAGTACAGAGCACTATCATGCATGGTGATTCACAAAATTCCTTTTCATCCAGAAATAATTGCTCCTAACAGGCCTCCTTAGTGTAATTATTTATCATAACATTTCTGCTTACTTGCACTTTGAAACAGTTCACATTTATGATGAAGTAACAAATCACAGGTTTTTTTGTTCCTTCCTGCTGTGTAGACAGACATCAGGATGGCTATAAAACCTATCATGGCTGTGTCCTGAAAAAGAAGGACAGAGACTTTTATATATTAACATGCATTCATGTCATAGGATTCTGCAGCAGCATTGTACTTTCCATGACAGGTGACATAGTAATAAGAAATGCCAGTGAAATTTGTAAATTTTTAGACAGACTTCTATATAAAAGCCTGGTGCATGTTACAGGAGCATATAATTTTTTTCAGTAGGCTAATAGCTGGGAGACATGTACTGAAAATGTCATCTAGTGTTCACAGAGTGAATTTGGCATTTTTTCTGACTGTTGGATTTCCTTACTTAATAATTTTGATTGAAAGGATCATTTTCCCAAATTAGACTCTCTGCTTTTACAATTTTCAGCTTCAGGTACATACTGAAATTAATTTTGTATAAGGAATCCAATAGTACTGAATTGAAAAGTCATAAAAATATTCTGAAAAATTCTGTGCATTCATAGTAGTATCACAGTTTTAGATACACATTTTTTAGGCTCCTCAAGGATTCAGAGACATTGCTGGCATATTTGAGAAAACTATGAATGTCTCTCTCTCTTTTTTTTTTTTTTTTAAATAAGATAAACCACCCTTGTCGAACCATGAAATGAGGGCTTTTAAATATACGCACTACAAGTCATTAGTTTGAAAAGTGCCTGCCACTGATGGAGGGCTGTAACTTTGCTATCTATAACAATTTTCCCCATTGTTCTGACAGACTTAATCTGCTCCCATCTGATATGGGAGCAATATCAGAAAAGATAGGTATCAAGAAACACAGCAAATTAAAGAAAAGTATATGCAAACATTCAATTTAGCTGTCTGTCATCTGTCTGATAGCAGTTAATTTACTGCCTAAGTGTTACAGAGCAGATAACAACACATCCTGTGCAGTCTGATGCATTTTTGGGGCAGAATCCAAGACTGTATCATCACTAGAGAATGTGCCCTTTCTAGAACTGCCAATAAAATAAGATTACACAGAAACCATCTGAACATGTAAACAAACATGGCAGTGTTTTTGCAGGGAATTGATGGAGGATTCTGGCTGATTATGACATTGTTTCTTGGTAGTGCTATGTTGAAGTCATGGGTGGAAGTAGTTATGGACCATAGCTTCTGAAAAATATGTTCTTTTTCTTCTTAGGGAAAATTCTCTCATATCTGGGGACGTTTGGATGAAAAAACAAAGTACATAAAGGTAGTTATAATTAGTTCAAATGTCATTGCTGAATATAAAAAAAAGCTTTTTTCTCTGGCTTCTTACCTGAGATATGTGAATGAAGAGTATTGTTAGCGTGATCATTTTTACTTGGAAGACTTTACAGATGCTATTTACTGGAAAAGCTTTTCTTTTTAAATGAGTGTTGGAGTTAAATACAAACCTTATAAACTTTTTCTGGGTAAAATTTGAGAACATCTGCAAAATTATGCACAATACTGCCTCCTACTTTAGCTTCATTGATGCAGATATTTGCAAGTACAGATGCTTGTGCCCAAACTTTGTTCCTGCTTACCTTACCAGTACTGGATCTTACAGGGTATAGTGACAATATCTACTCTTAGAGCTTTGTTATCATTGTATGTCTTGCACATCCAGAATTCCAGAATGGTAGAGAATTTTCTATATTGCCTCTCTGCCATAAATAACAGCATTTAGGTCTCAGTTTGAGCCCATAGACAGCTTGCAAATAAGATTAGGTAAAACAACTTTGCTCGAAGGGGATGCCTTTTGAAACACAAATATCCTGTCAGTATTCTTTTTATCTCTCAGCTCGCTCATTTCAGCCCCTTATTCTGCCCTCTTCTTTTCACCCTAACATGAAAATCTTAGCCAAAAATTGTTGCTTCACAAAAATTAGCCTGATAATGAGAATCATTACAAGAGGTGACCCAGACAGCTGTTGGTGCTACGACAATTTGTGTGTGCAGAAGGCAAACACTCAAATCTCATCTTCCTGTTAGCATTTCCACAACATATCACTGGCACCTACAGTATCTTGTCTCCTCCTTATTTTTGCATGCAACATTTTACAATCACATGCACAGTGACCTAGTACAAGATCTTTTTCATAAGACCCTCGTCTATGCACTGGCGTATGAAATTCTTGCTGCTCATCTGCATCTCTGCTGCATGTCAGAAGAGATATGGCACTCATGTTGCTTTTTGCCTGGGTAGTCTTTTCCAAAATTGCCTTCTTATCTTTGTTCTGCATGATGTTTCTTATTTCTTATAAGTGTGAAGGGAATAAATTACTTCCAAATTTACAGATTTGAATCAATGTTGCATTTTGCAAAGGTTTTGGCAGATTTTATCATTTTGTCCTGCTAAAAAGGAAAGGTGGCTTAAATAATTATTTCCTTTCCTTTATCTTCTTTTCTAATTTTGGGGTTTTGTTACTGGATTGCTTGATTTTATGGATATTTTTTCTAACCTTTCTAACTTAACCTCCTACAAAATGCCCTTTTCACTAAATCCTATCTGTCTCCTCATTTTTGTCACCACTTTTTCCTGGTTAGTCACTTCACACCCCTGCTCTACCCTCTTCTTTCAGTTTGTTATTTTGCAGTCTTCTCTTCAGACCAACCATAGCATCATAGGCAAAAATCTTCACTTCCTATTTGTCTGCAGTGGTACGGCTTGTAGTTCAAATTTCTTTACTAGTTTTGGTCTTGGTTTTTGGCTCTCTTTTAAAGCTCACATTCACTCTGACTTGTGAATCACTTTTCTCATCCTCTTCTCCTCAGGAGAAACCCTGTTCTTCATGGAGAATTCAACTCCTGTTAAGCAAGGAAAAGATGCCATGGATAACATTGTGGTCCCTATGAGCAATAGTGAAGGAAGGTTAGACCTTTTCACAGATACAGAGAAACTGCAGGGTCAAACACAGCAGAAAATTATGACATTTGCTACTCCTGAAAAAATACAGTGAAGGCAGAGAAAAAGATGGGGTGGACTTTTCCCAAGGTTTGAGTGTGCAGGCATTAGCACGTATACATTTTTGCATATGGCTGTACCTGTATGTATCTCTAGCTCTTCCCCTACTGATCTACAAGGTATCCTTTTTCTCCAGGTGTGTCAGTTTACAGGGTAATTTGAATTTTTACTTCTACAAACCACAAGGGCAAGAGTGATGAAGACATAAGGTTTTTCAACCCTGAAGACTCTAACTACCAACGTAATTAAAACAAAGCTCTACGACACACAGTAAACATTTCTGAGTTGTAGTTTTGTTGTAGCAGCATTTGAAATATAATGCCGAATTAAAGTTCTGAGGAAACGGGAAATATGTCTAAGGTTTCTTGTCATTTTTAGCAGGAGCTGAACTTGGAGTAAAAGAAAGAGATCTTCCTGATTTAACATACTGAGCTGTTGAAAGTCAAACCCACAATACAAAAAAAAAAAAACAACAAAACACAGAGAGGAGGTACATGAGAGCTTAAGAAATTATGACTCTTAATTGTCATCCTATATGGAATATTAATAATACTGAAAACATTTGCATGTGTGTATATTCATGCATATAGGTACAAAAGTGTGCATATTCATAGATTAATGCTATTCACACTCGGCATTGATAGGCTGATGGCTTATAGAAATGAATTCTGCATTTTTTATAACCAAAATTTCAAATATGGGACCCAAAGGAGGTACTGAACCACAGTCTGTGAGAAAAATTAGTTTTGCTGTTTTGCAGGTTTTCCTTCAGTTTTGTTTCCTTCGGAACCCAGTTTAGTTCATGTTGCTGTTATGAGGAAATGATTGTTTATATCACTCATCTTGTGTGTATTGGAAAATTGGCAGCACTACCTTGTAATTCATCCCTTATTGTGAGTCAGGGGACAATGCATTTTCAACTTCAGGGCAAAGGATTATACAGAGTCATAAAAGTAAAATATCACATCCTTCTGAGCTGAATCAACCTAATAACAGAGGTCTTACACAAACTTTGCAATAATACACAGCAGAATTAGAGGGTTCTCATAGACATTAAGTTGTATAAACGTATTTTGTCTCTTATCTGTTTAGATTTTATTCAGCCAGCTGATGAGTCATGATCTCAAACACCGCCTGTGAAAAGGAGGCTTTCTGAGAGAGCAGTGCTTGGAGATGGGAAATGGAACTAACTTAGCTATTTTTTACTTTAGCTGCTGTGTGTTTACACTCAACTCCACGCAGTGACAAAGCCAAGATACAGAGTGCAATAACGACACCGCTCTTTCAAATTCACAAAGCAATTACGTAGTAATTGTATTTCCTGCAAACTACATTGGTAATGCAATCAAGCTTTCACCCTGTCTATGTTATTTCCCTACTCAAGAGCAAGGTTTGGTACTTTGCAAAGCCCGGTTGCCAGTTTGTCAATGCATTACCCATCACATAATTTTCATAAATTTGAAAATACTTCAAGTGCCTAAGCGAGGTGAATATTCAGACAAAGCAAACCATCCATCTTGAACCTTGTATTTTCCATCTTGGCATGGGTGACCAGCTGGTTTGGGAAGCACAGAACTTGCTGCCCCTTCATCAGAATGGCATATTAATGTTGTAAACTACTTGATTTTCTGTCATAAGCTAATTATAGTCTACTGAAGTAGATGCCAGTTGCTTAATAAATGTGAATTCTAGCCTTAGCTATGTTTCAGTATTCAATTTTGATTGTCAATAGTTTAAAGGAAAGAACAATCTCTTTCTACAATATTTATGTTGCAAATCATTAGTAGGTGCTAGCAAATATCAACAGTTCAAATGAATGAAGATTCTGAGATATGAATAGTTACAATTCAAGCTAATGCCAATTATGACTCAGGAAATGTGCATTACAGGCAAACTGTAAGTTTTCCATTTAATGATGCATATGACTATAGAAACAATATTGTCACTTAGATAGCTCTGGCCAATCTAATAAGAATCTCGTGTCTGGAAAAGACATTACACATCTCCTGTTCATATTGTTTCTTTTAGATGAAGGAAAAAAGCTTAATTCTGCTCTAATTTTGTTTGCTCTCACTTTCTATGCTAAGTGGAAATAGAAGTTATAAGTTCTCAATTTTTCCTGCAAACATGGTATACCATCTCCTACTTTACATGCTGGTAGCGTGAGCAGAAGGAATCCAACATCCTCTCCACCAGCAGGCAAAGCAAGTTTATGATTTCTCACTCACTGTCCGGGCCAAGCTGATAGTAAAGGATAGAAATATATATAAATAATCCCTTAACTTTCATCCTATAACATTGTTTCAACAGGTCTAGTCACATACATGTGACAAAGAAGTTACTGAAATTATTTTTATTTACTTTTGAAACCACTGTTGTTCTTGTAGAGTTTTGGAGATTCTGGTTAAAGCCTTTTTGTCTCTTTCACCCATACCTGACATTCATAGGAATTTTTAATGAACTAGGGGACAAAGGAGCACCCTGGCTCCCTACTGCTCTCTGTGTTGCTCTTGTCAGTGTTTTCTGAGCTGTTATTAAGAAATAGCTGAACTTACCTAAACCTGCAGCTACTAGCAAGGTTTTAGCAACCTCTTTCTTGGAAATAGCCATTAAATTGAGGAAGATGTTGGCCACTGGGGAGGAATAACAACCTCCGTGTTCACGTACCCATGTGCCCCTGTGCATAATAAAGAACTTGGCGTATAAAACCCCTCCACACATTTCCTCTATCTCTCAAGTGCAAGCGAAGCTATCTCTGAGACAGAAAGTCTCTAGCCTCCATTAACATGTTTAAGTCATCCTGTCACTAATGGAAAAGAAACAGCCAGGGAAAGGCCTCTTCTGTTTTGTCACTAAAGCACAAGGCACTGAGTATGCTGGTGGAAATTACCATAATTGCATATTACTGAGCCAAAAATAACAGAAACTCTCCATTTTATATCCCATCTGACTTTAATATAAGCAGCTCAGGTTTCTGTAGGGATTACACTTTGTTTAGTCTCTGATAGAAAGCTAGTATTCAAGTAAATAGAAACCAGAAGGATGTCAATCAATTTTGCCATAAAATAGTGCATGGCAAGCCAAATCAGGATATTCTTTGCTGCTCACTGAAAACTCTGGCCTACTTTTCATGATTCCTCTTTTCAATAAAGTGGTGATTGAATTAATCTTGTGTTCAATTAACTGTGACATCATGAAAGATCCTTAATAAAAGCAAGAAGCAAAGTAAGTACCAAATTAAAGGTCACAAGTTTTCCAAATATAGGCACTTATATGTGAGCATTAAGTTTCTGTTAACATGCTCCTCTGAGACCATAAGCCCATGCACTCATGCTCTTCTGTAAAGAGCATTGAAGGGACATTTTGCAACATAAATCCATAACAGCCTGAGATAAAAAAGCAGAGCTATTTTGTAACACTCATGTTGCCCAACACAAATAAATCCTAAGGCTTCTTTAACAAGGTTCAGAGAGTTTCTCACCCTTTTCTGTTTCCTTCCTTGACTTCGATGAATGTTGGAGGCCTTGGACACAGACAACTCTCACAGCAGCTGCGGTACCAAGGGGCTGTGGGCAATGCAGGTTGGCAGGAAGGCAGGTGGGGAACTCATTAAGGTTTTGTCCAAGGCATGAAACGTGTAGGCCATCAACTGCGCTGGCAGCAAGAAAAGAGTTGATTGTAGGAAGGAGGAGGGTTTTGACCTGGCCTGGTATTAATCTTACAGCATTAATGACAAAACATTTTACCCACAGATACTTCTTTTGGTGCTCCTCTGCTTGTTTCTACAAGGTTCACATTGGTTATGTCTACACATAAAATGCCTTTGCAAGTATTATTGCTTCAGCCCACTGGTTTGTGTCCACCAGTTAGACCACCAAAATCTCAAATTCTCACTCAGCTTAGTTGATTCAAAGAAGTCCCTACAAACTCTCCTGGCAAACCCACAGTGTTGTCAGGGCAAGTGGTGTCAATATTAGATGAGTTTATTACAAGATCTAAAGTAATGGTGGCCCCATTGGTCCTGAAGCCATGGATAATTCACTGAGGAGGAAACACATGGCACAGCAGCCAAGGCCAAGAGAAGGAAAGTGAGAGGTCAGACCTTATTTGGCCAATGTGAACTGATTCAGTAGTAAGAGCTGAGTTTGCCAGCTGCTCACAGACGAGAATAAACCCAAGCCTCTGCCTCTCTGGGAATCAAAGTACCCCTGCAACACTATTATTTCTCACAGCTCATATTTACAGTGCCTGTGTCCCCACAATTCACAGATGATGGAAGAATGAGGAGCACAGCCCCAAGCAAGCAATAATTTTTGACAGCAGACATAGATTTTGTCTGAGCTCTGATAGCAGATGACATAGATCCTATTAGGACATTCTCCTGGAAGGTAGTGAGACATTCAGAATTATTTCTGCAGCCTGTACAGAACATGGGGATATACTAATTTTATGAAACAGGTCCAAGAAGTCCCCAGCAGGATGAAGTGCCTCTATATTTTATTTTCTGAAGTTCAGGGGAGCTAGAAAAACAAAAGGCAAATTCTTTTTTTAAAGTGTCAGGATGCAAGTCTCATTAGGTTTCTTGTGGAAGCTGTCCTAGAACTGTGTTGCTTTCCTCACTCCCAGTCTGAAATCTGAGTAACCCTCAACGCAAAATCTTTGTTGAATCTAAACCAAAACCACTAACTTCTGCTAAAGATTACACTTGGTAGAATAAATAGGCTGTGAGGCAAGTATCTGAATGCCATTTCTTAAGTGTTCTTTTGCTTGAACCATACCTGCTTTATTAAAAATAATGATCCTTGTTTTTTAATTTAAAATTAAAGCATGTAAAACACTGCTCAAGTTACAAATTAGGTACAGTGGACTCAGCAGCACTCAGGAGGCCAAGGTTGGTGCGTCTAACTTCCGAAAATAAACCAGGAAGGAAATCTGCAGTTTCACCCTGAGAGAGAGCAGGACTGTCTCATGTTGTGTCCGGGCCTTGGAAATGAGAATTGGGCTGTTTCTGTGTTGAAAAGAAATTAAACCTTACATATAGACCATTCTCCCTAAGAGAGCAACTTTTTGTGCCATTGTGGACCTTGCTGTTAAATGCAGAGATTTCTGAGCTAAAGAACTACTTGCTGCTGAAATTATTTTACATGAAATGACCATGTACCTGCATATAATTAAAAAATTAATTGCAAGATGGATCATATTTTGGCAATGAGTAAATAAGCTTTGTAGAAATATTATCATGTAAAAGGATATGCAGAATATTGTCCCAGTATTTCCTAGCAAACTAATATACATAACCTTCATGCAATTATGAGGCAACAATACAAATGCCAATTTTTTAGGCTATAAATGCTAGCTTTAGCTTTCATTTCACAATCCGTTCTGCAGAGGTCTTTGCAGTGTAACACTGTTTTGCCCTGAACAGTAAAATTTCTGCTGGTAACAAAAGCTATTAAATTATTTATAGGACTGTTCTGCAATTATTTTTCAAGCTTTTCATTTCAAAAATGAACCAATTATCAGTTAATACAAGGAAATGCTGGGTTTTTTACATCGGTGAGTGAAGGACTGAAACACTCAAGTTACATGATTTATCCAGACTGCCTTAATACTGCCCCTTCATCATCTTACCATTGCTCAATGCTATTTGCCAACAATTTCCAGTTAGAAGATTGTGCCAAAGACTTCTGAAGTTTACTGTGGTTGTGGAGACTATTTTGTGTTAGTACATTAATAAGTTACTTCAGCAGTTGTCACCGCTTTGGAAACACCAGACTACAAAACCAGCTGGATCTTTTGTGTTGTTCCAGCTCCACCTTATCCAGGATTTCCTTCCACGACAGACTCAAGTCGGTCATTTGCCTCATGGGACTTTTGTAGCAAAAAAACCCACAAGACAAGGTTTTCGGACAAGGTTTTCTGACAATAACTTGATCAAGAACCTTCCTCTGGTAGCATGCAATGTTTTTCTTTTTCCATTTTCTCAGATGAAGGGAATCTATCCTTAGCTGTCTGGATAGAACTGTGTGTGTTTCTATGATTCTCACATAGGGTCTAAGCACAGAAAGCCCTGATACAGCTGCCTGGGTAAAACTTATTTGGTGCCAATTCCTGTTGTGTAGCCATACTTTTGGTTCCAGAAATCTTGTCCCCTTATTATGAGTCTCACTTGTTTTCATGTGATTATACAAATACATAAAAGCTGAAGAAATACTGAGCTGAATGAGAGCAAAGAGCCATCTAGAGTGTACAGCTGGAAAAAGTAGAAAGGCAAGGCATGCACAGCAAGGTCTGTGTACTTGCAGCTTCCAGCCAGCAGCACTCTCAAGATTTCAAAGGCAGAGTCTGCATTGAGAAAGTGCATCTAACCTCTTTTGAAACACCCAGGATGCAGCAGAAGTCCTGTCTCAAGTAGCTCCTCTGCTTGTTCATTAACTGATTGCATCATAAACTCTTCAGGACTCATGAGGTTGTCACTGATTAGGAGATGAGCAGTCAAGTAATGTTACTTAAAAGCAATTTTTTGACCAAGAAAAGCAGTGAGATTGATCCAAGCACAAGAAGATTTGTGTCATCATGGCTGGTACAGCATAAAGACAGTATATTCACGTATCTTTATCTGTACCTCCTGCTAACAGAAAAAGGGATTATCATCTGCTACTGGCACCACACAGGCAAAACATGAACATAGCGTTTAGCCTCCACACCTATTTTTTCAACAGAATATAGAGGACGCTTGTGTGAAAAGAAATCTAGGGACACTTCACATTTGCTTTTGCAAATACATTAGCAATAATAATTTTCACGGTCTTTCAGAATGTTAGTTTTTCACAGTACATGGCCAATGATTGTGTTATAACTAATGTTCTGTCCTATGACTTATCACACTAAGCTGAAATATTTAATTATGGATATGTTTAATCAGCCATGAATTATTGCGCAGTATTTTATTTTATAATATTAATTCTTAATTATTCTTTACTCTACATTCCTTCATTAAGTATTATACACTTTATCTGTGGAAAATAAATCTTTGCCTTTGTGAAGGACAGCTGTCTTGTCTTTTCACCTCTTCAGTGCTGATGTTTGAAAATTGCAGATTAGTCCACATAATAAATAGTAAAACACATTCAGCATACTAAGAACAGTAGCTGTTCTTTAAAGCTTACCCTATGTGTCTACTTAAATGCTCAATTAGAGCAAGTTTTGCCTTATGTAGACATTTGAAAAGAAACAGTACAATCATTCAGAGGTGTTCCTTAAGAAATTAAGGTGTTTCTGTAGGGAAAATAAAATACTGGCAACTGCACACATAACTTGTTAGATAGGAACGGACATTTAGTGACAGTGACCAGATGACATCTCAGCTGCTAATGTATATTAACCACATCACTATAGTCTAAAATATTGCACCTTAATCTTGAATAATTAATTATAAGCATCTTGAATTTTTAAAGACACATACATACATAATACAAAGATTACTGAAAAGGCTAAGCACTGCAAACTGTCCGTAGCTTTTTCAATAGGATAGCATAAAAATGCCATGAATGGATGAGTCAATATCATTTCACCTTTTTGAAGACCTTATCTGAAGCTCAACAGAGTCGTTGGAAGTCATCTTAGAACATTCCAAATACTTATATCAGCAATTATTTTGGTTAATAGATCAGGTTAAAAAATTTGGTTAATACTTGCCATTGATAGCATTTATGTTATATAAATATAATGTTTATCCATCTATGAGTAACATTTATTCTGCATTTAAACTTCTTTACTTACTTAAGTAAGTAAACCCTTACTTTTCAAATGTTTCTTTTCAGATAGTGCAAGGGAGTTAAACATCAGTCAATACACCTGAGCACACAGATAAACATATATAAACTCATATACATACACAAATCATTACAGCATCTCCGGTGCTTTGGCATAGCACAGGATTGTTGTCATGAAAGTCTGAGTGAAACGTAATGACAGAATAAGTAAAGACAGCCTAAGTTAATTGCTTAATTTCTTGATTAGCTATTGAACATCCTTGTAATAAGGTTGAGAAAATGAGTAATTAATGCATCAGAAGAACAATCTCCTGCTTTGCTTCTTTCTATGTCAATATAAACACCTCCAATTTCTGCAGATAAAATGGTCCTTGTAAGAGTCTCATTATTAGAGCCATCAAAACGAAGCTCTTATGAATAGATTTGTGTTATGCATACTCATACTGCTTCAGATATGTTCACCCTAAAATTCACACTCTAATTCATTATATCAATGCACATTGATTAAAAAATTAAGATAACCATTCCTTATGAGTATCACCTCCTGTAGCACATACTTGTCCCATCCAACAGGAAACCTAACTTTCAGTTGCACAGGGTTAAATTGTATGTTGCATTGCTAAAACATAGTGGCCCTGTGCTTTGTTATGCAATCCTTCTAATGTTATTTGGTTTGAATGCCATTTGAGTGGCATGTGCATTCTTTTGATACTGTGAGTGAACAGACAATCTGATGAATTTTTACCTGTTATTAATGACAATTGTCCACAAAGTATCAAAAAGCATTAAGAATTCCCACCTCTCTTGTTACTTACTTGGGCGCTTCCAAACCAGATAACCATCTCCCTTGTAGCTCAAATAGTCAGAAATTTTCTACCTGCTTGCTTCCAGGAGCTCCTTAGAAAGGGAATGATAAATAGCTGGGTAACAATCAGAGGCATCTGTCCATCACACAGAGCAGCTAATGGTTTGTTCTTTACTGTAACCTCCTGAGTTGTGGACTGCATTTCCTTCCAGTTCCTGTGATAGGAGCTTTACTGGTTTTTTTTGTTTTTTTTTCTGACTGTCATGGTTTAGGAATGGTATTTAGTGGCCTTCCACCAGAACTCCAAAATCACAGTGCCTCTCGCTTGCTACACCTTCCCCTCTCTTCCACCTATAGGTGCTGGAGAGGAGAACTGGAGGCACAAAAGGCAAAGAAAATGGGTTGAGATAAGAACAATTTACTGGAAACAGCAATGAGATTAGAAAATGAACAGTAACAGTAACAATATTAATAACAAAAGTGCACGAAAATCCAAGTGTGGAGCTCAACCCATCCACAGCCATGCCACCCAAACTGCTTCCTCCTGCTGGGACCAGCATTACCCCACTGCTCCATGGCCATGCTTGCTCCACAGGAAAGGAATGCCCTGGAAGTGACATAAAATGATATTGAATAATATTTGGGACTTGGCCACATCCACAGCACTCCAGGCTCCTCCCCCTCACGGGTACCGCAAAAAATTAACCCTGTCCATGGGCAAAACCATGACAATGACTAAGCTCAGCTGGGAAGTGTCAGATTAAAAAGCACCTATTATGCAAAAAAAATACTACACTACTTACCTGCATTACCCAAACTTACATTCTGTGAGGTTAAAAGGGAAATTAAGCCTACATTTAATTGACTGTTTCTTGATTGCTAAACTTGCACATGTTATGTTTCAATTTCCGGTGATCATCATTTATAATTTAGCGTGCCTTGCTCCTGAGTCAGTTACACAGATTTACTAACCCTTGCATTATACAACTTGTACCACATTTAATTAGGAAATTCCATCTGATTGCTAGCACGGTGCATTATGTAAAGAGCACAGCACATTAAACTATTGAGCTCCTATTCGACAACCCACCTAGAAATGTTCCATCCAATGTTGCAAAATTTATGACTGCAATAAGAGACTAGAAAGAGTCATTAAAAGGCTGTAGATTTCAAAGCTGTAAATGCACTCACACTGCAAGGTATGAAATATATGTTCTGGAAGTTCTGAAACAAGTGTACATTTCCTTTGAAATCATTACAGTATTTTTCTTTCATAGCTGTTGCAACTATAAAAGATCCCTAAGAAAGTATGTAGGAGAGGGGAATCCTGGTCAATATCTGATGAAGAAAAGATTTTGTGCATCATGAAAATAGAAAATATATTCTTTGTACAAGCTAAATAGATTATTTCAATACTCTTCCAAGGCAGCAATATGTATTTTTTAAAGTAGGTCCAGACATGAGAAGGTATAATTATACTTAATTGTATATCTTATTGCACATAAGTGATAAAGTTTTCAGATAGTGAGTAATCTGGTCTTGACCCACTGAAGATTAATCATGTATATCTGCCTGGGCTGTGAGTTGAAAGTCTATAGTTAAGAGTCTATACAGTCAGTGTCATTTATTTTAATGAGACATTGGTGGGTTTAAAATCAAGGTAAACCTGCTAATAGGATTGTTAAGGTCAATGAAGTTATCCCTGACTTCAAGCCAGCTATGTACTTAATGAGCTGACTGACTCATATTCCGCATCTGAAATTTGATATTAAATTGAACACAGGTATACATTTTCTCAGTGTTTCTCAAGGGTTTAGGTACATGTTAAAATTATTGACATTAGAATTGTATTTTGGGGACATAAAAAAACTTGCCCTTATGTAGAAGGAGGAATAAAAAACTAGAGGTAAAGAACATTTAAAGATTGTCCCAACTATAAATGGCCATTATAATGTAACAGATTTTTCTTTTTTTAAAAGGTCTAAATTTAACAATATTTTTTATATTTTTTTCCAAAAAGATCTTTTTTCCTTCCAACATGAAAACCACATATTGCAGCTGTGTTTTCACTTTCATATGAGCATTCTGCTATTTCTTTTTTTTTTAAATTTATCTTTTTTTAAATCCTTTCTTACTGCAGTTATGTGAGAAAGTGAGTATTTCTTTGGGTTTGGGGGTTTTTTAAAAGCTATGATTCGCTCCTTACTATGAGAGGGAAAGTCTTGGGAGCACTAATTTCAATTCCAAAACCAAGGGAGACAAGAAGAAGAATATTTGGGGCCATGCTATAGGGGTAGCAGCACGGCTTCCTGTGCAGCAATGTGTGCACTTGAGCAAGGGCAGAGGAAGGAGATAGACCAAGCAGAAAAAGTGGAGAAAAAGGGAAAATATATAAAGATTAAGAATTAGGCAACGTGCAAGACTTAGGAGTGAATACATGGAGGTGATGCTTGAAGCGTTGCCCTTTCTTGTCTCGTGACTAGAAGGGAATAAATATGATGATAGCCAGTAAGGAGTAGTTGACGTGCACTTGAGCACATGCAAGGCAGAACACATCTTTCCTGGAAGCCTAAACAGACTTAGCCTGAGATACCAGAGCTGTTAAAAGTAAAAAGTTAAAAGCTGGGTAACACTATTATAGCCAGACTGGCAGAGTTGGCTTGGGGCTTCACAGAAAATGTGAGAAGCTATTAAGGCAAACTTCACATCCTGACAAAAAGCAAGGCAAAATCCAGAATTTCTGAGAATTTTTACCAAAGTAAATAATTTCTTTGAAAAAAGCTTTCCTTTTAAGTAAGGCTGGACAGCAGGAGGGAAACTAAATCAGCACTGTGGATTCTGAAATATGCATGTCGCTTTGGATACCTGTATCCCAGTTATTACTGCAGGGCTGGTTTTAAAATTAGTTACATTATCCTTTCTCTTGTGGGGAAAACCCCATACAAACTAAATCTACACAGTGAGTTTCCTACCAGGGATATGCTCAAGTCCCCCAGAGCAGGCCAAGCAATGAGTATTTACTTGTTTCTTGGGAATTTAAGATGAGACCTCTTTCAGTAAAAGTAATGAGCTTTCCTGCAATGTAAGTGTTCACAAGACATAATAAAGCTGATTTACTTTCAAAGTTTCATTTTAAAGTGTTGCATTTTAATTTAAATACAGTTTTCCTCTCACTTATGCTAACCTGTTCCAAGTCAGGTAGTACTGTTTAAGAATAATCAAATTTCTGTTCCTCTTCATGAGGATATACATATGTATGTTCTAAAATATGAAATCATTTAAAGAAATTACGTTATTCACTTACATCTATTAAAGTCAGTACAACATTGTGGCTAATAAAACAGCAAGGAGAACAAGAAATCTTCTGAAGAAGTTAGGAATAAACATTGATAAACATGTCATAGCTAATTGTTAAAATTTACTATGTAACTAAGAACTTTTACATTCCACAATGCAACAAATAAACAGGAGATCCCAAATTCACAGGAATGCCTAGTGGCATCACAGTCACAACAAACTGTGTGTGTTCCTTCAAACTGATGACCATCAAATAACCTCAAAATCAGCTGACATTTATAATCAAATGCCTTTCCAAAGAAAGACAAAAACTCTATATCCATTGCTAACAGGATGAAAGACGGGTAAGCTAAGCAGGCTCTTTCAAGGGAAGAACCATAATTTAGACACAAAGGTGAAATCAAGCTGTGATCAAGCTTAGTGAAGTGGGACTGGGCAGCCTGTAATAAAGGACAAAAGCATTTTGAGTTGCATCCTGGTTGTAACTTATTTTTAAATTGGCATTTTTCATCTGGTTTTGCCCAGATGCTTTTTATAGTAGAAGCTGCAAGAAAACACTAGACAGCAGCCTTTTGTTTCAATGTAACCAAGTTTCTTCTTATATGCCAGACCCTATATTTTGCGCATTCTTGAGACTGAGTTTTCAGGGCTTTGAATGTTTTGATTTGGGAAAGTTTTTCAAGATTGCAAGATCTGTGATGCTCTGAAAGGATCAATGACAACAATTGACATGTTTCTCAAAGGAAGAGATTGGAAGAAAAATACTTTTGGAACATGAGAAACTTCAGGTTGGTCAACCCCAATCCGTGCTGATACTTGGGGTTATTCCTCCCTAGGGGCAGGGCCCTGCACTTGCCCTTGTTGAACCTCATTAGGTTTCTCTCTGCCAACTCTCCAACCTATCAAGGTCCCACTGAAGGCAGCAGAGCCTTCAGGTGTATCAGCTGCCTCCCCCCATTTTGTATCATCAGCAAACTTGCTGAGGGTGCATTTGATTGCTTCATCCAGGTAATTGATAAAAGGTTGAATAAGACTGGACCAGATATTGACCCCTGGGGAATGCACTGGCTACAAACCTGCAATTGGATTCTGCTCTGCTGATCACAACCCTCTGAGCTCTGATCACAACCCTCAGCTCTTCCATTCAGCCAATTTTTGATCCATCTCACTGTCCATTCATCTAACTCACATTTCCTGAGGTTACCTATGAGGATGTTATGTGAGACAGTGTCAACAGCCCTGCTGAAATTGAGGAAGACAGCATCTACTGCTCTCCCCTCCTCCACTCATCCTGCCATGCCCTCATAGAAGATTATCAGATTCGTCAAGCATGACTTCCCCTTGGTCAATCCATGCTGACTACACTAAATGATCTTCTTTTCTTCTACATGCTTGGTGATAATCTACAGAATGACCTGTTCCATCACCTTCCAGGACTGGAGGTGTGGTTGAGACTGGTAGTTTCCCTTGTCCCCCTTCTCACCCTTCTTGAAGATGGAAGAAACATTGGCCTTCCTTTAGTCCCCAGGCACCTTTCTCATCCTCTACAATTTTTTGAAGACGATGGAGAGCAGCAGAGCAACAACATCTGCCAGCTCCGTCAGCACCCATGGGTGCATCCCATCAGAGCCCACAGATTTATGGGTGTTAAGTCTGCTGAATTAACCTCTAACCTGACCATCTATGACTATGGGGGGGGCTTCCTTTTTCCAGCTCTCTTCTCTTACCTCTGAGGTCTGGGACTGCTGAGAGCCATCCTCAGCAGTAAAGACTAAGGCAAAGAAGGCATTCAGGAATTCCACCTTCTCTGTGTCTTCCACTACCAGGACACCCATCTGATTCAGTTCTTGTTTATTCCCCATGATGTGTGCATTTGTGTACAGGCACTTCAGGGAGGTAATCAAATAACGAGGTTCCCTAGCAGGGAATTTAATAACATCAGAACTTTTTCTGCTGTTTTCCTATGAAATCAAGTTCTGGGGAAATTTACCTCACTCCATGAAGCATTTGTTCTTAACAGATTTACTTCTTATAAAAACAGGCATATGGAGTTAGACCAAAAAAGCCATTTGCCTCAATATCCTGTCTTAGACAGTGATTGGTACACTTAGGGAGGTATATATGAGACAGAGATATTTCCCCTGGTGCTCCATCTCAGTTTTCAGCAATTAGGTAATGACTTCCTGATCTGGAGATCATATCTGGACCATCACTCTCCATCACAACTGATACAAATACCAGTCAAGAAGTCATGCAGTCCATTTCTGTTGAATCATGGTGGTTTTAACATACAGGAACTGGTGCTAAAGGAACACAGTTTGAGGCCTCATACACCTTACTACCAAAGAGAATGGTTCCACAAACAAAAAAATTCTTCCAGTTCATGCACTTTTTAATGAGTTGTGAAGAAACAGAGCAATGTAAATGTAAGGAGTCTGTGAAAAGAGAAGTTGAAATAAGGAGCTAAGAAAGTTAAATTCTTACAGGTGATTTGCATATTGTATTGCAGAAGGAAAGGCTTAAATAAGGATCAAAACAGCATGGGAAGGAAAGGTGTTTGCTAGAAACAGGAAAGCATCTTTTGAATTGCTGAAATCATGCCTATTCCAATACAACAAAGGGGTTGATAAAAATTCAGGCATATCAAATGAAAAAAATAAAAAACCAATGCAGACTAAACCAGATTTGAAGCTAGTAATAAGAAGATAAAATGAAAACTAGTACTAAATCCTTCACACACATCAGGAGAAACCCACAGCCTTTTAGGAGGGACAGCTGATCAGCAGGATATAATGCTACACAAATTATTTGCCTTGACATCCACCATAGAAATAAGAGGAATTCCCCTTCTGTAACTGTCTTGTAGTGGGCTCAGCAAAGGGCCTATCTGAAACTGAAGGGGTTGCAGGAGGGACATGCAACAATGCAACAAAACAAGCACTGAAAACATCACCAGACCTGGATCATGTGCCCCCAGCACCTCTAAGAGACCTTAAGGACAAAAGAGCTAAATTACTAACAGCACCATCTAATTCCTGTTTTAAGGTTCCCATGACACCTGAGGACTGGAGTGTAGCATCTGTGGTATCACAGATGTGATATTTTTTTAAAAGCGCCTTTGGGATCAAGAAACCTCTAAGTCTGACTTCTCTGCTGAGGCAATTACTACAAGTACAAACCAAGTATAGAATTAGTAGATACCTTGAGAAATAAAGCCTGCTTGGGAAAAGCTAGCGTGGCTTCAATAAGGTGACTATTTATCAAGTCATTGATCAATATTCATACATACAAGAAATACACTTCTCACTTGCATTTACCCTAAAAAAAAAAAATACACTAGAAGAAAATAGACATAAACAAAATAAATTTGAACAACTTTTTGGCATCTAAGAGTTAGAGAAAAAAAAAAATCCCCATAAGATATAGCATATCTTTAATACATTCATATATTTTTATGGAATAACATTTTTCAATTTAGAAAAATAAAGTTTCCAGTAGTAGGGAAAATAACAGATCAGATTCTTTTCTGTCCCCTCATGTTCTTCATAAGGATATAACCTCATGAAGTTCAACAAGGGAAAGTGCAAAGTCCTTCACCTGGGATAGAACAGGCCCAGGCACCAGGAGATGCTGAGGGCCATCCTGCGGAGAAGCAGCTTTGCAGAAAAGGCCCTGGGGTTGGACACCTGGTTGACCATGAGCCAGCAATGTGTCCTTGCTGCAAAGAAGGCCAGTGATTTCCTGGCTCCATTGGACAAAGTGTTGCCAGCAATTTGAGGGAGGTAATCCTTTCCCTCTGCTCACCTCAGGACAGGTAAGGTCCTTTCCTAGATAGATGGGTCCAGTTCTGGGCTCCTCAGTATGTGACACACATGGACATAGTCCAGCAAAGGGCCACGAAAGTAATTAAGGGTCTCAAGCACCTTGTGTGTGAGGAAAGGCTAAGAGAGCAGGAACCGTTCAGCCTGCAGAAGAGAAGGCTCAGGGGGATCTTACTGATATGTACAAACACCTGAGGAGAGGGTGCAAAGATGACAGAAGCTAACTCTTCTGTCCAGTGAAAGAGCCAGAGGCAATGGGCACAACCTTAAACACAGGACGATCCCTCTGAAAATCAGCATACTGATTTACTGGGAGAGCACTGGCACAGAGAACTCAGAGGGGTTGTGGAGTTTCCATCCTTAGAGATACTTAAAACCCATCCGGACGTGGCTCTGGGTGGGCCTGCTTGGGCAGGAGAGGTTGCACTAAATGGCCTTCAGAGGTCCATTCCCACCTCAGATATTCTATGATATCCTTAATGCAAGAAGAAAAGGAGAATGGAAAAGATGTAGGGGGATTACCTTCCCAATCCACAAACTTCTTCAGCCCTGGATAATTTGGGATTAGCTTCAGGGCCAGGATACTTTTGAATCATTATGAGAAACAATTCTATTCTGAAAGCTGCCAGGCCAGCTTTGGACTGGCATTGCTCTCTCTCTCTCCCTTTTCCTTCTCTGTTGATCGTTCTCTTCCTGTCCGGACCATCACCAGCCGAGCTATCCCGGTTTCACTTGTGCTGAGAAACTTCAGTCTCAAGATGTGGCTGTGGTAAGAGCCTTTCCAATCTGGGGGGTAAGAAATTCCTCACCCGTTTCCCCACACTCTTCCTTTCTGATTAAAACTTATTCTTATTTCATCAAAGTCGCCTGAATCTATATGGATTGCACAGGTCACACATCTTTTTTTCCCTACCTCTGCATGCTCCAGTGGTTTCCTGTCAAAAAGAATTTACAGGTTAAATTTGGCACTGCATTACCTTAAAACATGAAAAGCTTATGCTTTACCCAACAATTGTACCAACCTAACTCCTCTCTGGTCAATCTGCCACTATACACTTTTTACTTATTTATATTCATCGTTCCTTCTTTTACATAGCCAAATTTTATGCTTATCTGACATTTTTAAAATGAATTTACAGAGGAAATGCAACTCTAGGTCATAGCTTTTGGTGGGGTAGTTTTCATTTTTATCCAGGAAATCTGACTTGAGCTGTTACAATTCCACCTCACAGTTTAATTACCTTGGCTTTAAGAATGCAGAATAACTATCCTGTGTTTCTGCTTTCCTGAAGCATTCAGCTGGAGTGAGCTGTTATAGCCATGGTGCCTCCAGTCTGCAGCAGCCCTCCAGCTGAACTAGGCTGGCCAAGAGGAAATAACTCGAAAGAATTCATAACTAGGATCTGTTTGGCTGATAAATAAAATGGGGTTGTTTTTTTTTTCTAGTTTCTTTTAAGCTCTCTTTTCAGAAGCAGCCTTCTTCAAATGTTCTAACCATGATTTTAAACAACATTTCAGGCTTGAATCCTGTTGTGGTATTCTCAACACGCTTGTGCCTCTCTGTGCATGGGCCAGGGATATAGCTGGCTGTACTTTGTGGCCCAGACCTCTTTCATCTTCAGAGGTGCTACCTGGGTCAAGCTCCAGAAATAAAAAGGAGCAGCAAAGACCTGCAGCAGAACAAAGCTGCTCCAAAGTCCCTTCCAATTAAGCATATTCTGTGATTCTGTGATTAGACCCCAGGACCTGACAGATATATCAGGTGGGGAGGCAGGCAGAGGATTCTTGGATGTGGGGAAGTAAAAAAAAAAATAGGGGAATTTCACATAGAGTTTCTGCAGTCATTCCACATGGTTTACCCCTTACAAGTAGTTAGATATTGAGTTGTACAGAGACTTGTGAAGATTTATTGATCCCTGTTCTGAAAGCTTAATAATACCATGACACTATTAAGACATGCCTTTTTTATATCTATTGGTCTTGCCAATTGATAAACACAAGCATATTCTTTAAAGTTCTCTGAATGCAAGGCATTTTATTTTTTATAAAATATCTTTCCACTTTCCAAAATGTGTGATTTTAAACCCAAATAAACTTTGTGCATGCCTAACAATAGCTGAATGCCACAGTTTAGAGAAGCCCTGTGCAAACATTTGTTTTGGCAAAGTTAATTGCCTGCTCAGTCTGCAGGGAGTAGATTAAGTCCAGGTAACGAATAGAGCAGTTCCCTGGGAGGGAAGCAAGAAGGAGTAAAGATTTTGCATTAGGGATTCTCATAAATTTATAGCAATAGTGTGTGAGAGAGCATTTTTCTCAATGGGTAAGAATACATTCAGAGAGAGAGAGAGAGAGAGACAATCTTGGCAAAGATTTTGGCTGCTGTGCTGGACTCACTACCCTTACCAGCTCACACTGGATATTACCATCTGTTATTTGCAGCACTCAGTATGCTGCTGCTGACTCTGTATCACACATTTGTACCCAGTATACCAATCCAGGATTCACAAACACTGCAAGCTTTCTCTCAACTTTAGTAAATCAAATGTAGACAGTATCTTTGGCCCAGTCCAGAAGGAGGCCATTAATACAGCTGTTTTGATCAGTGATACAATAACCTCATTTCCTTTATCTAATCCAGATAAAGGATGATAGGCAGATTACACAAACAACTTCAGGGACAATTTAGTGCTGCTAGAGAAAGCAGGCAGGATATTTGTTTTTAAACCAAGGTTTTAAGATTCTTTTTTGGCAATAATTTTATGTCCTTCTGAAGGCTCACACTGCCAAAAGCCCAGGAAGTGCTGCATTTTATTAGCTCTGTCAAAGATCATAGCACTGGAAAGCTCAAAGGGAGCACACTCTCTTACTGCTTCTGTCACCCTGGAACGCGTGGGTGGTTTCTCCCTTACCTCTGTTTCTCATAAAACACAAGCTGCTATAACAGCTTGGTTTTGTCCTTCTGTTATCCTTCACCAGCATAACTTCATTTAACTGAAATTTCCTGTAGTACTTGTTAAGCATTAAGGATCTTTATAAAATAACCATGCAGATTCCAAAGGGAATCCAAAGTCACCTCAACATAATAGAAGTCCAAAACTTCTTTACTCTATTTACCCATTGAGTGGTGTGCAATTATTTGCAAGTGAAAACTCCAGCCTGAAAAGTAGAACCATAAAATGCAAAATCAGTAAGTGTGAGGAACTACCAGAAAGTTGCAGATTAAAACTACCAACTAAATTAGAATCAGGAATGCTAATGCTTTTATAATTAAAGGGACTCGTTTGGCTAGAGGGTAAAGTGAACTGGGTCATTATTTTTGATCACTAGAAGACAGTTTACAGTAATGGGATTCAATAATGGTTTTGCTGAAAGCAAGGAAAAGACACTTATAAATGATTCTCCAAAGTTGCATATGTATGATCCATTACTGGACAATCCACTGTGTTTGCATAAGGATGTAAGGAGGTTTGGTTTTGTTCTGCTCCAAAGCAGTTACCAGTGGATTTACACAAAGAATTTCTGCTGCAGGCAACTTTGGTGACTTTGTCTAAGGAAAACAGGAAAGTTGGCTTATTTGCCTCATTATGTACAAACTGTTAAATAGCAGCCATAGCACAAACTTGCAACACTAATTTTTAGAATATCATCATATCTGTATTGGAATTACAGAAAATTAATATGAAGAACAGGTTCAGTGCAGAAGGACACAAGCAGTTATAAAGAGAGATACTCCACTGTGCTAGTTACAATTTGTCTGCAGATATGTCTATTGAAGACAGCTAGACAGATTTATGTATTTTAATACTGTTCATCAGAGAGAATTTATATTTGCAGACATCGGGAAAACCTTCAGTAGACCCTTTCACATGCTTGTTATGGCTAATCTCTTTTGCAGACCTCTGAAGTCTAGGTTCACTTATATCAAGCAAGATAAAAGTTGTCTACAAAGACTAGAAATAATTCATAGATTCAAAAATCAGTCTTCTGCAAAGTCTTTAGAATATATGAAAACTAGAAACTTTACTGTAAATAAATATGTTAAACATCACAGCAATAAATACTGTCTCTAGCACCAAAGGTGTAAACAATGGAGCACTTCCAAATTTTCTTCTTTTCAAGCAGTTTTTTTTCCTATATTGAAGAATATTATTGAATTATCAAATCTGACAACACTTTGTAGCTCATTAGGTAATTATTCTCTTTGCTATCATTTATATCTTTTTTCTTTGAGGAAGAATTTAAGAGTAACAGATGACTTTGAGAAAAAAAGTCTATCCTTTGGTTGCTGCTATCACTCTACTGATGTCATTCTTAAATGACTCTGTGCTCTGTTCTAAATCTAGAATAACGCTGCAAGGGATTAAGCAGGATCAGCCTGTTGAGACAAATATTGAGTATATAAATAATTACTCTGTCTCTACTGCAAATTTGTGAATTTTGTTGCTGTCTTCCAGATTTATCAACTGTACAACTTTACCTCACAAAGCACAGTTGTCTGGTTGTTTCCCCAAGAGGGAGCATCAGGACTTGACTTTCCCACCACTCACGCATGAGACCAGGAGATCATTCAGATGTTCAAAAGCCACTGAGACTTCAGACAGGCATAGCCATGTCCTTAACTACTTTCAGCACAACAGCACCTCACGAGAGAGCTCGGAAATTTTGTTGGTCTCATTTTTTTGGCCAACACTTACTCTCTTATCTACAGGGAATGTCAAGTTAGGATCCACAAGACATCATCACATCACATCCAAAGGTAGTTTAGCCAAATTTCAGGGCCTAACTACTTTTAGAGCCTCTTTTCCCCTTTCCTTGGGTTTTAGGAGGTAAGGCAAGGAAAAATGCATTCATGTTCCAGGTGTAGTGTGTCTTCTGAGTGGTTATATCTGAGTTTTAGAGAGATTTGGAAACTTGATGCTTGAAGTATATTGCTGTGTTGAAACTAAAACCCAGTCTGACAGGTATGAGTTAGAAAAAAATTAAGTTGCCTAAATAGTTATTGATACATTCCTTGAAAATAACTAGAAAATGTCAATAATAGAAGTATCTATACTTGTAAGCTATGAAAAATTGTAAAATGAAAATTTTCAAAGCTAATTTATTTCAATTAGTGAGTGGGGCAAACTTAGGAAAACACATTCTTTTTTCAAAACATATATTCTTGATTTCTGATAATGGACAGAGCAGAAGAGTTCATGCTGCTGCTCTCTGAAATAATTCAGAAATTTTATTTAGAGAGATGTTAAAGTTATTTTCTCACTTTTTCGGTATTATCTGAATTATTAGTGTTATACTGAGAATAATGATGTTATCATAAATAAATCCTGAATGTTTTTCTTACTTACATTGCATAGTATGTGCTGCAATTTTTCCTAGGATAACTGAACAGCAGGTTGGATTTTCATATGTGTAAACACTAAATACAACTTCTTTTGTTTCTTAAGTCTGTAATTACACAAAACACTACACATCTGTATATAGTTGCATGGAAAATCTTATTCTGGAAACTTACATTTATTACAAATAAAGCTTTATACTGTCATTGCTTACAGGCAGAGATAAGATTGTAACAGGGTTCTCATCTATCTGTCTGGCAATATCATTTCACGAGATTAAATATTTTGATTTGTGTTGCAGATGTGTACCAGCAGCAGTTACTAAAAGTGATGCTTTAACTAGAAGCTTAAAGACACATTTCCTTGCAAAGCCAGAAGGAACATAGGTTTCATCAGCTTTATAAATCAACTTTCTGTTAAATTTTCATTTGGATTATATGCAAATATATACTGTATTTGTTATCCCACACTCTACTAGCATTCTATCTAATCATAGAATCAGAGAATGTTTCGGGTTGAAAAGGACCTTTAAAGATCATCAGGTTCCAACCCCTGCCATGGGCACAAACACCTTCCACTAGACCAGGTTGCTCAGAGCCCCATTCAGCTTGGCCTGGTCAGGTCCACAGGCATAAAGAACAAGGCTTATTGACTTTTAAGTAGGTCTTGTGGGTTATCCCAAGGGCAGTGCTGACAACCTCAGAACTCTGTTTTCATATATTCTGTGTCTAATTTGGATTAGAGGTTTCTTGTTCTTCCTTTCTGAATTCTGGAGTGGGAAATTTATGGAGGAGCCTGTTCAAAGAGCAAGTTACTCCTTGATGATGTTTGCATATACATACATTAGGAATTCTTCCAAATTTGTTTTTTTTTAATCCTTATCCATACAATTTAGCATGCTATTACTGCAGTCAGTGTTGTATTTGTACTTCCAAGCTTTCTCACACCAGCAAAGCTCATCAACACAAATGTTCACTTCGAAGCTTTTATAAAAAATAGAAGGGAATTATACAGAATCTGATGAAAAATGTAAAACGGGACAAAGCTAGTGAACCTTAGAAAAAAGATCCCAATTTAAAAAAAAAAAGACCACTAAAAACCAACCTAGAATTTTACAAGTACTTAGAACACATTTGGTTTTGTTTGACAGTTCAGCAGAGTCCACTCATTTTTGTCCTCTGGGTGTCTCTCTTTTAATTTTAATGACCCCTTACACAGTCCAGTTTTAGTCACAGACGATGAGGATTTATTGTAATAGTGAAAGAGGTTTATTCTGAAGGTCCTTAAACTGTACCAGGTCTTTCTGTGAACAACTTTCTTTTTTTTTGGAGAGATTATGATTAATATACAAAAAGGGATAATCATTAAGAGATTAGGATAAATGCCATAACAATCAAAAAGGTACAGTAATTTGTCATGGATTTGGCAATATTACGCATTTAAATTAATAGTCTGGACAGAAGAGAAAGATGTTTTTCAAATTAAGCCTGTATGGTGTTCCAAGCAAACCAGAAGACAAAATATGAGTTCAAAATGTTGTTGTTATTATTATATTTTTCAATATGGAAATCACATTGCAAGAGGTCTACTTAGTTACACAAATAGAGACACAGAAAGGAATTCAAGGTAAAAGAGGCCATGTAGCTTACATGGAACACAAATTTAACAGAGATTAACTGTGTTATATTCTTGAAAGAAAAACAGGAGTGGGAAAGACCTAATTAGGATCTAGGAAACATATTATTCTGTAAAAGATTTATGAGTCTATCTTTTCTCTTGCTTCTATAAGAGAAAAGTCTTAGGTGAAATACCACAGCAAAGGCATGAACTAGGTGATCGAAGCTCATTTTAGATCTGTTACTATTGCCATTGGTATTTTTTGAACATAAGAACTATTTTGTGTCCTAGTGGAAAATCTGTCTGGCCAATGTCAGACAACTAACAGATCATACCATGCTTTCTGAAGTCTGTCTGTGCTATACTAGATGTGGCAAAATATTTTTTACATGTAGCACGTCATGTTCAATAAGCCTTTGGGAATCAGGAGGGAGGCACTTAGTAATCAGATTTGTCAGTGGTGGTGCTCTGTCACTTTTATGAACCATTCGAAAACTAAAATTGGATCAGTCAGTTCAGTGTAAGCTCAGATTTCTGGAAACACATAGTTTATTTGTCTCAAGGATAGTTAATTTTATAGATGTTTACCTAAACTCACTTATCTGAATTAAGATGTGCCGATACATTTATCGTACTAATTGAGTTGATGAGAATTTCGTTCCCACCATGCTTACACAGACTTGGCAAAATTGGTGATTTTGGTCTCCTGACTAATTCTGTGCCTAAGAGTCATGGCAGTGCTGGTGCCTGCAGTGATTTTCCTGGCAGGGACTGTGTTCTCTTATTGCCTTATCTGTGCCCTGCAGAACTGCAGTTTTACCTTTTCTGCTTCCATCAGCAGTTGCCTGAGATTTCTCAGATATATCACCTATTGCTTGTACTTTTATCTCCACTTAAGCTCTCATTGCTCAAAATATGTCTCTAAAAGATAAGACTATGGTAGACTGATTTGTTAGACTGATTTTTAGCTTCTTGCTTTTCTCTTTCTCATTGAAAATGTGTCTCAGGCTTCTGTCTGTCTTTATAGTTCCTAATGCATGTTGTACCTTCTTTGTTGTAACTTCATTATCTGCTAGCACTTCCAAGTCTGCAGGATTGCTTTTTAGTGTATTTTAGGTCTAATCATAATAACATGAAGTGAAATATTTTGAAATTCAGAATACTTGAATAATATATGAAACAAACAAGATTTTTTTCAAATTTTGTGTCTTTCTCAATGCAGATCCAACACTGTACTTTGATTTACTAAAGAGAATTCTCTTTCTGGGAGTTATGTACTGCACAGGAAATCTTCCGACATAATTTTTAAACTGATAAATGTTATTATAATCTGTGTGCATTACTCAGATTCATTTTGTCTTTGCAAATACAATCAGCAACTAACTCAAGATGCGGGTTCTTCTATCTGCTCATTCATAAAGTTCTTTGCTTTCACCTTTTATCACAATTTGCCTTTATTCTTATGATTGGAGGAAATTATTTTTTGTTGGAAAAGGATTACTCAATAAATTACATTTTAGAATTTAGAAAATAAAACAACATTTAGAATACAATCTCTGCATAATAAATATGGTTCTTTGGCACTTACAGTAAAATCAGTTTTAAGTGTCTTACCAGAATAGAAGAAACAGCTTTCTTACCAGAAAGAAGCTAACAGCTTAAGACCAGAAATGTAACTGCATCTCCCATTTAGAAAGTGATATGATTAAAAATGTATATTTGAGGAGTTACACATAATCTTAATGCTTTTACACCTGGAACATGTAATAAATTTCGTTTTAAGTTTCTCTATTGTCTCCATAGTTAAAAGATAACCTCCTCAGAATAACATTGTATTGCACTTTTGTATTTGTTTTAAATCACATAGTTCTGCAATTAATATTTGCTTCATTTTGTATTACGTGCTGAATCACCACTGCACTTTTTCTTCAGCATTAATTGTAAAAAGAAATGTCCGGAAAATTTTATCTTTAGCCGTTCTAAATAAATGCAGGGTGATCCTGTGGCTCGTTTCCTGACCCATCTACAGGAAATTTTGTCCATTTAGAAATGTTTGTTTCAGGTGGGAAAACTCGCCCCTTTGTGTGTACTTTTCTCATCAATGACTTGGAGAAATAGACAACATGGATAACTAGCTTAAAACAGATATGTTGGTTTGGAGTGCCAAAATAAGATAGCATAAATCCTAATAAGTCCTTCCTGGAGAGCACAGGTAGCATTGAATAGATTTTGTTTTCAAATGATGGTTTCCGATTTCTGCTGATTCCACAGGCTTGAGTTAAACAAGCTTCCTTTTAACAGCACTCTGCTGAGTGCAATCACACTCTGTAAACAAACCTGGTTTAATTTTTTTCTCCTTTTGCAAAGGAGAAAATGGGAAACAAATTTGGCAAAAAGATTGCCATTTTTCAACATATTGTAAACATGTCCTCTATTAGAAGAACTGCACAATTATCTAATATACTACTAATAATGTTATTTCATTAAAAACGTTATCTATAATATGTTTCAGGGCTTCATTACATCTACTCTTACCTGAGACAGATCATATTTTTAATTTACACTCATGTTCAGCACTGGCCTAGGTGTCTGTGCAGCTTCAGCTCCAGTATTTAACAAAGTGTGTGCATTTGTGTCAGCATGGTTTCTCCCACAGAATATTGTGATTTATTGTTTAATGCTATAAATATCAAACAGACCCTTTATTTATGTTTCTATTTGCTTTTTATTTGTATTTTAAAATAATTTTTAAAAGCCCAATTCTAAATATAAGTGGTCTTATAACTGAAGGTGTGCTTGTTTCAAGGACTGAAGTCCCAGATATTGTGTTTATACTGCACAAGTATGTATGCTCCACAGAAAATATGCAATCCTGCTTCCGTGACCATCTGGATCCTGTATGTGTCCATACTCCCATGTAACCTAGGTTGGAAAGGAGTAGGGTCTCACCACGCTGCCACCCAAACATTCAGGCAGGATCTCATAGGACCCCAGAGGAACTCCCAGATGTGCTTATGTTATAGATAAAATTTAAACCAAATCCCATGTACCAAATGGCTGCAAGGAAACGTGAATTAAATGTGTTGTGTGGCCAGAAATGCAATCTACAATCTACAGAAAGTTTCATGTCAAAAATTATATTCTTTTTGGCTCTGGAGCAGAAAACTGAACACTTGCAACTGTAAAATTTTTCTTCTTCCTTTAGCTCTATTTAGCTCTATTTGGCTGGATCTAGCTCCATCACAGCTTGTGAAAAAGCATTTTGAAATATATCCAACATTCTTTTACTGAAAGAGGGTCAGTCATTTCCTTGCTGAAGAGGTGAAAAATTTACCTGATTAAACTATCATGTTATGTGCACCATAATTACCTAAATGAATTAAATCAGCTTGACTAAACTAATTTTAAAAATATAAAGATTTGACCTATGAAAATCAGGAAGATATTTTCCTCCATACCCTTAGGTAGAGTTCTAAGAAAGGAAATTGTTTTAAAGTACAAATAAGACTTAAACACATTCAACAAATTCTGAACAGTAAGAAAATCTAACTCCAGGATACCAACTTGTTAGAAACACTGAGGAACCAGAATAGGTAAAATTTTTTATGGACAACAATCAATTTATTACCAGAAACCAGATATTTCTTGTAAAATTTTATTACTGTTAGAATATCAGTGCTTTTCATAGGGCCATCACTTTCTGAAACTTGTCAAGCTTTCTGTTTGCATTCATGTTTGGAGGATATTAGTTGATATTTCACCTGTTTTTCAACATATTTCATAAAGTACATGCCAAAGTCCTTTTTATAATTCTGTGGAGAGGAACATTGACAACCAATTTCCAAAATGACTGAAACTCTAAACACAGGAAAACAGAAAAAGGATCTAGAAACTCTCTGTTTTGTGATCCTAATGAAGGATGAACCTTAGCTGAAATTTTCTACAATCAATACCAGTTTCTCAAAGTAGCTGAGTATTCAGCTACATCATATGGGCACAAAGCTCTTGGAAATCCATCCTAAAGTTGTGATTTCTGGAAATTTGTCATCCTAGTAGTTTAAAATACACAGCTGTACATTTTACTCTCAGATATCAGACTGGCACTTAGTTGAGAATCTCTACCTTTTCAATAGAAAGCTTGTAGCTTGTAAAATCTTATTAAAGCTACCTGTTACCACTTCTGTGATGGAAAGGCACTGAATTTTATATAATTTTCCTCAAACAGTCTACAAGTCTAAAATATTCTTTACATGTAGATTTTACATGGAATAGCTTTATATTGTGTGTAGAATTTTGGCAAGAGTGAAAAGGCACCTACATGATGGACAGCAGTGTAACTCTATTATTCAAAGCATCTCTGTGGGAAATTCCTAGCACATTGCTTCTCTTCCTGACACAGTTGTTTTTTAACAGCTGTGATCATTGGCTTGATTATCTTGTTTGTTATCCATGTGTGAAGGATACATCAAACAGAAGTGATTTTGTGAACAAATCTACTTCCCAAACTGCCTATGCCTCCTGCAAGTTTGCAGAAAAATCAGAGCTTTTTCAGTTGAACATCTGTCTGCAAGAAAAGTTTTGAAAACACCCTGCCACATCAGATGGCTTTCTTCGTAAAAATGCCACTGCTCTTCCACAAATGATTACACTCATTTTCTTCTCAGGACTCAGTCTCCCTTTTAAATGTTGCTAGGATATCAAGTGCTTGATCAAATTTAAAGTAGGACAGCTTAGGATCGCCATTTGTTAATACATCAGCAAATTCCTTTCAGGAATGTGCTGTTCAGCATATTGTACTCTGGGATCAATTGGTTCTTGTAAATGAGGTCATGAATCACTTAAGCAGGAAACCATCCTGGAAAACACTTCAGTGGTTTGGAAATCTCGACATTCTGTGTTTTTCATGGGCCTGGGTTTGCTAGTGCCACATTCAAATTTAATTGATAGAGACAGATACAGCTGTAAGAGTCCACATGACAGTATGCTTCTTTACAGCAGCCATAAGTAATTGCTCTAAGGAGGTAAGGAGAGGTACAAACCAGAGTGTCACACACATTCTAATTAGTTCTGGGATTCTGGAAATAAAAATAACTACTCTGTATGAAGTAACAGCCTATTTCGTAGGTGTCTCAAAGAAAACACCAACCATGTCTGTAAACACTTTAGTTGTTTTTTTTTTATCTTTTCATCCTTTATCAACAAGGGATTCCTCTGTTGTGATCTTTCTAGCTATCAAAAGTTAGAACAAACACAGCATTGGGCTAAATCTGATCCTTTTAGTCAGAAAACAGACCCAGGATAAAATAAAATCAAAAAGAGCTAAGCATTTATATTGGACTTAACAGAGTTAAGCCTTGGTTTGGCAATAAACTGTAGGACTTCTCCTTCCTGCTCTACTGCCCTAATTCCACATTTGCATGTTGAATTCAATGACCAAACTACTATGAACTTCAGATGTCCTGTAACTAAAATAAACTGTCACATTCAAACCAAATTGGGAATTATAACTGGGGTATTAAATTAAACAATAGAAAAATAGCAAAGTGTTGCGAATTAAGAGCTCCATTCACACTAATTGAAGGAAAAAGAAATGTCATATTCAGAATCTATTTCCCTATAAGATTTTTCCAGGCAAAGTTCTTATGTTTGTTTGCATGATAGGGAGAGTATGATTCCTTCATTTTTTGCCAAAAGTAATCAAAAGCCCCTAAGATTGTTCTGACTCAATTCTGTTAAAGAAAAGCAACTGAGACGGCTTTAAGAATGAGCATGATAGTGCTAGAGAAGCCTGTCTCCTAATCAGACCTAAAGGACTAGGCTTTTCATTTGTGCTATAGTAGATAATTGTAGATATAGTAGATTTGTTTATGGTAGATAATGTGAACATCTCCAGCCCTCAGCAGATTCATTCACAGTGAATATGAAGCGTCTACTAGTGAAAAAAATACTCCCTCACCTACATTATCTGTATACCAGATTCCCTTTGGAGGAGGCTGCTGGAAATCTTGTTAGTGGTTTTTTGGCATTATGTTCTCTTAAAGCAATTCCCTGAGTGCTAGCGTGCTCACTCCAGCTTACTTGCTCAAGTGTGAAGAGATCTTCAGTTCAGTGCTCTGTTTCTGAGATAGGAGATGTCACATTCCTGCAAGAAATGTCCTTATCAATCTTCTGTACTTGACATTATCTGCACAAGGGGCAATAGAGGCCCTAAAATACCTTATGCCTCTGGACGATCCTGTCACCAGCTGTAGAGTGAGCCTGTTCTCGCTGCTTTTCCTTGCTGTAGTTCTTTAAAGGTTTTTAACCCATGCTGGACACAGACAACTGGGCTGGACCCCATAACCTCTATTAACACTGCCTGCAGCCTTCTCACCAGTAGGTGTTTGTCACAACCGCAAATTCTCCATGGGAATAAGGCATGATGAAAATCACCTTCATCAAGGAAACTGCTATTTTCTCATCAAGCTATTTATTTTTCCCAAATAGTTGAAAACATATTCCTTAGTAGAATCTTGGGTTAGACTTTTATCTCACTGGCCTAAATCTATACTGATTCTCTTAGCTGCCCTGGTCTTACTTTTATGTAATTGAAAGAAGAACTGGGCCCTTGATATATTAAGACAGCCTTGAATCAGCTTTCAGACTCTAATTAGGAATCCACTGAAAGGGAAAAAGTGTTTGTTATGATAAATGCTGACAGAAATGTAGTTACACAAGCCAAGCACTCCTGGTGTAATAACACTGCCCACCTGTAACTCGGCCAAACAGAAGGCTAATGCCAGGCAGGGAAACAAAGGGGGATCAGGAGGCTCAGACAGAACAGGAACCAAAAAGCCATTTGTCAAGCAGTGGCCTTTTCCTTTGCCAAATATTGGCTACGACAAATCCTTACATATAATGGATCCATAAAACAATTAGGGGTGAAAGACTGAATAATCTAGCTCAGCTTCATAGATCAGTTTCCATACAGAATACTTCCTCCCTGCAGTTTCTCCTCTGACTGGGAAAACACGACCCAAGGATTTATGCCTTGACTTTGAAATCTCATTCCTCACCTCAGATATTCGCAATTACCAGAAGTTTCAAAGGATCGTGATACAAGCTCAGTAGTAAGTTGTTCTAGGAATAACCACACAAACGTTTATTTCTACTTTTTCAGGGCAATATATTCTTCAATACAGAGTTTATATTTCATTCAGATTAAGGCTTGATTTTAACTAATTTCTTTAGAGGCAAGGTATATTACAATCATGTCTTTTATGTCAAGCCCCTCCAATCAATTTGACCTAATTAGGCAATGTAAAGAGGTGTGATGGAACAACGAAAATCTTAAAGAAGGTTAAATTAATATGAGTTTCATGAAAACTGTCAGAGGACTAGAGAGGAAAAACTCGGTTAGTGGTCTTCCTGAGCAAAAGTTAACTAATTATCCTTCATGTTTTGCCTGTTGATGTGCCAGATGGTGCATAAGTTGCTGGCCAAGCTATGGCACAATAACTCACAGACCACGATGGAGTAAAGAGCGCAGCTAGAATTGCTGAGGAATTCTGAGAATTCTCAGCAAAGATGCGTAAGAATGGATCTGAAGGTATTAAGGCAGATTTCTGAGGCTAAGGTACATGCACAAAGGACATGAACCGATGGGAAAGAGAGCTAAATAGTTTGACTTTCTGTCATAAGAAGGCACAGAGCAATAAGCCATAGGAAAAGATCAATGTTCTGCTTCCAGTTCTGTCACAGCTCTGTTGGGTGTATTAGCAGGTCAGTCAACTAATCAGCCAGTGCACTAGATTCCCATAAAATAGGGATAAAATGCTTACTTTACAGGTCAAAGAGAGGTCATTCACTTCTGCTAGAAAAAGGCTTTGCAGCATTTGAAAAATCTATAGAAGTGCGAAGTGTACGTGAATGGAGCACAGAAGTGAATGTGGGCAGACATCACGTCATCCATTTAATGTAATGAGTTGACACTAGAGTTGGCCCAGGTTCATTTCTTAAAAAAATTCATTCAATGAAAGTCTCCTATTAAACCACTGAGCATCAGGCTTTTCCCTTTTTTGTGTGCCTTCTTGTTCTTCAGTTGTGGAACCTTGCTGACCATCTCCTCTGATAAATTGGCCCTTGAGACAACTACTGAACACTGAGTCCAGAACAGGCTTCCCAGAAAGACCCACCCTTCTCAGGATCTTCATGCAGTTTTGAGTATTTCTGCTTTACATACATGGCATTTACAAATCTCTAGTACTTTTTCTATTTTTTTAATCTAAAACCAACAACCATCCTGAAGTGCACAGTATTTTGCCCTTCCTTAAGGGAACCTTTGGGAGTACAGCAACTTTGGGAGCATATTCAAGAAGACACATGTTGTCATCTGGACTTCTCCTAATGTGAAAGCTTTTCCATTTGCTTCCACTCTCCTCCTGTCCAAAGTTTTCCATGTCTGCATGAGGCTTACTTCTTATTTAAATCTGTGCTTTATCTTTCAGCTTCTGTGTACAATGTTTGGCACCCTCAGTAGCCACAACAGACCAACTGGACTCTCTGGTTTCTGTAGGATAGGTCTATCTGATTTTCAGGATATTGTAACCAATTAAATGGTGATATCTTACCATTATATCCAACCTGGAAACAAGGTGAGATATTTTTTTCAGAAGCAAGTTTTACATACGGATCTAGAGGCATTTAGGTGACAACAGATGTCAGAGAAGCAAGTGCAGGTTAAAATAATGAATTCAACCTGCAGTTGAAAGTTCTCTCATTAAGTTCACCTAAATACTATACTTGCCTCTGTTTTCCTGGACAGCTCTCTACATTTCTGATCTCATCAAACAGATATATCATCGTCCATGTTTGGCATAAAAACCTTTATGTTTTAAATACTTACAGTGGTATCATAAGCATATTAACAATAAATAAGTTCTGACAACTGGGGTAAAGAAAATGAGAATTATGCTACATCCACATAGGCTCACCAAGGATCTTTAGTATGGTAACCACAGACAACTGTTGGCATGTGGTGTGGGTTGTAATTGAAGCTTTGTTAATAATTAGAGTAGTTTTACAGGACTACTTCCCTGCAGATTCTTGAGATTTTGTGGAGGTCATTCTTCATACTATTACAACTACCATAAATACTTTTGGTTGTCTTTCTAACTCTCAAATTAGCAGCTGCTATTCCCTTTCTAACATGACCTTGTCCACTCCAGAGATGCCAACACTTAAAATAGCAATATGGGTTAAAGAATTGAAATGCTTTACATTTGAATGTTTCCCTCTCACTGAAAAGGGTTTCTCATCTAGCAAATTTGGTTTTACTATGGCTTCCTGGTCCTTTCATCACATTTGGAATACACTGTCATTCTACTATCTCATTCTCCAAAATTTGGTAAAAAACTGTATTTGATGAAGATCCATTCAGAAAACTACTCTTAAAACCAACAGAGATCATTTCATGCAAGTTTGCAATGTAAATCACTTCTGGTCCCAGGGCAGCCAGACTCAATTATTTCAGAATGGTCTGACAATTATAAAATAAGATTAATTACAGTAGGAAAGAATAAAGGCTGCAAAGGCTTTTTTTATAGGATGGGTAAGCTAAGTTCAAAATATGGATTCTGTTAAATACAAGATGTCAGTAAAAAATAATAATATTGTTACAGCAATTTGTATTTTCATTATAGTCACTTTATTTAACTGGCCTCATTTTATATGTTATTCATATCACAACTTTTGTTGAGTTTGACATTGTTTGACTGATCTCTCCTACACTGAGAGCCATCTGCCCACATTGTTATAAGCAGCAGGACAGCAGAAATTGACCATTTGTTAGTATTACAAATGGCAAACATTATGCTTTCATGATGTCTTTACATCACACATGTCTACTTCTGTCCTCTATAAAATGCAGCGTATCAAACTTCAGTGTTCATTATGTTCTGATCAACTATTTTCTGATTTTATTAGAAGCTTTCTTTTCTGCCCCAGGATGTTGAAAAGTATATTAAGGTTAATATCTCACGTAAAACTAGGTTATGTAATGGTTTCACATGTAAACTAGGTTAACAGATGGATTTCTGCTCTTGTGAGCTGAACTAGATTAAATTAGAACTAGATTTAACTAGGTTAAATTGCATGGTCTTAATAAGGTCATTTAGAACAAGAAACAGAATTAAATAAAGTAATCATGAATTCCATCACAAACAAATGTAACCAACATTGAGTTTCATTTGAAGAAAAATAATTAGAACTTTTTAGCAATAAATCAAATTAATTTTTCTAAGCAGTAATAAGAAAAACTTAAGAACACTCTGTGCTCAAACAGTTATCTTCTGATGTTGGAATTTTCTGCTACGAGATTAATTTCTTCCATTCACATCTCATATCCCATGTGACAGAGGATTAGCAGCTGCTCATAAACAGATGCTTGTATTTGTCACAGGTATTCCAGCCCACAGCCAGCAGTAGCCAGACAGGTGTTTTGTAGAAAACCCACATTCACATCACAGGAAGAAGCTGGTGTCTAATGACTGCCCAATTGCTGCTCCTCTCAGACAAAATCAGTATTACAGCCACATCTGCTACTCCTCTTGTGTCGCAGTAGTTGCATTTAAATCTGAACAAATTTCTTCTATTTCTTGATAAATTCTTCAGCATTTTTTCATGCATCACGTAGCTGATTTGTCACACTGCAAGACGCATGAACTAATTTCTTCTGGCTAAACTCAGCAAAATGAGAACCGGATTTAAACAGGTAAATTTATATGTCATTAAATAGAGCTTAAAACATTTTTTCATTCTTGTTGTTCTGAATATGGATTTTGGTAGGAAGAATAATAAACACTGGCAGTCTATAAACAGTGATTTATATTGTCCAAAGGCTTAAAGATTAATTTTGCACACTGCAGCAAGCAATGAACAAGCAGACAATGACAGATTAAATTCCTGAACAAAGCAAAATGCTTTGGCCCATGGCCAAATGTTATTCCCATCATTTTGCTCTTTATATGCAGTCAGAAAATCTTCCAAAATCAGTCCTACCATTCTCAAAATGTCTCTAGATATGCAACTGGGGTGCATAAAGTAAGAACTTCAGATCACAAAGTAATTTTTTTTGGATTATTTCTCCAAGAAACAAATTCTAACCTACTCAAACTCTATGACTAAGTCTGATAAGATTGATGGGAACTTAAGACACAGCAAAACACATGTGGGAAAGAGCAAAGTAGACAAGAATGTTCCCTCTTCTAAGTGAAAAGTAGTTGATGAAAGAAACAAGTAATGCTGAAATACCTCCTAGGAGCAGAGAGAACTGTTTTGGTTGACTTAGAGGAGAGTTTAGCAAAAAACCCAAAACCCTTAAAAGGAAGGAAGTTTTTATCTCAGTTATAACCTTTTCCAGTGGTGTTTTGGGGGATTTCTCTGTGGAAAGGAAATTCTGCTTTTAACTGGGATGTTTGAAAACATCATCAAGAAGAACCACACAAAATCCTTGCAGGAGTACTTCTAATTTTGATCATATTTTTTTTATCTTATGGGGAAATAAAGAGAGTATCTCAAGTTGGGAGAGCAGAAGAAAAAGAAAGCTCTTAGGAAGGAGAGATCATCTTTGCTTTTTAATGTTTAAACTCAGTCTTTAAACCAGAATTATTTTGATCAGAAAGGTGAGATGACAAATGCCTATTATGCCATGATTCATTCGTTCTTGCTTATAAAAGAACTATCTACGCATATTTTTTTTTGTTGTTGTTGTTGTTTTGGGGGTTTTTTTGGCTGGTTATTTTTGTAAGGACCTTGAAAATCAGAGTTTTTAAAGAAAATATATCTATGTAAACTACTGTTTGCCAGTCTTTTACACCTTTGCAGTCTTTTTGACCTAATCCATAAAAGGCTAAGCGAGTGTTTTATCACAGTATTTTTATCTTTAAATAGAATCTGAATGATCCCATTTTGCAGAAAATCAGATTTGAGGGATTCTAGTAAAATTTTTAAAGCTATTTCAAATATTCAAGAGGATTCCATAACTTTATTTACTTCATATTTTCTTGCATTTTTTAATGCTTACCCTTTTACTATTTTAGGTAGCCTGTATAAAAATCTATTCCAGTATCAGTAAACAAAGGCAATCCCAATTATCTGAATTCTCTCCCTTGAAGAAAAAACAAAAAAAGAGAAATTTGCCTTTTTTCTGTGACTTATTCTTCCTGTGTCTGGCAGCCTTTCCTGGAAGTTGTATCTGCCAATCCTTGCTGGACTTTAAGGGTAGGATAAGGTGGTGAGTTTTATTGCATAAGCAGAACCCATTGTGTTATGAATCTATGGAAACACTGTACTTATCAAACAAGAAAAAATAGGTTGAACTGCATTGCCAAGTCCTTAATGTGCTGACACTGTTTTCATTTTTATCAAATTTCGTGCAAGAAGGAACAGGGTTGAGATAGATCCTAGTAAAGTATGTTACTTCTGAGTTCTGGAGGAGTGTAATCAAATCTCTAAGTGTTCTAGAGACTGATACACCGTCTCATTGTCAAGCTTGTAATCTACATGAATGAACCAGAGTATGGAGAAGGCCAGAAACAGCCAGATATAACACATAAGATTGATCGCATATCATTTCATATGTGTTTCAAATATTCCCGCGGGCTTTAGTTAGTATTTTTTAGGTTTGTGGCTTTATTTCTGATTCTAGTTTCAACTAAGTTCAGAAAACCCCACGAATTTGCACCATCAGGAACAAGTGCTTTTTGATAATGACAGGGTTTAAAATACTGTATAAGTGATTGAAAGCCTGTTCAGTTCCATGACCTGTAGATGCACGGATCAGGGCCTCTGAACTGCTCATTTCTTTCCACCCTTTCCTGGATTGCCTTGAGCCCCTGAAAGAGAGTAGCAAGGAAAAAGTGTTCCTACATACTGAAGAACACACTCAGTGAAAAAATCTTTGACAATTGGATAGGAACAGTCTGTACTAACAAATAAAAGACTAGGTAGAATGCAGAAACCAAACTACAGTCCATCCCACAGACCCTATACACATTCAGGTTAACTGTGAAAAAACAGCGAGCGATTAGGTGCCCTTTTTCTGCAGTTGCCTTTTAGCGTTTGATTTCACGTAGCACTTTGCCAATTCACATGAAATCTCAGCTCCACAGTAGTTCATTACAATATATAATAATGAGCTGTGAACTCCTGCAGCCTGTTTTTGGCACGTGATACAGTACTGAATCAGAAATAACAGCTTGCAAGACTAAACAAAGTGGAATTATATAGACAAATAAAAGCAATTGTGAGACCATTGTAAACCAAGAATATTATTAGAAGCACAAAAAAAAAAAAAAATCAGCCATACCTGCCAAGACTGACGTGCTGAACTTTTATCATTTTGCTTCAGTGAGGTATTTGGCACAGGAATGTTTAATGATAATCAGTGTTGGTTTCTGGTTTATGTTTAACCTCTGAATGTGCTAACCAGGAATGCAGGGAATCATTCTGATTTTGAAATACAACTGAGTAATTATGTGGGAGGGACTGTACAGAGTTGTGGTCATAAGGTAGAAGAATGATAGGGAGTAGATTTTGCTGTGGAACTTTCCTTTAATGCCTGGAATATTATTCATCTGTGCCATCACAAGCAAACCTAAAAACTGCCGATAACGCTCAGGCAACGGATTCTTAACAGCCACAGAGAATACTGTATATGATGGACACAGTTTTAACACATCCAGGCTCAACTTAGTTCTATTCCCTTCTGCAGAAATGCTGTACCCTGGGATTGTCCTTCTGGAATTGTCAGATCAGTTGTGCAGGGCATCATCCAAACGCTGCCATTGAGCCGCTCTGTCACTGCAGGACAGGACTAAGATCTCCCTTAGTCTTTATGTTTTAATAGATGCACAGCCTAGTTTTATTTCATTCCTTTTACAAATCACAGGTCTCTCTAACTGAATAAAATTATATGAATAGTCACTGTTTACCTACTTTTTCTGCTTACTGAAAGTCAGCTGTCATGTAAGAAGGTATCAAATGAATAATACATTTGGAAGTAGCAAATTCTTCAGCTTTGCAAAATAGCACGCCTCCAAAATGTATAAAAGCTTTAGTTTGTGAAGATTCAACCTAGAATGCTGAAGGAAAAGAAAGAAGGAAGATTCAAGAATAAGGTTCATTTCAGGACTTTTCAGTAATTTCCCATTTATTTACCAGAAAACCCTAACAAAGTTCCTCTTCAGAGGGATGAGTTGTTATGAGAGGTAGTTTGGTGGAAGATTTAAAGAATGAAGGACTTTTATTTCTGTTCATTATCTATACCATGATTGACACAGGAATGTGATATTAGACTCCTAGCACATCTCTTTCAGCTGAAACATTCTTGTGGAACCCTCTGTGTTGTTTATATTTAAAATGGCATTTCAACTTCCAGGGCATCCTAATTTTGTACCTACACCAGAGAAAGACCTCATGGTCGAGCCACTATTTACCAGTGCATTCTGATAATATTGTTTCTAAAATCAGATGACACATTGTGAATACTGGTTTCAAGGACCGGTTAAAACCCTCAAGGTTATGCCCTCCTTGAATCTTTGAATTCCCAAATAGGATGATTATTAAAACAGCATGATCAAGGTTAGTGGCCCCTAAAATTAGACCTCACAGCTGTGTTTTGACTTTGTTGCCTGAGTCTGAACACAAAGATCATTGGTGCACTTGGACTTCTTTACAATATGAGAACAACCTCCATTCCATACTACTATACAATTTCTTAGAATGTAGGAACCTCAAGGTACAGTATTTGTAGTTTACAAATATTCCTGTATCATAACACAGACATGTAAGGAATTCCCTTAGAAAGCTTTTTTGAGGCAGGTAACTCAAACTGTCCCCTAATTTCAGATTTAGTCGATTTTTTTCCAGCTTAATTTATGTTAGATACCACTCCAAAAGGGCAACACATCCTATTGATGTGATGAAATGATACTTCCAGATGAATGAGCTCTGAAAACCTAAAGGGATGATTCATTCTTATTCTTCCTTATTTTTAATTTGAGCACTTACATATTACTCTTCTGCTTTTACAGCAGTTTCACTTTCTAGGAGGACAAAAGGGATCCTCTGAATTACAGTGACTTCTAATAACCTCAAGGTTATCTAGAAACTGAGGGACCGCTATGCTGCATTTGCTCATTGCATCTGTGGTGCCCTCTCCAAGCCAAAATCCTGTATCTGGTGGTGGAGGCTGGTGAGGACTGGGCTCAGTAGACCTAGAATAAAACAGGTAGTATTTGCTCAGCAAAGGGGGACAGCACAGCCTCCACAGAGAGCTGGGCACCTGCCGTGATGGCAGAATTTAGTTGAACCACTTCACACACTTGGATGTCCAGAGACGTACTGAGACCAGTAAAAGTTAGTTTAAAATTTCAAATTTAAGCAAATAAAGTCAACAAATGTAACACTTTATAAACTTGTGGGGAGAGGACAACGAAGTGATAAGAGGTTTTACTTCCACAGAATAAATAGACACTTTGTTCACCATATGCTCATCTGAAACTGAGGCAGCTGAGACCATTGTTCAGCTTTGGAAATGCTCTCCTCTCAAGGATAGTTAGCTTGAAGTCTGCAGTAGACAGCAAACTAGACTGTGCCCCTGAAACCCCTGCAAGAGCTAAACAATTGTTGTAACTTTAACACTTTGCTGCTTCACTTTTCCTAGAAGCCACCCAGCAACTGTCCCTAGATTCCTTTATTCTGTGCCAAAGGGAAATAATGTGGTGAAACAGGATTTACCAGGCTGGTTATATCTCTATTTAAATGTTAGGAGAATTCAAATTTCAAGTTCAGTATGTGCTTTCCCTTGGATACACTGGGCTTTACTGAGACCTTTGGACTGTAGAGGTTTTAAAGATGTTTCAAAAGCAGGAGTCCTGTGTTCAAATATAAGCAGATATAAATATCCAGTAGGGGGTTGTTGTTTTTTTCCAAAGTTCAGTAATGTAAATAGTCATGTGAGAGAAGGAAGTGGTAAAAGGCGCTAGACTGGAACTCCAGGCTGGTTGAGCTCCTGGCTCTGTTTCAGCTCGTGACTGCAGGCAATTCTTATAGGTATAGTATTTCCCTGCCTCAGCAGGCTGCTATTAATTATTGTCTGCGTCTGAGGTCTGTGTTAAGAGGGATGAGAGCAGGGAGTCCCCTCTGTGAAGCAGCAACAGGGATGCTCTCTGTGCCCAAGGCACCTCTTTCAAAGTTGACACAGGTGTCTCAGCACAGCTCTCCACAGGCAGTCCAGGCAGCTACCTGCTTCCTGGGGCTGAGCTTCACTTCTTCTGTGCTCACTGCAGTTATAAAATTATCATTTCAGACGACGAGAATCAGTTACAGGACTATGAAAACCAGTCATGGGGGGAAAGAAAAAGACTTCATAGTTCAAGAATGAGAAGATGGGGGTTTTTTTCTCCAAAACATACGAATTCAATTTCAGACAGAAATGAATCTCAGACAGTAAGCACATGAGGAAACATATGAGGAGTCAGAACAAAGGGCCTCTTAAATGACAATCAGTCGTTCTATCAACCCATGACTGCAGCAAAATGTTTTTGTTGTAAAACAGTTGTCTGACACATGCTTGTCAACCCGCCAAAAAGGATATCCCACCCAAAGAAAACAGAAAAAAAATGGGTTCCAGTTCAAGGTACCACTGATTTTTCATAAATTTTGTTTAGTTCATGCAAATGCCTAGACAGTACCATTAATGTAAAAAAGAGCACCGTTAAGAGTCCCTATGTGTAAACAGAAATAGTTATGCCACTGGTACCACCACTCACGGAGGCCACTGCAAGCCCATTCAGTGTGTAGCTTGAAGAAGGAACAAGGCTGCTGCAAGCCCTCAAATGGGGATCCCCCTGATGAGGGGTTCTCTCTCCTTGGGCACTGCTGCTTAAGTTGTGCCCATTAGCCGTGGTTTGCAGGGCTGCAGAAGCGTCTGCTTAACTCAGTGCTCCTGGAGGCCCAGAGCCTCACCGTGGGTGTGGAAGCTACGGAAAAGGAACTGAAAGGTCACTCACTACACGGTGGGAGGGACCTGGCAGCAACAGGAATAGAATCAGCCCAGATTGCCCTTCAGCTCAGGAAGCCAAGTGTTCAGTAGGTACTTTGCAAGCACCAGTGAAACTACCAAGAAAAATCAAATTAGTCCAGTGTAAACTTAAGGTATGCTCATGGCTATGCAAGTGGAACAGGAGCTGGCAAGCTGGGACGTCCAGAATATTAGGGGGGAAAAAACCCAAAAACGAAACCCTAGAAATTATTTTTAAAATTAAATTAAAGCTAGTCTATCATATGTGATAGGATAGCTCTCAATAATAAGACATTATACAAATCCAAATGCTCTTGTTCCATATATATACATACATATACACATATATACATACATATATATGTATAAAATTTACATATCAACTGGAATTTTGAAAAATGGAAATTAGGAGGTTAATATGGGGTTAAATACAACAGAATTATTAAGTCTTTATTATGTTTTCATTCTTTGTACAGGAAATACAAAACAAACTGTTCTCACTAGCAATCATTCTTCAAAGTCAGGGAGGAAAGAACACATTCTATTAGGTATATAATGTAATTAGTTGGTATAATTTCATTTAATGAAAGCAATGTCCATGAGTATTACTAGGTAAGAGGAGAAAGAGAATGAGATCCTGTGAACATATATTTTACTTTATTTTTTTATATGAAGTTCACTATCTTACATTGGGATCCTTGTATAAAACAACAAAGATAGATAATTTAAAGTTATTCATCAAAAATATTACACGGGAGAAACGGGATGAAATGGGGATCCAAAAACTTTTGAAGACTGTTATAAGCATTTATTGAAAGCTATTTCAAATAGTTCTCTGTCAGAGGGATAATATCTCAAAATGCTTGGACTATATTGAAGCAAAAGAATTCAACCTTAACTAACTTGTTAGAATTCTTTGAAGATATTACTGCCATGATAGATAAAGAGAATTCTAATTTAATTAGGTTTTCAGAGGATACTTAGCCTTGCTCCACATCAAAGATTACTGGATAAAAGGTATAGAACAAAGACTAAGAGCTAGAGTGGAATAAAATTTTTCTCCCAAAGAACAAAAGAGAATGATGTATAGCTATTTTTAAGGAAGAAATGAGATTATTACACATGGCAGGTTTAGCTGAAGTATAAGCTTTAAACATTCTGAAATTTTTGAGGCATGTGTCGTTTGAATGGGACTTTCATTAATCAATGGGCACAGTTACTGAAGGAGTATATCCACTTTGTCCCTCACAATCATCACAAATTTACCTGCCTCATGCAATATGACAGATGTTTCCAAGTTGATTAAAAACTAATGGACTAGGGAAAATTATGGATTTCTTCCAATATTCCCTTGTTCTGACAATGATTAAATAGGAAAAGAAAGACTGATGCGACATCTCCATGTCAAACTAGTCAAAAAGCACGGCCACAGCAACTGCAGTTATCTAAAAGTTTATGAGAGCAGTTTTCAGGCTAATCTAAATTGGCATAAGAATTTTAAAACTCAGCAAAGTTGTAAAGCATACACAGCTATCAGACGAGAGCTGTGTGCTCACTGTCTGCACTGGCCTTTAAAACTACAGGCAAAGAGATTAGAGTTTCCCCATGACCAAAACTTAGAAGAAAGTGGGAAATGTTGCCATCACAACTACTTTATGTCAAGACTTTACATAGTGAGAATGGAAAAAATACTGGATATTAAAGACCAGTTCAAAATTAGTTAGAGGAGCAGAGTGAAAAAAGAAGGGAAGTGAGTTTCAGATAAACAAGGGCAGAAAGAAAATACCAGGCATATTGAATCGGACAGGCTTTTCCTGTCCTTGTGCTGAACATTTCTTACACTACCTTCTCCATTTTCTAGTTTAACAGTCCAGGTGAAAGGGCATACTTTGCTCTTCTGGGTTGTTTTTTTTGGTTTGTTTGGTTTTTGTTTTATAAATATCGTAACTATTACTACTCCAACCTTTGTCTAAAAAGTATGTTAGTAGCATTGGACCAGAAAACAATAACACAAAATTCATCATTCACAGCAGTCAGAGAGCCAAAGTTGGGGACTAAACACCAGTTTTGAGGACCGTGCCTCCCTCTTTGAACCTTTGTTGTATGGTGAAGCAGAACACCATAAAGCCCTTTAGGGGATTACTTACAATTTCAAATGGCATGTGTGTGTCATAATTACACTGTATTCCAATAGAATCAACACACCATTTGCACTAAGAAATCCCTTTGATCTTCTCCACAAAGTCAGGTGAGTAGGCTTCTCTGACAGAAACGCATTTTATTGAGTGATTTGATGGAGACAATCTCTCTTGGCTGGTGCGGTAACTGCAAAGGAATAAAATCTTGGTGGCTATTCAGAATAATGAAAATATTTTTAAATTATATTCTTTATCTTTAAGATAAAGAATACAATTTTCAACTTATTTGCAGCACATAGGCTGCAATAACTTTGCAATCCAAATAAGGATATAGTTCTCAGACAAACAGTGGGAATAGGAGTTAGTTTGATTAGTAAAATGCAAATTATCAAAGGATCTGCAGCACCAAGAGTTTCTGCCACTGCAGAGAGAGCCCTGGGTGTGTTACAGAGCAGAACACATTTGGATGGTTGCCCTTCTAGCTGCTGCAAGCACAAATACCCATTTTCACCAGCTTATGAAGGAAAAGTTGGCGCCCACAGACAGCTGCTACTAGAGTGCAGACTGCAGCGCAGGAAATGCAGTCATGTTCAAGCCTTTTCCTCTGTTTAAGTCCACATGTTCAGTGTCCTGTAGTGTTTGCTGTATACTCACTACCAACTGTAAACACACTGACAAACTGGCCTTTTCCCATTCGCCTGAAGAGAATCATCCTGAACAAAATTCACCACAGAGAGAAAATCAGGAACCAAAACAACGCACAGAGAGAAAGTTAAGAACTAAAATGACAGAACCAATCTGCAGACTTGCCTATGGGGCTCAAAGAATCACTGGAGAGATGGCAGAGGGCCGAGGGGCTAGGAGGGCAGTCTAACAAAGGACCAAAACTGCAGCAGAAGTTTAGGGTATCAAAGCTTTGTGCAAATGAGCCTTTTCCTGAGCCGTGCAGAACCTCAGAGTCACAGCTCCTAGTGCTCGTCCTAACCCAGCCATTACAAGCTGGAGCAGTTGCTTTGATCAACCATTTGTGCTAACATTGTTTGCAGTGGCATGAATAAGGAGTACTTCTATTTTGGTCAGAGAAGTTTAGCCCAGAATAAAACTGTAGTGACATCAATAGAAGACCACAAGGATCACAGTCTGCCAATTTATGGAATAGTTATGATCCCACATAGACAATGTTTCCCGGGAACAGGAGTTTTCTGTTATTCATTACTGAACTTTTAAATCCTTAGAAGAGTGACAGTAAAGCCATTCTATTTACTGTTAGCTCAAGGTCAGCTTTGCTGAGTGTTTATCCTCTAGAATACTCTCACAGACCAGGCTGGGCAAAACAACTAGTAGATCTACCAGAAAAACATCATGTGCACCCTCAGTTTCCCAAAGCACACAGTTTCATGGTTGCATTCACAAGAGCCCCAGCATGATGCAGCTTTTCTGACTTTCTGTTTCTATACATCTACCCTTAATAAAGGGCCTAAGATTAAGCTGATGGCTCTGCCCATGGTTGTCTCTGGAAGAGGAACAACTCTTTGCCATGGACCGCCATCAAGGGAAGTGGGATTCCCAAGCAGACAGCTTCCAGGCTGCCTAAATGGGCAACACAAGGCCCAGGCAGACACCAGAGCTCAGGTCCAGCACAGGTTTCAGCAGTCAGGTGAACACTAAAGACTTCACATTGCACCAAGATCTGCTAACACAGAGGGCATCCAGGAAACCATTGTTGACATGAATGCAGATTTAGGAATTTTTCATTAGGAGTATGGTGATTGCAAGTTTTTGGGCTGTATTGCCAATGATAATAGGGTGAGGAAGTCACTATAATGTGTCATAAACAAGTCTTCATACGAAGTACTTCTCCCATGAACTGAAACTCTTTTTAAGGAACATTATCATTCAGTATCATTCCTGGTGTTTTCTAAAAGTGTTCAGAGGAAATGACTGGCTTTCTGAGTGCCAGAGGCCAGGGTATAGAAACAATGGGGGGCCATATTAAAATGAAAATTAAAATAAAAAAAAAGAAGTAATATTTTTCAGGCAGCCTTATGATTTGTTGCAAAAAAACCTTCACCCCTCCTGATGGTCCTCACTAGGGACTGGGATTTGTAATAACACCAGTAAAGTCAGGGGTTTTCAGACAAAAGTTCATTGCTGTTTTCAAACAAAATATTCACTGCAGTAAGATCAGCCTTCTCACTTAGTTTTCCGCATTCTCTCCTCCTTGTCTCAAGCATATTTTTAGGTAGAGACCTTTCCTGACCTTTCAGGTTATAAAGAAATTTTTCTTTCAAGGAGTGGGTGGCATTTCAGTAGGCTGAGCTCACTTGCTCAGTCACAACAAAGGAAAATAAAAATAACCAGTTGAAAAACTGAAGTTGCTGGAATGTGTAATACTCAGCATTAAAACGGCACAAAGTGCCTGCCTATTTATAACTTTTGTTTTGAGAAAGAGTGAGACACACTTTGGGCACTAGATACAATGGATCACCCAGGAAAACACGTGGCCTTGCATTCTGCATGTGAAAGACTTTTTGTTTGTTACAATACCAGTAATTTCCCAGGAAAATGAGGTTTATTCAGCATTTTGTTTCTCTCTTTTATGTAAGCAAATGCCAGATCTGACATGCCAGTTTGGTTGCTGAGTAAAGAATTGGATGACTAAATAAAATTGTGTTTGCTGTATTTCAGATTTATCCACGTATCTTTGTCATTAAATCTTTGCTGATACATGCATGTTTAGCATGATTATAAAAGAAATGTGGTTTTGTATATTAAAAGATCTGTAATATCTCATTCATCAAATGATAAGACTTTGAGGAGGACAAAACACTCCCAATTTACCAGTACCTAATTTTTTTATGTGCTTCTTTGTTCTTATTTGAGTCATGCTGGACTATATTTAATAAATTATGAGTTTCTCTCTTTCTTTCAAAGTTTTGCTTAAATTTTTGTTTTGTTTTCCAGTTCAGTAGAAGGTAAGAAAGAATGAAATGTCAGAGAGCAAAACAATTGGAGAGAAATAATGAAACTGCTGTTTGCAAGAAATAAAAGAAAGCTATGCTGCACATAACATACAGGTGACACATACAAAAAGACAGCACTCTTAGCAGCAGCCCAGAGATTTTTGATGCTGTGTTTAAACGTAAGCCAAGCCTTACTGAGCACCATGTGGACTGACAGCAGGCGAGCAAATAGTAAGAGTTCCTTAAATAATAAGTAAATAAGAGTTAATAAAAACTCATTCTGTGAACTGAGGACCACAAGAAACGCCCTGCAAGGTCAGAAGGTCAGTTCTGTGGTCCATCTAGCTCAATCCTCTGTCTCCAACAGCAGCAACAGGAGATGCTGGTTGGGAAGAGCGCATGAGCTGAGCCACTCTCTGCAGGCTCTTCCCCTCGTACTCCCCAATACCCCTAGTCCCCGGAGCAGAGGCCAAGAGGGCACATTTCTTTCTATTCTTTTCAGCGTGTCCCCATATGGTACTCACTTTGGAAAAAAAACTAGAGACTGTCCGTGTTTTTTGAGTCTGAAACCTGTAATCAAGCACAATAACAAAGGTAGGATCAAAAGTGGGGAGAAAGTGCAGTAGAGAAATGAAGGGAAAAGATTCTGAAAAGATTCTGAAGTGATTCAGCAGAGCACGGTTACTGAAAAAAAAAAAAAATAAAGAAATTCTGAACTGAAGCCAAATAATAAACGCAGTCCTGTGGATCCATTAAGGTACATTAATGCTGCCACTTTCCCATCTGTTCTCTGAAACTCCAAACCAAAAACAAGTCATCTGCAGTCTTGGCTCCTTATTGTGTGAAATATTCATCTATTAAATTAATCTGGAGAAAATGTATCTATTTCATCCCTGGTGGGACTTTGTTTTGTTTTAATAGAGTTGCATACCATGGATTGTAGCTCATTGAGGCCACAGATAAAAAACATGTGAACAAAAAAACAACAAATGACACAAACAAATGATAGCTGCATGCTATTTTCTCTTCCTCTAACAGAAACGGCTTTGGAATAGTTGCAACTTTTTTCTGTTGTGTTGAGAAGGCTAGCAATTTACGCTAACAAAATTGGCACAACAACCCTGGGAATCCTTCTTTTTCCACGAACAATGTACAATGACAAGAATTTAATGGGAAATTTCCATGTCCTTAAGCTCTGATATATCTTTCAACTATGAAACAAAATTCCTTGTGCTAGTATCATAGAGAGAAAAGCTCATGCTTGACCTTGTTTAGTGAAAGATCTAAAATGGTTTTTTGCAATCTCCTGAGCCAGTAATTCCTGGATCCTTTGTATTGCAAAATTCCCTTCTGTCACTCCCTGATTATGATAGTTCATTTAGCTCACTAAGGTGATGCAACCACCCCTTTGCAACAGTGACAAAATTAATTTCTAGTTCTTCTAAAACATTTTTAGGATTATAGCATTCAATACTGTGACATAAAGTAGCCTAGAAACACGACTGTTAATGTGTTTAGCAAAGTTGTGTTCATTTATGTGTTTCCACCTAGGGCTAATCTGTATGATTTAATAACCATTAGCTGGAAAGCCCTCTAGTGTCCCTGGATACCCCACCAAAATTGGCACACACCCACTGCAGAGAATAAATCTCTAACTAGCCACTTCCAGGGAAGATGTGATATTTCTGTAGCTCACATGGTATGCTCTCCATATCTCCTGTTGTGTTCTCTTTCTGTGGATGATTAAATGTATTATCTTTTTACTTGCTCCTTTACAAAAGTACTTCCCAAACTGTTGATTAATTAAGCTGCAACCTCACATGTAATTAGGGCACAGGACTGTGAGTCAGGCAGTTCCCTCTATAGTTACATCTGGCAGCCAGCACTTTCCTGCAAAAGACAGCTACAGAATCACAGAATTACAGACTCAATTAGGCTGGGAAAGACCTCTGAGATCATCAAATCCAACCTGTGACCGAACACCACCGTGTTAACTAGAGCATGGCACTGAGCGCAGTCTCTTCTTAAACACCTCTGGGGACAGGGACTGTCACCTCCCTGGCCAGCCCATTCCAATGTCCAATCACCCGTTCTGTGAAGAGTTTCTTCCTAATGTTGAACCTGAACCTCCCCTGGCACAGCTTAAGACTATGCCCTCCTGTCCTGTCCCTAGTTTCCTGGAAAAAGAAGTTGATCCCCACTTGGCTACAAACTCCTTTCAGGTAGTTGTGTCATGAATCAGTGTTTAAAGAGTCACTGGAAAAATTATCAATAAAAACGTGTTTAATATAAAAGAAACAGCACAACAATGTTTGTTGCTGAGGTTCACTCTACTACTTACTCTACTATGCTGTTTATAGGGCTACAAGAGAGTGGACTTTAGTCATAATAATGTTTCATCCTGGCCACACTTTGGGTTGGAAAGTTTCTTTGGAAGCCTGAAAACTCCCTCCAGCCCTTCTTGTGGATGGGCATCACACTGGCCAATTTTCAGTCATCCAGGACCTCCCCATTTAGCCAGAACTGATGATAAATGACAGAGAGCAGTTTAGCGCACTCTTCACCCTAGGCTGAATCCCATCTGATCCCACAGACTTGTGAGCATCTAAGTGGCTCAGCAGGTCACTAACTACCTTCTCTTGGACTTCAGGTGGTGCATTCTGCTCCCCACCCCTGTTTACCAGCTCAGGAGGCCAGCTGTCCTGAGAATAACCAGTCTTACTGTTGAAGAGTGAGGCAAAGAAGGCATTTAGTACCTCAGCCTTTTCCTCGTCTTTGGTAACTATATTCCCCCTGTATCCAACAAAGAATGGAGTTTGGCATTGCACTTCCTTTTTGTTATTCATGTATTTATAAAAACACTTTTTACTATCCTTTACAGAAGTGATCAGATTCAGTTCTGAGATTTTGCCTCTAATTTTCTTTCTGCATGACCTAATGACATCCTTAAACATTTCCTGAGTTGCCTGTCCTTTTTCCAAAAGTGATACATCCCTTCTTTTTCCTCTGAGTTCTTGCAAAAAGCTCCCTCATTCACCAGGCCAGCCTTTTTCCCCCACTGGCTCATGTTGCAATATCTCCATGCCTAAAACACAGAGTGTTCATGCAGGGGTTAATGAAACACACCTTTCCCCCAGGTATCTTTAACTTAGTAATGCCATAAAGTAAATGCATACCTTTGATAATATGATTTCAAAATGAAAATGTATTTATATTAATAATGGTACCATCCAGCGCTTTTCTGCTGCATATTAAATTTATTTAGATATATTCAGTCTGTTTTATTTTAAATTTGAAAACATTCTCTTCCTACTGTTCATAAATTTCATGTAAGTTATAGCATTAAATTCACTTATAGAGATTTTAATTGAGTTTATCTGTGCTTCCTCTTACTGAAAATCTTTAGTGCTAGTATAAATCAACAGACATCTATTTGCTTTTGCAGCAGATCTAAATTTGAAGTTACTAACTTATAAAAATGTCTCTTTTGAAATAGCAAAATCCCTTTTGAGTCTTACTCATTTCATTCTGCAATAACTTACTTTTATAGGGAAGTTCTGAGATATCATGCCTGCATGATCAACACAGGAATAAGATTCCTCCAACAACCTCAATAACTATTTTAGTGGTGATATGGCAGTTCTATGAAGAAATTAGTAGATAAGAAGAGTACTTTCTTCACTTTTGCATAGCAAAGGCAAAAGTAAATTTAGTAACTTCAGGAATTCAAGTCATCAAGCCACAGAATGCAAAAGCAGGATGAAGATGTAAGCTATCCTTTGCTGAAATACATCCCCCTTCTCTAGATGGGAAGGAAAATTTGAGGTTTTGCCTCTTGGATGCAGATGTGCCAAATCCTGTTAATAGTGCTATTAGACTCCATAATTTTTAAAAAACACAGCTCTTGATTTTGAAAAGGAGTAGAATGCAATTAGAATGAGATAGCTGATATTGACATGTCTGGTTATGTGCCTGATGAATATCAGTGGTTCCTGTTAACACCTTTCCACCTCTCTCCATCAAGTTTTTCACATATCCCTCAGAACATAGCTCAAAGAATGGTTTAAATGACAGAGCAGTGACTATCTGGTGACCGTCTAGTTCAGTACAGATTTCAAACACACCAGCAGAGCTGTGGTCTACAGCTACTGCCTGGGAAGCAGGCTCAGTTATGAGATGCCACAAAGGAAGAAATCACTGACACGGCTACAGGGAAACACCCACTGTACCTTACATAAAGCCATCCCTAGAATATCTTGTAGTTCAAGGGTTTAAAATGTTACAAAAATGCTGAATGTGAAGTCGTTTATGACTGTAAAAATAAATATATACTACCAAAGTACTAACTTCAGAAATTGCATTTGCTGTCCGTAGCATTTACTAAAAGGAATACCTTTCTTAAAAGTTAAAGCAGTGGTTAAAGGTGAAGGGTAGGGAGGTGTAATGGGGATATATACACATATCCTAAGTAAATACATATACATATAGCTGCTCAGCAGTTTGACTGGCCCCTGGAAAATGGTACTTTTTAAAAGAATAAAGTTATAAATCTGTCTGGTTGCTTTTTTATTAAAAACTTATCTTCTTATTTCATTTTTCATTACTACCCTATTTGTACGATGTGGAATATACAAACATTTATAGATAAGCATAATTTGAATATGAGGACTCAATTTCCCTGTACAAAATTCAAATACCTAACCCAGTTCTGCTGTTTCAGAGGTATCAGGATATAGACACGGACTGAAAACACTCGTTGCTGTCTATCCCTGATCATTTTTCCCCTTCCATGCTGCAGAAGCCAGTTCCCATTTTCAGCTTGTGCTTAGAGAACCATTTCAAAGAAGCAACCAGCCTCTCCCAGTGCTACTTTTCTTAACTTAACCACATTACCACCCCTTCATGTAATTTTAACTTACTGCCTCAGAACAAAAAAAAACAGACCACAGTATTCAGCTGTGGATGTCAGCTGTCCCAGCTGAAGTGGTTAGATCAACATGTCATGAAAGAGCATAAACCTCATGGATGAATGAAAGGATATGAGCTTTTTCTCAAAGTAAACCTCCAGAAAGCCCTATTGTGGCAGACAGATTAAGGAAATTTCCTTTTCTGTACAAAATTAACATGGGAATAATATATGGGTAGTTTCATCTGGCTAAGGAGAACCAACTTTTGAACTCCTAGAAAATAAATGAGGGTCATTGCTATGCAAGAAGCTACACAAAGTTGCCTAAAGTATTTTTTTTCTATGACCATGTTAAACTTCACCAAAATGTGGTGTATGTTTAAATTGAGCCTGGAACTGAAAAATGTGAGGCTATATTTGACAAAGATGAATGTTTTGTTTCATACTTTAATTACAAACCTTTGCAAAACCACCAATTGCCACAGTACCTGATTTCTATTCTCTTTGCTTAAATAGCCTTGTTAATTAACCTGTTTGCAAAGAACAAGTAACAGTTTTCTCTATTTTGTTTCTGTTCTCAATTTGAAAAGACAAAGCAGAATAACAAAGATCCTTCCTCTAATTTTTTTTATTTTTTTGACTTATGACTTTTTCAGTGTTACAGAAGCAGCGGGTGTCACCCATTCTTTCACGTTCCCAGCTGCCCACACCGAGGGCAAACACCTCTCCTTTACACTAGAAAAAAAGACTAATCCTTTCAGCATCACCAGAGTATAAACTTCAGAGGCTAAACCAAGCATTAGAAACTATCCTTCATGATACATAAAATTATCTGCAAGGAAATAGACTTCAAGCCATGGTTAAAATTCTCCTGACACAAAGTCAGTCCCTTCTCAGACATTTTCTTCCATAGGAAAATGTACAGAGCAGTAGAAGATGCACACACCACTGTCCTCGGCTTTGATGCAATGCTGTGTCACTCCTTCTTCTCAGACTGTCCAGGTGCTTTTAGCTGACACCAGCTCCTTGGTGTGATGGGACTTTCTGGTCTCCACCCCTCAAACATCTTTCCATCCAAATGACAAATTAGAGAGAAGAGTTTGTTTTTTTTTTTTCCTACCAAAAAATGTGTGAAGAAATACAGTTGTTCTGGTTTTGGTCTCTTTCACACAGACAAATGCAGAATTTATTACAAGAGGGATAAGGAAATTTAGACACAGTGCTAGGATGACATTTTTCTATGTATTACTCCACTCATTTTCCCTTGATTTAATCAGTTAAAAATGCTATGCTTTGCACAGCTTTCTTATAAAACTTAATCTAACCCAAGCTGACATTAAACTGGTCCAAAACTAACTTCAGAGTTTTGCTAATTTTGTCTAACTTTGTCCTGGGTAATTTATGCTGGAAATGAGTAATGAAATTCAGTACTCAGAGGGTTTTTTGTGATTTGTAGTTCAAAGGGGAATCTTGCATTTTCCAGGGCTCTGTGGGTCTACACTTATAATACAATGGTGAATGCTCCCACCATGTCGGGACAAGAACCCCTGGCTGACAAATCCCATTCCTCTCAGTAACAGCACCCCCGCAAACTTAATCAGAAAAGGCTGCTTAAAATCTGTTTGAAAATATTACAGTTCCTTTCCAAGCGAAAGACATTAAATGTGCTATGCAAAGATTGCCCGTCATCTTGCCGCCAAAATCATTAACTAATTCAATGTAAATACAAAATTGGTATTAATAAAATAGCAGTTTCTTTTTCATTTCAGTAAACTTTTACTAGTGACTTTCTGTGTGTTTATATTTCTTCTATATGGCTGTCACTGATATTCTTCAACAGACAAGCTGAAGGCTTGATCATACAACCATACAGCCACTAACTTACGTTCTGAAGCAACAGGTTAATAAAGATTTCTCACTCCTAGTTCTCCGAGTTCAGGCCCACTTATCCTTATACAGTTATTTTTTATCAATTATTTTGCCAAATGTGAAAGTGCAAAGCACCTCCCCTTGACACAAGCACAACATAAAATTTGAAAGCACAAGCCCTTTGCCTACCAAACCCAAAGCAGCTGCTTATGGGATCACGGGCCACAGGCTCCCCATAGACTCTTCTCTTGCTGTACCTTCACTTTATTGCTTGCCACCAAAAGCATCCTCACAATATTTTTTTCTCATAAAATGGCACTTCCATAGTATTTGAAAGGTCTAGAAGCTATTAACCATCTGAAAAAAAAACAATTAGAACTGTCATAGTATTTCACAATCTAGTACTCAAGGGAATCTTGTAGAAGCACAAACATGTTGGATTAAAATATTTTCCTACTTGTTTCTTTACAAACCAAGAGAATAACTTCTCCATTGGGAACAGAATTGCACAGATAGAACTGAAGGAGGAATCCAGCTCATGTTATCTTGTACACTTTTCTAAAGGCTATCTCACCAGCCCAGCTAAAACTCTATTTAAAGGTTGATGTGCATGTCTAGTTGATTTAGCATATTTTTGGGGTTTCAACAATATGCAGATGTCTACCCCTGAGAGCCATTAGGCATATAAATGTTATTAGCTCTTAGTTTGATATATGTTTTTTGGCTGATAAGTTTTCAATCTATTTATACTTGTGCCAAATAGTCTGCCATTTCCATACAAGCCTCCAGTTTGTGCACCAGCACTTTATAAATCTCCAAATAAAATCTTCCATGTTTATTTTTATTAGAGAGAAAAATCCCATTTAATAAGTGTGGGCCTCCTTTCTTTATATGTATTTTTCTATTGAGATGGTATCTGTACACTTTCTAAGTCATTTTGGTGTTTGAGGTTTTTTATTATGGAAAAAGAGGAAATAAAAATAGTACTAAAAATATATTGCATTTCTACTGTGGGCTTTATCTACACGTAGCTTAAAGCACATAATCATCACTTTTTGGCTGATGGCACTGCAAAAAGATTTGTGTTATGACAGAAAGGTAAAAAAAAACTTTCCTGGTGTTAAACCAATATTTTGCCAGCACCCTGATCTCCTAAAGGACACCCACTCACTTTTTGATAGTATTTGGTGCCTTTCAATATGTGTGCTTTTTCAGGTGTTTCATTTCTTGAAGTAAATTGTGAAGAAAGTCCTTCAAGAGTGTCAGCAAATATTTTATAACATATTTATCAATACTTTTGCTCTCATATCTGTTTGAGATATGCATTTTGGTTGATTAATATTCAAAATACCTATTTACATTTGTGCCAAATATAAATTTCTATTTACAATTTACTCCCCCTCATCAGAGAAGGGGACTTCTCACCTTCTGGTCCTGGAAGGAGAATGTAAAATCAGGATAGGAAGGAGAAAGAATGCCACTGGCAGCAGTATCTCTGGTCATCCAGCAGCCAGGTAGCAGAAACCTGGCATTCAATCAGTGCTTCACAGAGTTGGGATATGAGATCTATGATGATCTCGGTCCTAATTTTTCAGGCCCTATCCTGATACACCCCAATAATCACAGAACACTGGTTATTGCATTCACCCCAGTCATCACTGGCAGTGCCATGGCATACGGTCCTGATGCCATGGGCAGTAAGTGATGCTTCCAGAGATAGCTTAAAGCCTTCTCCTTCATTTCTATCATATGTACATGGCTGCATGGAGGCTCCCAGAGGGCCTCCATGCTACCATGTAAGCAGTCATGATTTTATCCTGGGCAACCTGGCCTTAAAATATTTAGTCCAGGATATCTTAACAGCATAGCAAGAGCAGGCTTAGAGGCTCTGTATGTTCAAATATTTATGCTTCCTGGGTGAGTCTGGCAAGAAGTGCTGCCAAGTGTACCTTTATCAGTGTCCTGTGCTGGCTAATTTAAAATTAACTTGGGCACTGCCTACATGAGTCCCAGCAACGTTTGACCGAAACCACTGTGTCCCTCCAGACAGGATACCCAGTTCAGGGGGAAGGTGGAGGTGAGAAGAATAATTTTGTGGTTCAAAACCTGAGCTACTTCACCAGCTGGAGAGACTGACAGTGTAATTCAGGTAGCTGCATAGCAGAGCTGGAGAGAGCACCCTCTCTCAAGGGGGATGCAAAAGAGGAGCTCCACGAACATTTTGTAGAGAACCTGCGCTCAGGTTGCCACCAGCAACTGTGACAAAGGAACACAGAGGCTGGTGTTCCACAAGTGCTCAAAAGGGCCTCAGAGACCTGTGGCCCATAGAGTACAATTAGAGAGATCCTTCCCATGATTTCATAGTCAGGAAAATTACAGTTTCCAGGAACTGGCATTTCTTTTTGAAACATTTATTTAAAAAAAAAAACCTAAACACTGAAACAGTAGGAGAGGAAAATCAAGGGATGTGTGAATTTTCTTACTTTGTCTACAGAGTTTTCTCTGAGTATTACTCCAGAATTGGACCTTGATTTTTTTTTATTGTTTCCTTTTGAGTGAGAAGCACTTAATTATCGAATATAGATCAAGTTAAATCAAGAAAAATATCAAGCATCTTGGTGTGTATTTACAGGATTGCTCCAGATGAATACAGACCGTTGTAAAAATAATTCACTCATTTCCCAGCGCCTTTCTAATCATGGACACAGCCATATCAGTCAAAATGAAAGCTTAATCTGTTTTCAGGAGACACCAAGTGCAGTTCCCTGCCATAGAAATGATCTGGCATGTAGGAAATCACAGCTCCCGCTCCTTGGTGATTTAAACGAAGCAGAGCTCACTCTGTTTCTGCATCCCTTGCAAGACTCCCTGCTCCACCAAACCACGTGTTGTGTTTGAGCAGCGCTCTCCACTCGGCATAACCAGCAAATAGTTTCACTTACACAAGACTAATTCAGGAGCAGACAGAGTATTGCAAAATTCGCTGTTAAAAGGAAACAACAACAAAAAAAAAAAGACGTAGAGAAGTGTTCGGGGAGGAAGCGTTCCATGCAGGATTGCGGGATTATCTCAGGTTTCTCGTTTCCTAGGAACGTAGTAACTTCCCCGTGGGTTGTTTTGTGGGCGGTGTTTTTGAATATATGCTAATTCAGCTTTCCTGACGGGGAGAGTCAGTGACACAGCTCTCCTGACAGCCGGCAGTGGCGAGCGGCCGCAGCCGAGGCAGGTCATGGGCTGGTGCTGGTGACAGGGTCACTCGCCCTCCCGTCGGGCCGGCAGCGCATCCCGGTCGCTCCTGTCCCCAGCAGCGGGGCCGACATGTACCTATGACCATGGAGATGAAGGACTCGGGCAGCGTGGTCCTGACAGCCTACCATCCTCACAGCCCGGCCAGGATCCCGGGCATGGAGCAGACCTTTGTGCAGGATGTGCCCCCCAGCCATTCGCCCACCAGCAGGTAAAGCCTGAGCGATGGGGAGCGGGGCCATGCCCTGAAGTTTTGGCAGTGCTGGCCGTGTGTCAGCCCGGGAGCCTTTGCCGAGCGCTCGGACACTTCGGGGCACTTCGCTCTCGGACATTTCTTGCCTCCGCCGGGGAAGTGATTCAGCCCAGGGGTGCGGGTCAGGGCTGGGAGCGGGGAAACACGAGTGCTTATTTTAAATCTTGTAAGTCAACACATCAGAGCAGTTTCCTGCCCAGGATACTCAGCAAGACAATCCCCAGGAAAAAAAAAAAAAAAAAAAAAAAAAAAAAAAAAAAAAAAAAAAAAAAAAAAAAAAAGCACGTGAATCAGGCTTCTGCTCAGGTCGTTTAGGATTGTATTACCAAGAGTGAGGTGGCGGGACTAGCTGAGCTTGGCTCTCAGAAAGTTGATTCTGGCTTTGGTTTAGAGGGTCATTTAATTCCTTCTCCGTTCACTCACCAGGTCAGAACCAATTATTGCAGAGGTTTTTTTGTGAAATTGAGGTGGCTGCTTTGCACACGCCCATACACACAATGGGAGACTGAATCGTTGAAGACATAGTCTAAATAAGAAAATTGTTTTGTGTTGCAGGAAACTAAGTATTGTCTTAATTAATGCGGTCGTGTGTATGTTTGCCTTCCTGCCTTGTAAGAGTTTATGTATTTGCACAGTTCGAAAAGAAGCAGTTTGAGCAGTTTTTAGTATTTTAGAAAATCTGATCTTTCTCCTAAACACACATCTATGAGTTGTGCAATTTTCTCCAAAAGAAGTGGTATAAAAGTTCATAGTTTAAAAGGTTGAAGAAAGTAGGAAATCTTGCATTATGGCTTGACTGAAAAAATAAGAACTAAAGTCTAAGGAAACAGTAGATGACATTATCCCCACAAATTAAGTCTGTGTCTTCGCTTAATAAAAATAATGATATTTACTTCATATTGTTTATTTATAGCCCAATAGCTATTTTGTTTTCAATGTCATTATTTAGATTAGCTGCATCTTCCTGTCCTTTGTGTGTTTCCCTGGCTGTCTCATAAAGATAACTCCTTTGTTCTCTTAAACTGTTGTTTGAGAGCAGTACCAAAATACACAATTACATGTTGAGAAAAGAAACGGAGTCTGGGCTTTTAGGCGCAGTAAGAATGGCATTTGCTACTCAAAACAGAGAGCAGTGGTTTGGCATTGGGTTACAGGGAAGCATGTAGCTTCCTCCCCTAGGAAGCGCACTAAACTCAATCTCCCTTTAAGTTTGTGAGGAACAGAAATGTGGTGTTTTGCTGTTTTTCTTGTAGGTGTGCTAATTGTTTTAAAATGCATTTGAAACTTAAGCTCAGGGTGTATGAGGCTTTAAATCACACATATAAATCACATGCATATCACCTACAAAAAGCAGAAGTGCAAATTCCAGTTCCTGAAAGAAAAGAACTAAAGCGGATCCTGGCATTTTGATGAAGAACATATTTTGGAAGCTCCTGCCATGAGGCAAAGCCGCGTGTCTCTCTCTGTGTCTACATATCCATAAGATTTTGGTGCTGTCTCCCCTTTCTTGTCCTCAACTTCCTGCAGCTGTCTAATAGCAATAGCCAAATTCTGCCATATGGGCAGTCAGTGGCTGTCTGAGTTTCCAAAGCCTGTTCAAGAGAGGGATTTTATTAACCCAGCATGAAGTCCTCTGGAATGCAGAGCCCATGAAGGCAAATGCACTGAGTGTTTTAGCAAATGGTAAAATAGGCTCTGGCTTAATCCCTACTTCATCTTGTAAGAACTCTTTCCTGGACTACATTTTCTGTATAGTTGCCTCTGCCGCCATCCTAATGCAAGCATTTTTATTATAGACCCTGTCTGGTGTTCCTTGATCCCTAGGGCAGCTACCCACACTATGGCATGCTAACTCCTTAACTCTCCAGGAAAATTATTCAAAAAAGCATGAAAAGAACAGAGGTGTCACCTGTTTTTTGTTTGATAACAAAAGCAGTTGGGACCAAGAGCCTGATTTTCCTGTGAAGTCAGCTGCTTAAGTTACATGTAGCTCTAATGAAGTCTCTACTTGAGATGTTTATCCATGAGAATAGAACCTGTCTTGGATATTAGCCTTTGACTGGATAAACTGCAGATCAGTTCTCTGTCAGCTGAGGAGTCAAGATACTTCATTTTCCTTCCTCTCTTCATAACACTTTGCTTGCTTTAGAGTGATGCACTCTTTGTATCAGAATAGCTCCGCTCATCGGAGTCAGGCTTGGAGGCGTCTTCCAGCTGTTTTCTCTTGCAAAACTTTCACTTTGGAAACCATCTAAGCAGAGTTTTCTCACAAAAAGTGGAACTTAATGCAACCTCAGCCAGTATTTAACTGTACCACTTCCCATAATTTAAAAATACATTGATAAAACAAGAAGGAAAGATTTGAGTAATCATCATGAGCTCCTAAACAAACTCTCTTGACAATCCAGGCACACAAGGCAGAAGCCCGTGTACATGAAAGGTTACACTAACAGATGCATGAGACCGCTTGGATTCCTATCCATGCCCAGCTCTTTCAGGGCCAACCAGGCAGGCATCCTGAGTGCATTTCTGAAACACACTGACAGTGTCAGGGTCAGCATGAAGTATAGCAGCTGCAAGTATTTTCATTCATAAGCCCCGTGGGTATATATCCCATCATAAGTTAGGGGTTAGTAGCTGGTGGGCTGTAAGGAGAACAAGAGAAAATTTGTTTTAGTTCTTGTGAATGGAAGATGGATCAGTGCACAGTGAAGGATGGAGAATTCCTAGAAGTAATGAAGGGAGGAGCGGGATGAAAGTTTGACTGCACAGCGATGCCATCTCCAATTTACAAGGGAGAATTCTGTCTTCCACATGTACTGTTGGATAACTTCAATAAAATGCTTAAGAAAAGGGACCACAGATTCCACCTATCCTCCAGAACAAGAGTTCATTGGGGGAGAGCTAGATAGCAATACTTAAATATATTTGCTTCAGTTATTCATATAGTTCAAGTATATCTTTTTCCATTTGTTGCAGCTTGCAGACTTATTTAATCAGTTCTATACATGGGCTGGGGTGAGCCGTGAAAACAACACTGTTGAGTTTGCTAGAGGTCCAGGAGAATTCTCCAGACAAACCTTCCTTTAGTTCTACTAGTGTAACTAGCAAGTACATTTTCCATTTTTATCGTGGGCTACTAAGATCCCTTTCCTTAGCTTGCCATCTGCTTTTATATGCATTTTATAAGCATTTATATCGCCCATATATTTTTTTTACTTACTCCTTGTGAGAACAAGGTGTTGGGGAGATCTCTGTTTTGTTTGCTTAGCAGTCAGGCTAGCTCTATAGCATACGAGTATAGTGGGAAAGATTCCTGTTCTTGTGACACCCTCATTACTCTTTTTAAATCTCATATATTAGAAAACAGAAGTCACAAGTACAAGTACCAAAGATATCACACTGTCCTGGTCAGTACAGATCCTGTCTCAGTGCAAAGGTGAAAGTGCTGATTTATGTTACATCATGGTCAGCTTTGGCATCCTCGTTTCAGAGAATGAAGGACTTCGTTGTGCACAAACACTGCTCCTGGATTAGGTAGAGGAAAAGTGGGGCCATGGCCATATGTCTTCCTCACATCCCCTTTTTATCCTGTTAGGAGAAGCTAGGAGGAGTTATTCCTGTGCTCAAAGGAAACAGGCATGACCTCTATGCCAAATGGCCAGTGAGCTCTCTAAGGTAATTATGCAATTAGGGGAAGACAAAGCATTCCTAAGTGAGTCATGCTCCAGCTTTCCTTGACTCCAGTATGATAATCAGTGAGTTCCTCGGCCTGTTTGCTACTAACACATCTCCCAGCAAAGAACTCATCCTGCTCTGCAAATCACAGACATTTTCACTGCAAGGAGTGGCTGTCACTTTATGTGTGCATGAAATTAGAATCAGGGAAAAGAAAAATCACGTTCATGGGGTTTGTTCCTGCAGAATGGGATGAGAGCAGCTTTTAAAGTGTACATCAAACTTTTTATACATGGAATAACCTTTGCCATCAATACTCATGCAAAGAGCAGCTTATATACTACCAAACCTAGGAGCATGCTAAAATGGATTTCAGCGCCGTTGATCAACGCAGCCAAGAGCCCTTCTTGGCTTCTTCCCTGGTCAACTGCAAGTCTGGTGCTTCCAGTTGTTTCAGGGAAATGCCTTCCCAATCTCTTTATATCCAGCATGTCTCCCTCCTCCTACTCGCAGGGAGGCAACTTTCAGGCAGGCATCACTAAACTAGAGTCAAAAAAGAACTGGAATGATTTCTACATTGGTTGAAAAATACTGTGTGGATTGAGTTACCTGCTGGCATCTTCCAGGATCCCTGCTCTCCAAGTCTAAGACTTGCAGATTTGGAGCTGATAGTCAAGTCATTACAGCGGATAAGCATGACACCAGATTGTTTTGTAGGATTCATTCCTCCTTGAAAGCCCCAAGACACTACAGATACATGTCAAGATGAGGTAAAGTGTCCTGAAATAATTCCCTGGAAGGAATACAACTGTAGGAGGAGCCTTTATGCTCCTTGTGCTTTGTGCATTTTGTCTTGTGACAGGAGGAGCTATGTGAACAGTTCAGGTTTCATCCCAACAGAAGCAGATTTTATCACACTGAAGTAAGGTCTGTATGCCCTGAGGCTGGGTGATCTGGGTGGGATTTCTGTCAGTGCTGATTGAGCAGCTCCCCTGCTCAGTTGTATACAAGTGATGTCAAGAATGTCTTCTTAGTGATGCAGGATAAACAACCTTAACTATTTTAAGTTTATCTCACTCTAACATAAACTTCCCCAGAAGACAAAAATAAAAATTTGGCTCCTTTTCCACAGTAAATCTTGACATGACTTGGGCCTTTTGCAATAACTTGGTCTTAAAAGCTATGAAGTTAAAATTTTTTAAATATACTAAAAGTGGTAAAGAAAATCTCACAAATCAGTAGTCTAGGAAAAGTCAGCATTGGCACCAGTTGGGCAAAAATTACATTTTGTGGGAAAAAATCCCTTTTTACAACTTACAGAAGCTTTCTAAAATATTATTTTTAAAGTATATTTTTATAGATGCCAAGAATGATAATTCTTAATAAAATATTTACCGGGAGGATGCATATAAATAAGTCAGACAATAGTAGACACACTTTTCCTGTAGGTTTTAGAAATACTTACAACGTGTCCTCTGGGAAGCATGCTGAAGAATGTAGTATTTATAGCCAGCTCCTCATGTTATGGTTGAAACTAGAGTTGGCTTCTCTGGTTTCTTTTTAGTTTGGTGCTCCTGCTGCTCTCCCTGGTACCTCCATATGTAGAGCTAATGAAAAACATCTGGCAGTGTCCCTTTGATCATTTTGTTTGGTTGAGCATTTAGCCAGCTGCCCCATTCATTTTTAACTAAGTCACTTATCTCTGATTACATGAAGGTTGGAGCTGCCTGCAAAAAAAAAAGAGTAGGACCTGAGAGCCCTGCATGCCCTACAAAGACATGTTCAGGTTGCATCTGGCAGTCTGAAAGCACTGGTGTAACAAACTGCCAGGAATCCACAACCTTAGTGTTACTTTTGCCCAGGAGATCATAATAATTCAGTGCAAACGTGTGGAAAATGTGCAGAGGTGGCAACTGCAAGACACAACTATGGAGTACTAGTGAAAGTAGTTAGCTAGAACAGTGTCTGAAGAGCATCTGGTTAGCGCTGTACAAATACAGAATCACATCCTGAAATAGTGTGGGGTATCTACAGCAAACAGTCAAGCTAACATCCTGGATTTTGGCTGGATTTTGGCAAACCACAGTAGAGCAGCCACTTGGCCCACTGCAGTGCTGTGCTGCAGCTGGCCAGGCAGCACAGCAGAGCAATCCCTGCTGAGGCTCACCGTGGTGGGTGGGTGCTTTAAAAGAGCACAGGAGAAGTACCCAGAGAATAGTGCCCAGAGTCACATCCCAAGGATCCTACCCGGTCTTTTGACCTCACTTTTCCTGCCTCCTACTTTCTCTCTCAGTGGAAATTGACTCATGCCATGCTGGTCTTCCAAGTCCTGTCTGAGTGCTAGGGACTCAGAAGAGGGAGACAAAAAGAGAATATAAGGGGTTGGGAGGAAGAGGGGAACAAAGAAGGAGAAGGACCACATTCCTAGGTATTTTACCTGATTCTCATTCTTGTGTGCAAATAAAAGGATCTGAATCAGAAAATAAATAACTCACAAAGGTTGTTGTGTGGTGGGGCAATTTACAGCTGGGCCTCAAGTCCCACCAGACACACGGGTTTTGGAATAGCATTTAAGTAGTGATTTTGAAGTCAAAACATGAAATGGTTTAAAAGATGGGTTGTTTGAAAAAGTGCCCTATTACCCTGAAGGACTATTTCAGCAGAGATCAGCAGAAGTGTTTGAGTTGGCATCCCTTGACATTAATGCAAGGAAAAGATTGATGATCTGTGAGGGATCCCTCATTTCTGTAATTCATTTTTTCCCCTGCTATATCTTAACTTTCCAGACACTGTCAGAGTCTCTGAGGAGGAGAGTGGAATAAACACTGGAGCAGGGAGCCTTTTATCAACTTGTTCGTTTAAAGACAGTTATGTTGGCTTATTTAGGATGCTATGTGTAGTACTTGACTACTGTAAATCTGGGATTTTCAGATGTCTAAAATCATCTATTTTAGAGTGGACATATGCTGGATGTTTAGGAAGGCAGGTGAACAAAGGAGAGACAGAAATCTCAGCTACTAAATGTTGTTGTTAATGAATTTCCACCTGAGGACTATACAAGCTTTTTATAAAATCTCTTGGTGCAGAAGGTCCTCTGAGCAGATAATGAGCAAAATGATGACCGTGAGGGGAGGGTAGAAGAACCCTACCAGAGAGAGACAGAGGGTAGTATATATGGAGAACATATATCAGATGCAGAAGTCCTGCTGTGTTGACATCATTTACCAGATGAAAGACAAGTAAAGCAAGAGGCAGGCCAGGGAACTGTGTTTTAAACAGCTGTGCTTGAAACCGCAGGACATGGGACATCAGGTCGCTCTCACAGTTTACTGCCAGAGATGGAAGAAGCTCCAGAGCTGTAAGTCTTCATATTTTACTAGAGCTAATGAAAAAACCCCTAGCTTCCAAATGGTCAGACTTGGGCAGGGCATAATAAATTTATAAAGGCCTGAGTTTGATTCGTGGAGTTCCTTGCTAACTACACCCCTGCAGAGTCTGCAGATAGCTAGACTCCGAGTTGGTCAATGAAAAGCATCGGTATGGCAGAGAAGATCGTCCTCACCATCATTTTCTCTTTCTCTGGCTATGAAAACTCAGAACAAAATATGATCCAACCTTGTTTTCTGGCCCAGTGATGATCATACCTAGTGGTCAGGAGGGAATTTAGAAGTGAGAATGACAGATCCTTTTTACGGTTAACCTTAGTAAAAGAGCAAGAACTGGATGGTTGTAGCATTCAAGCTAACATGAATTGGTCTTTTTTTTAATTCTGATTTAATAAAAGGTCAATAATAAATCATGCAGTGAAACAAACATCAGGTGGGATATGAGTCTTGTTTATACATATGGACTGAGTTAATGGACACTTAGGTGTAATAACAGAGGTTTTACCTCTGAATTTAGTGGAAATGGAATCAAGTCTTGAGAACTCACATATTTTTGTCAGTAACTTTTCTTACAGGGCATGATCTGATTATGTTATCTCGTGTTTCAGGTCAGGCTGACTTTCTTAATAGTATTCTCTCAGAGTAGGACATCAGTATGAAGTTTTAGATAATTAAGACATAACGGTGACTAGGCCTGTCTTCTTTTTGCAACACTTCCCTCTGTTACTCAAATATTTTGAAAACTTGAGTTCCAAATATTTGTCTGGATGTATCAGAGATGATTATAAAAAATCTTTGCTGTAAATACAGGTGAAACATGGAGCGGGGCAGCCTAGGGCATTCTCTGAAGATGTTTTTCACGCTTGGCTGTCCTTGGCCATTTCTGGGCCAGATGGTGCCCATATCATGCATGTGCAAGGAAGTGAAAGGAAACAGTGAGTTTATCCTGATGAACAGAGACAAGGGAAGCCTTTGTACTCAAGCTGCAGCAGGATTTCACATTGCAAGTGCTCACTTTTGGAGAGAGAGTAGGAAGAAGGAAGCCAGGACAGCCTTCCAAGCAAAGGAAAGAGGTCTTTTAAATACATGGGAATCTTTTGTCACCTGCTGAAACAATAGTGTCTTCCTCAGACAAGGTCCTTCTTAAATCTTTCACTCAGAGAATGCATTGCCCTGTAAGCCCCAGTGGTCTGCTGCAATCTTTTCATGCTGCCTTGCTTGCTTGCTTTCTTCCCTCTTTCTTTCAATTAGCAAAAGCAATTAAACCATGAGAATTTAACATTACTGGTAATGTGAAATTTCTGGAAGTATTCATTTATTCTAATTTACCTATTTGTGTACAATCTGTACAAGCCCAGAGATGGAGTGTGACGTTTAAGGTTACCCACGTGTCATTGACAATTCACAGAGTATATGGCAAACATCATAATTACTTGTCCCACAAGTCAAATATTAACTGGAATTTTCCTCAAGCATATTTGTTCAAACCATCTGTTGCCTCTGACAAAGAGTAGTGATTAAAAATAAACAAGAAAACCTACTACGTCAATTTTTGAAAAGTCTTCATCATTCAGGAACTCCATGTTCTGTATTTAGAAAGCACTCCACAGATTTTTGGGAGGGACGTTGATTCTGCAGCTATTTTGTGTGGTCAAAATGTACTTCATCCTTACTGGACTCCATCTCTTACGCCTTTTTTTAGCTACTGAATTTATTTTATAAGATTTAGCTAACCCAGGCCTGAATTTAACTGTGCCACACTCACGAATGCAGTAAGATCATGCAAACCACACCAGCTTGCCTCAGTCTACTCTGAACACAAGTAAATCTGCAGTTAATTGCCTTACATGCCATGCAACAATGAGTCGCTATTTTTAAGTAATCACCCATTTGTACATGGACTTTATTGCCATAGGATGTCCTTGGAGGCTCATTTTCTCTTTCCAGATTCAAACATGGGGTATAATATTCATGTGGATAATGAGGATGTCTATAATTAACACTGTTAGCGCTGTCAAGAATTGTAAAAGATACAGTTAAGTTGTCATTTTCAGAGGTAACTTCCTACTTACATGAAACATACTGAAGTAAGAAAGATAAGTGTTGCTTTTTTTCTAAGTCACAGTCCTTCCTTTTTTGCTCTCAGACATAGGACACTGGAATTTATGTACTATCGGTATTTAAGGCCCAGCTGTGATGTCTGTATTCTACTGAAAATCTGCATTACAGGCAAAAAAGAACCAAATAAAGCAATGAAAAAAAATGTAAAACCAAAGAGGTTCAGTCTGACATCATATGGTTTAACAGCAAGGTAATAAATCCATGGCTTTAGTGGATATCAAGATTACCACGTAATGATTGCACACAGGAATTCAGGACATACTTTTATGGGGTGGCTGCAAGAAAATCTGACCTCCCTCTGCCTGTGTCCAGGAGCTGTATGGCCACGTTAGCACAGAATTTTGCCCAAGCCAAAAAGCAGCCACAGTGACGCACGACGTCAGCTGCAGAGCTTCTGGCCCTGGGGAGCCTGTGCCGAGCCCACTGCCACAACTGTAGGAAACTTGAAGGCTGGAATTCAAAGTGTTTAAACTAATGCTTCAGGACTGATAAGGAAGAAAAGAAAAAAAAAAGGGGTATGTGTTTTTTTGAACAGGCCACTCTACTGATTAATAGGTTAGGCTGGGTATTTTCAGGTTTAGGTACATAAACAGGTATAAAGTTACACTGCATTTTTCTCAAATATGTTACATCCTGGAGGGGAAGCTTTACCCTAATTTCATGAACCATAGCAGAGTATCTTGTTCTTTTGTGCAAATCAGATTCTTACCAGGGAAAAGCGCATGAAAAAGGAGTGCGGCTTGTGATACTTAGAAAAGCTTATTGACAACAATATGCAAGTATTCATCATCTGAATCCCTGTATACTCCAGCAGAACAATCAAGGGTACAGCAGGGATCCAGAGCTAGTTCTGATGAATAAATTTGAAGAAGATTTTACATTTTTATTAGGTTAGATTTCTTCCCTTTAACTTAGGCAATCCATCTAAAGAATGGAGTTCTGATTTTCTGGGAGAATAGAGCTTAAAAAATCTTTTATTTCTTAAACCAGACTGAGGCCAGTCAGCATCTGAATATCCATTAGAATCTCTTTTCTAATTAAATTTCATCATCTGGATCAGAAATATGATGATGTTCAGAAACTGCATTGAGCCACATTCAAACATTGTAAATAAGGTTTATAACCTTTATTCTTGAGCTGTCAGTTCAGCCTTTGGTTTCTGAATCATTTCGTGGCATTGATCCAGTGCTTCAGTTACACTGAAAAAGACATTGACCACTGCAAAAGTGGGTGGAAAAACATCATTCAGCAGTCAGCTGGTATATCTGCTGAAAGTATGTCTGTAATTTTGTGAAGGAGATGGTGTTACTAAGAACAGATTGGTTTCTGAGACTGCCTTGAACCCAGCCAGCTGTAGTTAAACCCTCAAAGGCTGACAAAGTGCATTCCTAATTATATCAGTGGAGTGGATGGCTAGATTAAGTTACCTGCTTTGAGACTATTGGTGACAAGTTTCCATCACTGGGATAGATTTTATATTTCATACAAACCAAGGGGACCTCAGGCTGTGCAGCAATAGGAATGATCCAAATGCTGACATAATACACATCTGTGGAGCTACCCTAAAGCCCACAGATAGCCATATGCCATGGATTCACTGGACATAGTGACAACGTTAGATAGGCAACCTTTGAAGACTTCAAATAAATTTAAACTTAGTATGGGATTCATCTTTGAAATTATGTACAGCAGTTGGTACCAGGTATCAGACAAGGACAGGAAAAAAAGACAGTGGGAAGAGTATTTCTGGTATCTTTAGAGAAAACACATATTTATGGTTTTGGCCATCTTCACAGGGTCTTAAAACATTCACTGACGTCAGTATATTTAAGTAACTGGTATAGCTGAAGATAATAAGCTCAGTATTTATTTTTCTGTATTTTTCTGTGATCTATATTTAGTTAAAAACTTAATACCACTTTTGCATCATTTTTAACTACCTATAAAATGAGTAATGCCTTATATTGTGGTTATAGCAGACCAAAGTTATCATCATCTGAAGATCACTTGAAAGCAATGAGTAGATCTTAAGGAAAAACAGTGAACAACACATCCTTACATACAGTGAGAGGAGTGACATACTCTTCAGAAGCAGAGGAAACCTTTTAATCTCTGATACCGATTTTATATTTGATGAAAAAGGTTTGCTTGCTTTGCAAGACTGCTGTTGTGCATTTTATGTTTGGGAGACATAAGGAAAATTCCTGTTTGCTTGAGCTGCCATTCCTACCACCGTTGCCCTTTCTCACACTTAAACCATGATACCTAAAGCCAGAGAGACAACACAGTGCTCTGTACATGACACCTGGAAAATCCTGTTTAGAGTTAGGTGCTGTGATGGACTGATGAGATAAGTTGTGCTGGAGAAGAGCACTTGTTTGTTTTAACTGCTGAACTATGGAGGCTATAGAGAGTTGAATCTCTGGATTACAAATGTAATCAGCATCTCACCACACTGAAAGTCAGATCTAGAACTCCTCCTGGTGACAGCAGGCTTTGAGCTTGCCTCTAAAGGTCTAGATGTCCTGTGTCAGCATTCTGCAATGTATCTTCGATACATGTTGCAGTTCTTTTTGTTCATTTACCCTATTCACTCCATTCTCTTATTTAGAAACTCTTAAATTCCACACGGAGATGAATCAGTTATTGAATTTCTCTGTAATTACATTTCTATTGAATCCACTTTCTGCATTTATTGGACTTTGATAAAAAACAATAAACTTAGACAAAAGCTACTGAGCTACACAGGAAGGATAATTGAGTGGGGCAGTTCTGTAATGGTCACTCATGATGGAAAAACTTAGCAAGTTCAATAGGATATTTTTCCTTTTAGATTCATCACAGTCACATTTTTGGATTGCTCTCAGAGAAATATACTTACAAGTGGAAATATTATCACACGTTAGCACTGGAACCCAAAATCCAAACAAAACAATGAAGCAACACAGACTTTCCTTCCTATTCTGATTGCATCACTGGAACCACTGCCTAATAGAGGGATTTTGTTTGAAAAAACTTCCTTCTGTGTTTTTTTACAGTGCTGTGTGTCTGCATTCCTGTTCATTTGTATGCTTGATTAACTGAAATCAAATACAATGATGCAGATCTCCAAGCAGTTGTAAAAACTCAAAGTGAGCAATATTAACAGCAAAAAAAATATTCTACGTTGCAATCTTCATGGGAATTGCTGTGCAGAAAGCAAAAGAGCTGACCCAAAATCATGTATATGTTTTTCCTTTATATTATTTTGTCATTTTGTAAGAGAAGTTTGCTCTTCAGTGGACTTCAAATAGTCTTGTGAACAGGTAACAAAGGATGCACTGTTTGTGTCTCTGCCTCATGCACAGCTGTCCCATGACCAGCAGCTTGAAAGAAACAGCTAGATTTTAAGAAATTCTGTAAGTATCAATTGTGCAATTTTTTTTTCCTCTATCTGTGATATTCTGTGTGCTTTTGGTATTACTTTTGACTTTTGCAGAGTTAGTCTTTTGTGGTTTTGGAATGCGTCCTGTAGATTTTAAGAGTGGGGAAGGTGTTTTGCTTTTTGCAATTTTTTGAATTGATTCTGATTGTAGACATCAATTGAAATTAGTAGAAATACATATATATATATATTTATATATAT
>VZRN01000394.1:633384-796863 GCA_013397935.1 Dasyornis broadbenti
TACATATATATATATTTATATATATACATATGTAAAATTTTTAGGTGCCTAAGATAAGAAGATTGGTGGAGATTTATGTCATCCTATCTGTATTTTCAGAATGTGTATCTTATGTAAAGATAAAATAATACAGTACACATCCAAACCTTAACCAAGAAAACTTCCAATCATTAAAAAAATCTAAAGGAACTTGAAAGAAAACTCAAATTTAAAGGGTGAACTGGCAATTAGTTAACAAAATAATATGTACATAGAAAAAAGAAAACATACCTGAGATCTACTTCAACTACTATCATGCAAATGCCTCTTTCTGGGTAGTTGAGGGATTTTTTTTGCATTTGCCTTGTTGTTGACAAAATCTTGGGTAGGCATTCTTTGAAAATGGTTAATATTTGACAGCACTGGAAGAGATCTTGCTGAGTAGATACATTTTGCCATTACTAAGTAGTATAGTGAAGGATGGACTAAAACCATGATGAAAGTACATGAAAGATCATACAAAATTCTTTAGCTGAAGCTTATTCTTGAATTCAGTGTTTTGTTTTGATGTGGTGCATTACTTAAATTACTGATTTAATCATGCACTTGTTGAAATCAAAGCTGTGGAAAAGTTCTGTGATTGGATTATGTGGAAAAGAAATTTGTGACTAGAATATTGAATAGGGATTGTTGAAATTGTTACTCGGAAGTCTGAACAAGTAACTGAAACACACGTTACTGGGCGTTTTCACAAAGCAAAGAGGTGGTGGCAGGAGATTTTTGAAAGGTCAGGTCTGTACGTTTCTTTGATGCAACCCTTGAAATGCGTAAGGTCAAACGATTTACTACACTGTATTTGAGTTTTGACTGCTATACTACACAATATGTAAATAGGAAAGTCCTGCTTCCCTGGAAATCACGATAAGAGAGTAGCGTCTTGGTTAGCTGTGACCTCATGCTACGATTCAGTGTTTGCCTGACAAAAATGAAATTAGTTTGTTTTGCATAAAAAAACCAGATAATATCTTGAGTGGAAAGACTTGACTTAGACACTTGTATTGTCTCTACCATAGAAAAGTTTATGATGTGCTGTATTTTAAGATTTACTGTATTTCTGAGTACTTAGAACACTTTCTGATGGATGGTCTGGTTTAACCCTATTGACAGGAACAATAATGATAGCAGCTCTGTGGCTCCTCTGAGTTACTGTGGTTGTCTAATTTTCATTGGATACAAACTTCATCATAAACTTACTCTGAGTAGCACTTGCCCTGCGTTTCCTGCAGGATTTGCTGGCTTGGCTGACACATTTTAGTCATACTCTGTTTCATGTAGAAATATTCTATATGAAATTGTTGGATTATACTTTGTTCACAGATAGACACCTGGGCTAAGTAATTGCATTGTCCAGTTGCTCATGAAGGACACACTCAGGTGTCTTCTAAGCTTGACTGCAGGATGTGCCAGGGGATGCTCTGGGGTTCTCCTGTCCCTTTTCCCAGCTCATATCATTGCCTCGAAGTGTTACAGTGAGGCTAGAAAACTTTCCCTGGCAGTTTTCCAAACTGCAGCTCTACGGCAAATCTATGGCAGAAAGTGCAGGAAAACCAAAGAAAAAGCTGCCCATAGACTCATGTACTTCCTGGAGCTGTTACAACTGCATCTATGTGTGCATTTTCTGGAGGAAACTTTAGAGGACTAGGCAGTTCACAAATGCTTAGTTTGTTTGTTGGCTTTTAAGAAGCTGCCACTTACACTGTGATCCTTGTTTGATCAAAAGGTATTTTAAAATTCCCACCAAGTTCATAGGTGCTGTCTGGTAGTCAGCTATCCCCAAACGACTTTCATTTTCGGCTACTCTGTTAGGGCTCTGAATCACTACCAAGTTGTGATGACAAAACAAGCTGCCACTTACACTGTGAGCTTTTATAACCATTTAGGGACTTGCTCTTAGTGCATGGCTAATAAAAAGTAACTTAACTAGGCTTTTACTTCTTTCATGACAGAATTACTCTGAATTATGCCACATTTGCCTTCAACTAAACCTTCACGTGACAGTTAATATTGCTCAGTTGCTAATTAGGAACTTTTCCAGCAGTAGCGATAACATTACTTGTCTTAACTTTTATAATTATATTCATCTGAAACTTCTTACCTTGGATCAAAAGAACTCCGTAACTACACCTAAGAAAATAATTTTCTTGGGTGATACATAGATACAAAAGAAAGGGGGCATTACTGCTTCCTCCCGCCCCCACCACCAACTTTTGAGATAAAAAAATCCACGTTTCTTAAAATTTCCAGGCCATGGTAGTCAACTGTCAGCTTCTTACATAACAACACAGCAGCAGGAATCCTTACTGAAGTTATTATCCAGTGAAGTTTAATTTATACTGGCCAATTCGCTGGCATTATCATTCATCAGTTCAGGATCCACACCAAAAATAACTTTGAGAATGAAAGCTCTGAGAACACGTGTTAAGATCATCCAAAATTTCTCTCCAAGGCCAGGAGAAGATTAATGCAGTCATGAAAGCAAGGCCTGGTGCCTCCGTCAGCTCCTTTTCCAGTTGCCTGAATGCTAAAATGATCAGAGAAATTTCCTCTTAAGTTTCACTGCACAACCCACACACATGCACAGCTCCAACAAAGTGATGACTTGCAGTCTGCACAAAAATACTCCTAACCTGCCTGGCAGCCAGCTGGCTTGCCCTAATCCAAGCTCTGAGGCTCGGACTTGAGCCCAGACTGTTCTGTCTTGGGAGTCAGCAGTGCCAGCAGTGCAGAGAAAGAGGCACGTGTCCCACCTGGGCTGGAGCCTGTGTCCTCCCTGCAGGGAAGTGGTTCCAGCTAAGACAGTTTCCAGTCGGGCAGTGCTCAATTTCAAAAACATCCATGTGAAAACTGGCATCTGCACAAATCACAAGTCTGAGGAAGTTCTGGAGATAGTTGTAACTGTGCTGGAAGGGAAAAAGTGAAAAGCCATGAGCCTGTCTAAAAGAACAAAGCAGCAACTAGAATTTTATTTTCTTCCTGCTGCCTCCCGTCAGGTGACCTGAGTGGATGCATGAGTGCTGAGCACTGCATGGCAACATTCTCACTTCAGTGCAGTCTGGACCCAGTTTGTAAACAGGGAGAAAGCTGCCTTCCATTGTTCCTGCTCAGTCATCCTACCTGCCCCATCCCCAAAAAATCCCAAGGCATTAAAGTAACCTCTGATGCGGGCACTGATTCTCTCAGATGCAATAGCACAGTCAACACGTGCTTGGAGAGCTCATTAGAGGACAGAGTCAGCATTTTCCTTCCTGCAGCAGCTCCAAACTCCTGATGGTCTTTGTCCAAGCACTGCTGATTTAAGTTAAAAACAAGCAGTAGCTTTTCCAGCTCTTGCTTTAACTCAGTACTTGTGAAAAGGTGATAAGGGGCAATGTCGGTACATTGCCCTCCTCTCCTAGTACACATGGATTGTTTTAGAGAAAAGGCAAAGAAGAAAGAAGAAAGGAGAAAGGGGGGAGATTAAAATGCAAACCAAACAACTTATTAATATGGCAAAGCTAACATAATGCCATCTGGTTTATGTCTGGTCCCTGTTTGGAGCTTGATCCTGCCGGGTACTTAGCACTCGTGCTGTTCCCTACGGCACTCTCCAGAGCACACTTAATGTTTAAGTGCTTTACTGGATCGTGGCCAGTGTGCTGAGCACCTCAAAGGAATCAGACCTTGCTTAATTTTTCTGGTTTGTTGAAAAAACTCTTTCCAGCTCTGAGCTCTGGCACTCCTAAGTGAGATTTTTCCTTCTCCACTCCACTCCAACACCCATATTTTTGATTCTGATTAGTCAGTTCCAAGTAGGATTAGGCCACTGGTTGCCCACAGTGGAAACTCCAGAATAGACCACTGGCCTCTGAGGAAACATCAGGGGACAATATTTTTGCTTGAGCTGAGGTCCTGCCTAGAGTTCTTCAAAACTCCTTTTGCTCAGCCTGTGAAAAACTTCAGCTATAGAGCAGAAAGGAGAGTGTGTAATATAATAAATTCTCGGGCATAGTCAGCATATACTCCAAAGGGGCAATAAGCTGTTAAATCAAATCAGAGAAATCCCTAGTAAACCAGAATTCGTGGTGTGTCTGACAGCATACACTACATCAAATATTTCAAGTCTATAACTCCAAACGTGGCTGCCAACATGATGTGCTACCTCCGTACACTCAACTTCCATCTCTTTCCAATAACAGTAAATCTTTGTGAAGAGCTGCTGTAAATTACAATTACTAAGCAAATTTTCAAATCTTATAGCCAGATTTGTAACTAGTTGAAATATCATGGTGAGAAAGGAATGATGAAGCAAGCAGAGACACTTGATGGCAAATCTGCGATGGCAAATCTGCTCAAGGTTTTAGTTTCAGGGTCAGGCTGTGTAATTCCTCTATCAGCTGATCATTAATGCTTTAAAATCCTTGAGGTGTACACACTCACTGTGATGTGGTCACCCCTGTGTTCCTCACCCATTTGTGCATCCATACATGTGGGGGTTGGGGGTGTTTGCTGGGGGCGTGTTTGTCACCTGCAGTGCATCAGCTGTGGTGCCAAAGTGTGGACACCCAGTGTTTTAGCCACATGGGTGGCTAAAACACACTCTTCAGGGAATAAACTTCTGCTCACCTGCTCCCTCTCCACTTCCACTACAATAAATTTTTACCGGCATTGCAAGCCTCCATCTGTCTTCAAATAGCTGATGTATTCTCTAAACAGCCAGATAGAAAAAGAAACAAAAATAAAGGAAATATTTACCTATTTTCCTCAGTTATAAAATTAGCCTAGGGCCTGAAAAAGACAAAGTGTAGTCCTGAATCACTGGTTGGATTGAGTCCACATATATCCATACCCTCTGAGGCTAGAAATCATTCTTCACTGGACCAGAGCACTATGCCTTATAGGGCCCAAGATAGCAGCTTTAAAACTGCCATGTAATTGAGTATGGGAAAGTCTCAGACTTTTCTTTGTTATTGCTGAGCTTTTCTTATACCCCTAACTTTCTGAGTGTATCTAGTGAGAAAGAAGCAATCCCATCACGGAAATGTAGCTATCTTAGGGATATAAAATGATGTTTTCTGCCTGAATTGCAATGAGGACATGGCTAGGGAGCACAGCACTCTGCATGGGCACAGGTGGGCTGCAGGCTCTTGATGGTAAACAGTAATTTTCAGGGTAGGTGGTACAAAGGACAGCAAGCAGGAGGTTTTTGCTTCTGACTCGTACCTCCAGTGCATAATAATAATAATAATAAATAATAATAATAATCAGCAACATTTTTGCAGCACATGAAAACAAACACAGTAAGCACAGGTGGCATGAGCAGCAGACTGAAATTTCATGAGCACTGTAAACAGACCTGGGTGTATACTGGAATTTGTCCAGAATACTAGACACAGCACTGCAGCCCTATCAACAGATGGATTCCCATGGGATTTCCTGGCAGGTGTTTTGCACCCAAACCCCCAACCAGATGTTGGTGGGGCAAGGGGTAAGGGGCATCTTCATCAGTTAGTGCTTGTGTGTACCCCGTGTGGGTGACATTGCCAGTTTCACTGCCTCCACTTTACAGCATATGTTTTTCCCCATCAGCCATAACCCACCACTAAGTTACCAAGTCACATCCTATAAGATGTAATTTGCCCTCTCCTCTCTTATGAGGCCATGTGAAATGCTTGTCCATCTGAACAGCACTGCCTACAATTGCATCAGCTGGCGAAGGAGACTGTTGCTGCAATGTTGGCAGTGTTGCCACAAAAGCCTTTCTGAAATGCCATCTTTTATCAGATATCTTGGATTTTCTGTCTCTTTGAGCCAGAACTTTCTAATAGTTTTAATAAGGAATTTTCTTCTGTCTTGCCAATGCTAAAAAAGCTCTGCCAGTGAAATCGGTGGTGCTGGAGTCAGCACCAGCTGTTACATGAGCAACAGGGAGCTGAAGAGCTTTGCTGTAATAGTGTTGCAAGAGGAAATAACTGTCAGATAACCATCTTGCAGGACTGCATGAAACTTGTGACATTGTCACATGGCTGGTGTTCTCCTCAGGCCTCCGAGCTGGGTTTCTGCAAGTGTGAGAAGGACCAGGAAAGAAAAGCTGTCCCTGAAGTGCTCTCTTCTATTTATTTATCTAGTTAGCTATCTAGCTGTCTGTCTGTCTGTCTGTCTGTCTGTCTATCTATCTATCCGTTCACCCACCCATCCATCCGTCCATCCATCCATCCATCCATCCATCCATCCATCCATCCATCCATCCATCCATCCATCCATCCATCTCTGTTCATGAAAACCATGGGTCCAGGTATCTCTTGTTCGGACAGTGCTGTTGAAGCCAGAGATTTCTCAATGTTGAGGAAAGCCTTGATCGTGAAAGCATGCAGGAACCCCATTCAGGCTTTTGAAGGCATTTGCATTTGATGACGAGCCTGGCCATTTCCCAGGCAGACATAAGTGCCTTTGCTGTCCTTTATCTCCACTCTCTTCAGCTATTTAGACCTGCACAAGTAAAGGCAAAACACCACTTTCAGCTCATGACGGTCTTGGTTCCTTAGGTGGCACTGACACATTGTCACATTTGTCACACTGCACAATTTTGGTAGCACTGGGTGTGCCAAGTGCTGGTCATGGTGGGCTCTAGGTCTCTGGGTTGAAACCAGGAAAAGATGTCTGAGGCCTCAGCTACAGTTAATGCCCTGTGGCAATAGTAAATAGCATTGTATTGACCTTTTTTTTTTTTTTNTTGCCTTTTTTTTTTTTTTTTTAAATCTCATGCTAGTATTTTCAAGTGTCTTATATTTTTATTTTTTATGTTGAAATGTGTGTGATGGAATGGGTAACATAGGTTCTTTCTTTTAAACTTGATAATGAAGTTTGTTTTATCCTATCCTCTATTTCACTACATTGCACAAGACAGGCATCCCAAATTCTGCTTGACTGCCAAGACCAGTTCTGCTTTCATGTCAAATAATTAGAAAAATCTTAGATTAACCTAATATTTATGGTATATGTTGTAATTAAATATGTCTTTGACATATGTATGTTTCTGTTTAAAGGAATGGAATTTGGGAATGGGCAATTTGTAATGGATTGAGCATACTGAGAGTCATAATTGTGTACAGAAACTAAAAACTTCTTTTTTCCTTTGTTTATTTGTGTCCAACAGAATTTTCAGATGTGATGCCTATTCAGTTAGGGATTTTTTAAAGTACTTTTACTGGAACACATTTCATGATTTACAGTCCCACTCAAGTAATACTGCTGATTAAATTAACATTACCTAATCAGTGAAACTAGTAAAGTATTTTGTGCAAATTGAATCTGTGCCTTTAAGGAGCAGTGAATTGGTCGATAGACCATTAGAAACTCGGCAGAAGCTCACCCCAGTTCTTAAAATAAAGGTTACTGGCCAAATACGAATCTGGCAGTTACTTTTGAAGCTACATTTGTGAAGAACATCTGTTAATATAAAAATATCTTGATACATTACAGTGGTTTAGCTGTAGTTAGTTTAGAAGTACTTGGTTAACATCTAAGGGAGGAAGGAGAATAAATATCTTACATTTGGCAATCAGTAAGCCAGGGCTTTTACCCATTGCTTGGCTTTATTTGGGTTTAAACAATGTTCCTCTGTTTTTGCTCAAGCTGCAGTAATCCTTCAGCCCTTGATGTCATGCATCCTGGGTTTTCTATACTCTTTATAATAATCTTTGAAACCTCAGCCCACATCATATGTTATGAATATTCTTGTTTTGGAGTAGAGACATAGGCAATCATTTTAGACTGCAGGAAGCCTACCCCTAACGTTTCCCTGTGCGTCAAAGACATGGAGCAACATCAAGCAGAAGAACTAAAAGAAAAACATGTGTGAAAGGTGGTTTGGGATGAGAAGAAGCAAAATGAGGAAGGATCAGCAAAAAAGATTGCTTTTAAGGGTCAGAATTTCACTCCTTTTGAGGAGTAATCCAAACAACACCTAGAAAACCTTCTTCAGGGCAACAATTGGTTTAGGGCATAAGCATGGTTGTACTCATGGCTGAGGGTTGGAATATGGTTGGGGATTCGAACTAGGTGACCTTCATGGTCTCTTCCAACACAAACTATTCTATGACTCTATGTTTCTATCATTCTGTTGTCAGGCTGTTGCCAAAAATTGGTTCTGGAGAATACAGGAAATGGTATTGTTTAGACAACCAGCTCAGGTCCTTCTTTCCAGGTGAAAATGACTTCAATAATATCAGTACTATAGCACATAACAATGCCTCAGTAACATCAGCAATACTGACAAGTAATTATTTTCTTCTTCTGGCCATGTGACTGAGAGTGTTTGTTATTCATGTCCTCCTCAGTCAGTAACTCTTCTTCCAGACTGTCATCTTTTTATTTTTGGCCTTCTTGGTTTAGCTTTTTAAGAAATTATGGCTCTAAGGGATACTAAATGGCTTCCTTAGGGAATTGTTCTGTAAATCTTTGCATTAGGATAAATAACAACCTGTCTATTATATTGTTTAATGCAAAAAGCAATACAGGCTTTTCTTGGAGGAACGAAAAGGAGAATATTGTCAGAAGTCACCTTTGACAATTTGACTGAAAATTAAGGGGGGAAAATAGTGTTTGTCCAAAGATCAAAGAGCCACCAGAGAAAAACTGTGTTTGTGAATTCAGCACAAAACCCAGTTCCACCCCCACCCCAGCTCCACACACTGTTTCCAGTGTACATATGGCCCTGGCTTGCGGCTGTCGCAATGGGCCCTGCAAAACAAGCTCAGTCCCTTCCTTCTCACTTACTAGTGGAGGAGGTTTTTTCTGCCAGGCAAGTTCATTTGTCAAGGTGACCTTCGCAGCCTGCACCGAGCGTTCCTGCAGATAAAGAAAGCCGCCTCAGCGCCTTTGTGAAACCCAGCTCGGCAGCCCATGGGCCCCCTGCGAGAAGGCACAGGGGCACTGCCAAACTAAACCCTTCCTACCGGCACGCCAAGGATGTCTCTGTTCCACAGTTTTCGTAGACCAACACTGTACATTTTGCAATCCTTTTATCATGCTCTGTAAACCCTCTCCTCTTGCCTGACTAGTTTTATGTCTAAATGGTCTTGAGGTTAAGTATTCTCTTTTGAAAAATCCCTATTCTATAAATTAATGGTCTCCTAGGCAGAACTAAGACCATAATTAAATCTTGATCGATCATGAATGTGGGTAGGACACTTCACAGATCCTCTGCCAAAGCCCAGACAGAAGAAGCAGATCTTCAGAGATCTACTAAGAGAAGGTTTAATCTTCCGTGGCATCTGAGGAGCTAATGTCAAGTCTGGACTGCTTGGCCATGAAATACTATTTTCTATCTACATAGTTGCTCTCAAATACATCACCTATTAAACTTTGGCCATTTTTATACCACAAAAAACAAGCCAGATTTGGAGCATGTGTGCTTAATGTATCCCACTGTTAATATAAAATCTAGCTTGGAGAAGAGCCTCTGGTTTTTACTCACTACAGCTGGAATAGATCAATATATACAGACTATGGAAAGAGCAGTTATGTTTCAGAAGAAACCACCACACGATTATAATCATGCCAGTTTAATTTCTGTGGAATAATTAATCCAATGATAATTATTCCAGTTCCTTCCTTGTAGTTTTATTTTCATGCCTGCCATATGTCATCAGTTAGACAAGTCCTTAAAGCTATTCCCCAGCAGCAGTGACCTGTTAAAACAGGAGGCTATATTCAGAAGTGGAACCAAAATAAAAGGAACATTTCTTTTTCAAGAGGGGAAAAAAAAGTTTGGGTTGATCAGAATAATCTACAGAACATGTTTTGAGCCAAGGAAAAAATTGGCAAAAATCAGGAAAAGCTGAAACATTTCATTGCAACATCTTCTAAATGAACTGCTTTCTTTCTAATTTATGTGGATTTAACTTTCAACAGAAAAGTAAAACAAATATCTGAGATCAAACTGTTTATTGTTCTTCCGAAGTTCTACAGGAAAAGAAAATGGCTTTGTTTCAGATTAACTTTAAATGGAGACTTTGTTCAATTGCGTGTTTGGCCAAAGCCCTGAAAAAAAATCAGTTATTTACATAGCTAATTGTTTATGACTGGTATAGCATTTAAATTTAGAGAAAGAATAGCATGAAACTGTGTCCCAGTATTTATCGGATGTATGGCATTCAGTATCTCTGCTGAAACATTCCATCGTTATGTCCCATGTATGGAATTGGTTCAGAGTTACTTTTGTACAAACCATAAGACAGAGTACTCAAATATGAATAAAGATGCCAGGGCAGGCAGATCTTCGGTGGGACACCTGTGTTTATGGGTTTGCCACTCTTTATTGTTCATTGGACAGATGTGAATAGGGCCCACCACTGTGATGGTCCTGAAAGACTGAGGCAAAAAAATTATGTTTAGACATATTTACACTGTTTTATGGCAAGACTTCAAACCTAAATCTTTGTTTAAAATTTAGCTAAAGAAAATACTGTATTTTTGGAGGTAAAATATGTTAAATGCAAGGACACTGTAGCTAGAGGGTCACACTTCCCTTAATTTTAAATGTACCTAATGTCCAGTGAGCAGTTACCCACTTGCAGCATTTAATAGCTCTCTGGTGAGTCCCTCACTGTTCTTCCCCTTTATGCTCAGCAAGAGAGACCTCTCAACCGTGGGTGAGCTGAATTGCTCTTTGGAGGTGACTTTCTGCTGGCTGTGGCAAGCAGCAGCCTAACTCACACATCCTGGTTCAACACATAATGTTAAATGAGAGGATGCAGCAGTTCTTGAAACACAGAGAGTGTTTTAATTGCCAACAGCAGCCGGAGGGAAGATACACTTACTGTGAATTGCTGCATGTGAGCCGACCTCCATTTCCTCATCTCTCTTCCCAAAAAACATTTTTTCTCTGCCCCACAGGCAGCTAGCTACAGGGAACAGGGGTTGAAAATTTCATATTTACAAAATGCAACCAAATGTCACCTTCGTTTCTAGGAAAACCTAAGTCAATGTTACTGATGATTGTATAAATTTCATCAGAGAGCGGTTTTGGGAAAAGACAATCCTAAAACTATATTTATATGACACAAGGAGAGTAATAGTGGGGACAGAATATCACTTCACTAAAAAGAGGGAGATGACATCCTTGAAGGAAGCAGAGAGGGCAGTCTCATGACCATTCAGCCTAGAGGATGCCTTTTAATACTTGTAGAAAGTAACACTGTAGAGGTGTTTATTGGGATGATATGGACCAGCCTCATTTCATAATTTCAGGCAAAGCAGCAGTAGCTTTCAAGCAGTTTCTGGTCACCACCACCATCAACTGGATTTGTAGCATGAACAGCCCCACAGTCCACTACCACATTCTTGAGCCACGTTCACTCTTCCTTGCAGTTTGTCCTTTAAAGCATGACCTAATAGTCCCTAAAGAAACCTACAGAAAATGGTAATTTGCTAGAAGTTTTCAAAATTTTCAAGAATTTATGCAATCATAAAAGTTTCCCAGGAGAAAGAAAGGCGACATTAAGTCCAGTTTCAAACAGAGCAAATTTAACTTCAAGATTAACTGTAAAACCAAAGCACTTCTGGTTTTGCTCTTTTCTGCCCCTTAGGAAATCTGTGTCTGCTTCAGGAAGTCCTTTCCCTTCTCTCTCCTTTGTTTCAGTCTTTTTTTTTTTTCTTGCTCTGATTAAATAACAGGCTTACTTTTTCCTTTATTCTGCTGTAGAGTTTTAGCCATGTCTTTGGAGGAAGTGTAGGATATCAAAAAGCCTATAACCAGAAAGTTAGCTTTTCCCCCTGTGTTTCAGGCTGGAGGAATGATGACAGGAATGCTGTAAATTTGACAGACCCATTTAAGCATTTCAGTGCATAAACAAGGTTTGGTGGAGGGAGTAAAGTTTGACCAACTCATATGTTTTCCATGCTCAAGAGTTATTTCTTAGGGTTCCTTTGACAGCATTAACTGCCTGTGGCAGGGAACATTTTGCACAGTGTGTTTCCTCATCCCCCAGTTGCAGCTCATAACCATCCCTGAATCTCAAGACTTTATTGATCTTGTGGCCACAACCCAATTCTGGGCCACTATTCATATAAACCTGGTGAATGCTTTTTTCAGTATTCATCTAGGCCCCCGACTGATCATCCCACTGTAAGAAAAGCAAGAAAGGATTCCCCATAAATATTTGATTTCTTAACAGCTGTACTCTGGCTCGCTTCTCCTTCCTCGCTGGCATTGCACACTATGCTTCTCCTCTGGGTGGAGCAGCAATCTCCATGCCGAAAGAGCTCCTCATTAATTTGCATCTGGCCATTTATGATTTTCTGAGTTATGCTAATGGCAGTGTCTCATATTCCTTTAGAAGAAAACACATAGGCTGGCTCTGTCTTTTTCTGAGCCTCTCCACAGGGACTCTCCTGAATTACAGAGCAGCTTAGTGCTGATTACTTTTTTATTTCTCCTCTTAGGAAACGGATAAAAGGTTTAAGTTCTGACACAAACAGGAAAACATACTAAGAGGATTTATCCTGAAGGCATCTGCTCTTTAAATAGTGATGGAGCAGTGTCAGTCCATTTCCCAGAAGGGCCAGAAGCTCCACCACTCTTTGTTCCCGCAGCCCTTGTATGACTAGAGGCAGAATATCCTATCACAGGCTGTCAGATAGCTCCCAGAATATGCAACTTTGTGATTATAGGCTGAGGAGGGACTCACTGCCACTAGGAGCATGAAGAAGTTGGGTTTAAGAAAGACTCTGCTCTGCTCCTTTAAGGATAGCACCAAGGCTCTATTCTACTCTGAGGTAAGACTTTGCAGAATTTACTAAATCAGTAATTTCACAGCTTTTCAGACCATGTTCCCTCCCTCTTGTTTTCTTAAATAAGGAGCGACAGGAGGGGGAGCGAGCTGTCAGAGTTATCACCAGTGGAATTTTCCAGCTTTACCAGGCAGGAAAGGGGGGACAAAAAAAAAAATGATCCGCTGTAGAAAAACAACTGGACACAGTGCATGCGTAAGCAACTTCACAAGGGGCATACGCATGGTTTGCATTGACTCAAGCTATATGAAAATATGCCTCAAGAATCTAGGAATGTAAATCCTTTCAAGGTTTTATTAATAAGGTGTGCATCTGGAAAGTTATAGTCTGTTACAATAGTTTATATTTTTCTGTTTAAAAATATGTTCTACTGGAATAGTATTCCAGAGGGAGAAGAACCTTCGCTTTGAATTGGATTGTTCACAATTTTTCCCATTTTTGTTTTCATTTGATTTGGGGTCAGAAATTCACCTTTTTCAACTTTTGCCTTCTGACGTCATATAGACATTTATGGCAATTATGTGGCTTTCATTTCAGTGTCATGGCCAGGCTCTAACTTGCACAAGAAAAGCTTTATACAAACCTAACTTCAAGGAAAGAATAAACTTGTTCTATGGGAGGAAAGCCAGGTCTGACAATTTAAGTGATACATTCACAGAAATTACACGGCTAAATGAGCTAAAGGGCGTCAACATTCACAAACACATTATCCTAATCCTCGTTTTTCAAATTGTGCTCAAATCTAGCTTGGTCCTGTACACTTGGCAGGCAGGGATTTGCAGGTAGTGCAGGCTCTTTCTAATGTCTACTTTCAGTTTGAAAGTGCTTGTAACTGATAACCAGGTAAAAATCCAGGGTGACAGGAGACTGGTGGGGAAGAGCAGCTAAAACTGTTTACCTTGTAATGAAAACTGGAGAAATTCAAGGGAGCTGGAAACTAAGACTTGTCCACATAGTTTTAAGGAAACTGGAAGCTTGCTTATGTAGTCTAAATAGATGGATACAATAGACGGTCAACTCAGCACTCCCAAACAGGCTCTCTCATCTGTTGCAGAAGGATTCCAGGGGGTTTCTCTCCTGCTGGCTGGCTGGCATGACACTTACAGCTCTGCACCTTCAGAGTAAACATCAGGAGTGTTTGAGGAGTTTCTTTTAGCTATTCTTGCCCTGTGACAGTTTGCACATACTGAAATGGCCAGCGCAACCTTTCTGGTTCCAAAGTCCCCCTGCAGCAAAATAGCATGAGCCGGGGTCATGACCATCAGCAGAAATAATACTCCTTGCCGTGGGGTAGACTTTTCAAGGATTTCTTACCCTGTTGTTGCCTCTGTAGGGGCAGCATGAGGCCTATACTGGGGATCAGAGGGAAGTCTGAAATGGCATCAGATGCTTCAGAGCAGCACAAAATGATGAGCATGGTCAAAATGATAAGTACATAATTGATTTTAATTGACTTCGATCAGGATGAAAGAACAACTATTTTCTTCTTCCCTTGTCAAATATGAAGTCTCACTGAAAGGAAATCCGGGCAGCTAATATCTCTGGAGATTTGACTTTTGCTCCCTAGATTCTTGATTGATTTGTTTGGAGAAGATAATCGAATCAGTGGGATTATTGAGAAATTTCTACTGGAGAATTATACTCCTAGCACCTATAGAGTTTCTTCAGTAAATACAGTGTCATTATAAGTCCCAGCTGTGTTTTGTCAGGATGGGAGACAGGGTTTACTGGCATAAATGATTGTCCAAGCTGCTTTTTCTGATTTTGTGACTAATTTTTCATATGAGTGGAAGAAATCTGAAGGATCTCCCATCACTGGGTTTGCTCCTGTTTGTTCCCAGTGAAGGTGATCATGTATACGACATGAAAAGGCAGCTCACTCTTAGATGTTAGGGCTTTTTAAAGCAGGGCTTTGCAGGAAATTGCTAAGTGATTCCTAATTCAGAAAGTCTCTGTGAGAAATAGAAATGTAGATCTTTCTAGATAGCTACAAATTCTCTACTGTTGAGGTTTTAAGATGATGATCAAATTCTGACGAAAATTAACCTAGCAGCTCTAAGCAATATTGTATTTTCTTCAACTCTTTTTAATTACTTTTTACTAGAAAGTCTCTTCAAATACATTATTTTGGAAAACCTTAGGTGGTGAGCAGTGTGCAAGTTATCATAGTGATATAGCAGCCTCCTAATTTGACAGATGTTTCTCCCACCCAAATGATTCCAATTTCTTTGAAGAAAGTCTGTTCTACTTCTTATCTTGAGTTATGCTTTCATTAAGCAACTGATTAATGTTGATCCCTTGCTTCGTGCTGTATAAAACATTCCATTTCATGTGTTATCTAGACTTTTTCACAATGGCTTTTAGGAGATTACTAAAATGTTCCCTCCCTTTGTTGCCATCTTTGTTGTGTATTCATACATTTATTGATATGTGAGTACGAATCGGTATAAATGTATAATAATCTTCCCCTTAGGATACTGTGAATGTATGTAATAAAGGAAAAGGAGGTTAACAGTAGAATACAATACAAACAGGCTGACTTTATGGCAGTCTTGCGGAAACTCCTGCCAAGCAAAAGAATAAATAACAGCTGTGTTAATCAAAGCCAAATTTAAAAGATAAGACTTGAATTTAGGTGGTCAAAGTGCCAGAAAATTGGCCAAGATTAATGCCCACAGAAAAAGAACTCCAAGGATAAAGAATATAATTATATACAATTAAGTTGAACGCAAATTTTCAAAAGTTCTTCTGTGACTTAAAGGCCTAAGTCAAAACTGACTTTGAGAGCAGGAGCATTTACTCTCCCTATAAATCCATAGGGTTTGTGTTCTGGAATCTTTCAGTCTTTCCTGAAAATAGGAGTTGGGGGACTCCTATTTTCAGGACTCCTGCCTGCCTTAGTCCCTTTTGGAAGCATAATCTGTAGTAATCTGAAAGTCAAAAAAAAGTGTGCTGGTCCAAGCAGTGGCTGAATATCAGCCAGGGCTACCAACTCAAACCAAAGCACTAGAGGTACGAGCACGATTATTCCCCTGTTTTACTGGAAAGCTGTGTATCATCTGGTTTGGTTTAAACTCACAACGATGTTCAAGATCCTGTGGAAGCATTTTGAATCAATTGTAACTGACATAAATATAGCCCTTGGCTGGAAATCTTCCAGAGAGAGAGAGCACTGCAGCAGTTCAGCCAAGATGCATTATATGAAAAGCATGGATAAGTAATTTGGTGTCCCCATGGGAAGGATAGCATTACAGTTTCAAGACATTCATAAAGTGCCTGCATAGTGAAAGATCTAACACAATCATTAAAAGATGAACGCCCAATGAATCTTCACCTCCTATCATGGATCATGGCCCTTATCTAGGCAGGTGTGGGAAGAGGAGCATGAACCCACAATGACAGAGGACGCAACAACAGCTTAGTTGTACTCCTTTGACATGAGCATGTGAGCTTCCAGACATGATTTACTATGTTTGCATAGCAGTATTAATTACTTTTTAGTGGTTATCTAGCCAAGAATATGTACAGGGTTGACAAAGCTCAGACAGGAACTTCAGCCAAGCACTGTAGGACTTACAGAAGCAGTCCTTTTACTCACAGTGTACCATAGCTTTAAGTCACATACCAGCTCTTGTATTTTAACCCTCTTCTGTGACAAAATATCCATGTTATTTTGGAGATCTCATTTCACTGCCTTCCATAATTTTTATTTGATGCCTTTGGAGTTGTGATATGATGAATTTGCTCTTGCCTGTATAATTAATTAAGAGCTACAGGGAGTGGTTGGAGTGTTTTGATAATTACCAGATTCTGCTGCTATCTGCTGCATGATGGTTTGATATCTGTGTTCAGACTCCGGGCTGTGACTGGCTGGGAAGGGTTCAACGCAGCTTAAAGAGGCAGTTCTCCAAAGTCTTCTTCCCATTGTCCCAGCACAACCTGGTGCAAACCCCTAAGAGCTTACTACAAGCCAGTACAAAGCAGTATATGTGAAAATAACCAAGAGTAATCCCTTCTTGTAGTACATGATGCCTACAAAAGGCACTGAGGAACTTTCTAGCGCAGTTCTGGGCCTTCTAAGGTTTCTGTTTCCCAGGAGAATGTGAACGGGCATTTTGCACCAATGTTAAGATGCTTCAAGCTAATACATCCGTCTATGTCTTCTGAGTCTTGAAGTCTTCCTTCCAACAAGAGCTCGTTTTCCTCAGAGACTTCCAAGAGCTACATCTTACTCCCACAGCATCAGTATTAAAAAAGTTAAGAAAGTTAAAACCTATGCTCAGGAGTCATTTAGTTGACTTCAGCAGGGCTGCTTGTCGGATTCAGAATTACATCACTGAGGTACTAAAGAAAAAGGCACCATGTTTTGTAAATATTGTTGGCCACTGTAGCTCTAAGAGCTTCAGGAGCTGCAGTATATTTGAAAACATAGCTTTGAAATACCTGACATGGTACAGCTTTCCTCAGAGTCCTCATGGATGAAATATTTGAGACAAACGTCAAAAATCATATAGGCAGGAGAACAAGATGGTAGCTGAAGGAAATCGGAAAGCTGCTGTACATCATGTACTGGTTTTCCCATTTAAAAGCTGACGTTTTTTGTTCTGTTATTTCCCCTTTTTATGGGTATTGTGAAGCAGTGCATCTTAGTCTAACATTTCTAGCTCTCACTGGAGTCCTAGTGGTTTGGAAGCATCACAAATTCATTTGACTGCTTACATAGAAAGGTCATGTTTTTCACAGACACATAGTACAAACATTTGGACACGATTAGAAAGCTGCCTCTTAAGGGTGTTGCCTTGACAATTCCCTTGAAGATGTTTCTTCCATCTTTTTAGTATAAGACTAGAAATTATTTTAATATCGCAGAAAACCTTTTATACTCCACCGATTGGAGCTGTATAGCCAAAGTATAAGAAAATACATTGTTGGTTTTTTTTTTTTTTTTTCTCTTCACTTATTCATTCCTCTATTGAAGACCTCAGAATATAACAAACTAAATTTGATTTTCTGGTCCATTGTTTCCTCTGAAACTGGGAATTTCTGCTCTTTAGAGGCCTCTGATGATCTCTTTGGTGTTCCCTGTCTGTTATGTTTTCTCCACCAAATTTTAGCCTCCACTCTTCATTTTCAACTCTTTTCTATGATTTCTTATGATGACATTTGCCATCATCTCACCATGAACTTTCATAGTACTGATAATGCTACTAGATTCATCTGGCAACTCAAGAAGTTCTTGCCAGCGCATTTTTGTACCTACATTTTAAATGAAAACACTCTAGACCAATCTCCAGTAGGAGTCTTCTACCAGATTTTGATTTAAAATCAGTTCTATGTTTACATAATTGTGTTTGTGTAATTATTGATGTCCTTAATAGAAGAGGTTATCAAATGATATACTGCAATTTAATTTTAAAGTGAGTGAAACAGCCTAAAATTTGGCCAAAGAAAGATGAGTGAATTAGCAAGAAATTTATCGTTCACTGTTCTCCACAAAAATGTAGATCAAAAGCATGTTCTGATACAGTTTTCTTCTTAAAGCTTGAAGGTGAAATGTGCACCACATTAGCAAAACTTCTCTTGGTTCAGCAGAGCCAAGAGGATTTACTTCTGTTAGTGTTGCCTGGCTGTTTGGGATTTTTCAGTCATTATTTTTTGTAGAATGTAAAGTGCCCTCATTGCTTTGACTGAGCTTTTTACAAATATTTGGAACTGAGTGGAAAGAGGGGCTGGTGTGTGACTTCTGCTGATAAGGAAATATGTCAGTCAAGTGCTGCTGGAGAAACCTGTGGGAATGCATCCACCAGCTTCAATGCGCATCCTGTGCCCTGTGTGTTTGGTCCCTCTGTGCTCCCTTGCTGTCACCTCCTCCCTGCACAGAGAGCCCTTCTCAACTTCTCTGCTTGCTACACCTCTACACGAGTCTCTCACGCAGCCTAGTAGCACTTGATTTCTGGAAAATTAAAAAGGACGGGAAAGAAGCAGGGTTCAGGGACATCTGCAGACAGAGAGACAGAAAGGGAGACGGAATTAGCGATGAGGCCTCACATTGCCTCAAGTCATCAGCAATGAAGTCACAGACTGTTCAGGACATTGACTAGAGTTTCCATGTTGATGTACTTTCCATCAATTTCCAGCTGATGTATAAGCATTTTTCCTCAGGTAAAAATAGAAACCTTGTGCTTTGAGATCTTCTCCAAGACCCATCAATGTTTCTTTATTCATTGCACATTCTTTATCTACACTGCTTTTTAAGCAGTCTCATTAACAAAAGAACAGACTATTGAGCAAGTGTGGGATACTTTCCAAAGTAACTCATACAATCTTTACCAATGTATTTGAGTGGCAAAAAGTAGAATTAAGCTCACATCTTGATTTTTATTTGGCTACAGAATTTTCTAGCAACTTTTTCGTTCCTTTTGACTTGCTCAGTATAGCACAAAGTACAGCACAGCACCGCAAACGCAAGCTGAGAGTCCAGAATTGCCAGCCAGCCAACCCAGAACTGATGAGAAAAATTAAATGGTGTACATTTTTTCATGAAGTTTTTGTGATTTGTAGTAACTTCGACATTAGCAGTACCACAAAGAACGATGTTCTGAATTTAAACATAAGGGATAAATTAATTCAATGGGGTTGTAACGGTTTATTACTATCTAAGAATCTGGTCCAGGATTTTCATGACAATGTGAAGTTTTTCCTCACTCTGTCAAAAGATTTAAGAGTATCTTCAGTGAATATGCATTTTTTTCATTAAAATAACTTCAAATGTTGGGTTTTGCTTAGCTTTAAAAGTTCAATGAGTTGCTTTACGTTACTTCAGTCCAGTCCTGTGAGTACAATTAAGCTCCATGGTCTAAACATATTGTCATGAACACCATTCATGGCGAAAATGTAAATTGAATACCTTGGAGTTTACTTATTCATATTTTGTAGCTCATCCATGGCCTTCAATATACGTTAAAAACATCTAAAGAAAAAACCAATAACTCAAGTAATGCTTGTTTGCTTAGGTCCTGAAGCCTTTGAAAAAAGTGTAATGGGTGGAGTGGTGACATTTACTTGAAAGCATTCATTAATTATAGGAAGGAAGAAAGTAACAGCTGGACTTCACTTAAAACTAAGCACAAAGAAAACTTCAAAGACATATCGCATGACTTGAAGCTCCTGTTTAGTTTACATGTTCACTCTCTAGATGTATCTGCCTCCCTTCATTGCTTATATCAGGACCTTAAAGTGCTTGCATTTGCAATGTATGTAGGTTAATTAGATGCCTTCCAATAGACAGTATAGTCCAGTTCTTTATGCTATTACCTTAATTCAACCAAAATGACTGAATCTGTCTTTTGAATCTGTGCTTCGGAAAAAGTCCTACATATACTTTGAGTTTCTTAATGATAATAATCATGCTGATTCAAAAGATAGCTCCTTTAGAAGGATATAAAAATAAAATGATATATTCTTTCACATTTTCCACATAAATGCAGACAATGTTAGAAGATGTACTAAAGGCTGTAGGAAGTTTGACCCCTGATATTTCAGTGCTTCATTGTGTCTGCTGAGTATTTTAATATTTCCCTTTTCTTTGAAAGCTCTAATTTGTGTTTCTAGAGCCAAAAGTCTTCTAACGTTGTCCAGTTTTCATCCCCCATGGATTTTACTTGGTTTGCTTCTTTGCTTGGTGAATGATTTAAGCCGCATTGGAGCTTTTGAACATGTGCATTTCCTGCAGTTTTAACTGTATCCAGTTGTGTTATAAATAATGAATCTGGCTGAATGTGAGTTGCTGGCAGAGACTTATCCATTTTTTTGTGAAAGAACGTTCTGGATTAGTCCGGACATTACTCTCCTCCTCCTTCTGACTCCTTGGTATTTGTAGTTGCATGCACATGGATGCACAGTGGCCTGATGTACTCCAGCTGACAGGAAACCATGCTGTGCCCAGGGAGCGCTTACAGGGCTGTTGATTACCTTAAAGTGACACTGCCAGAGCAGAAGGAAGTAAAAGAGCATGGCAGCTTTTCCGCTGCCATTTGTGAGAGCTTCCTCACTGCTACAGATAGCTCTCTGAGGAGGGACTGAGTGCATGCATCACACTTCGTGTAGTACCCGAGTTTGGACAGAATCTAATGTATTTGTGCTTCCTGCTCTCCTTTTCCTTCATATGACTCTAAATCATCTTTGCTCGCTACTTTGGGTAAGACACTTGGTAGCTGCTTGCCCTAAACTGCAGAATGAAACAGTTCTGCCTCATGCTATTTGTGTGCCTTGACCGAGTAATTCATGCCAAGGACTGGTAATGTTAAAGTAGTAAATCCAGGGCTGCCACACAACTGGTTTTCAGATTCAGTCCAGGTGGAATTTGCCTCAGATTTCAGGATGCTCAGCTAACTAGGATCTCTCTGGGTGAATGCCAGATGGAATTTATGGAGGCATCTACTCAACAGGAGTGGATAAATTGCACAGTGCCTGGGCAGTGAGCTTGGTGCTCCTGGAGACTTTCATCAGCTCTAACTAATAAAGTGTGACATCCAGTGGGTTCAGTGCTCAGACAAAAGCCATTTGTACTGTAAAGGGACAATAGAGCAAACATTTTCTGGAAGCACAGGATTTCCTAAGCCCACAATACATGGCCCACGTGCCTATGTTTCCTCCTGGAAAACTTTGTCCTGCCCTGGATATGTGGATTTTTTTATATATATATAAAAGAAATTTGACTTAAGCAAGCATCAACACAGTGAAATAATGTCTCACTTCTAACAATAAATATGTGTTGGAAATGTTTATGTTTAAATATCTGCTCATGATCTGCTTTTGCCTTCTGTAGATCATGTCCAGATGTTTCTTATCTTGCCCATACCCACTGAAAATTACATGTAACATATTCTGCCATGATCTGCTCATGCTCTTAAGTCTTTAACATTGAAAACTGGCTTATACAGCTTCCTCTTAATGTATATGAAAGAATTCTTTCCAATTCACTTGAAAAAAAAAATGCTTAACAGAACATACTCTTGTTAGTATTAATCATTTAGGAACCCCTTTTGCCCTTTAGCAATAGCTTTGTTAGGAGAAAGAAGATAAAATAGAGTCCCTTTCAGATTTTGACAGACACATTGCGGCCGTGTAGTGCACTGTCTCAGTTGCACCAGACCAGCACTGAAGTGATGTGATTGCCAGTGTGGAAGAGAGGTCTGGGTTATGTCCCCAAAGGTCACTGTTGCCAGCAGGCAATACCTAGAGAGTATATTCCCTGAACTCCCCTAGCTCAAAGGGTTTGATTGTGAGAGCCCTCACACTGAAACCCACAAACAGAGAGAGATTCTTCTGCAGTCTCCGTGCTCGGCTGAAGAGTGGTCACAATGTGGCCTTTGTTACAGCGGGGGACTTCCCTGCCACTTACAAAGAAGTTGCATAAGAGACAGCTGAAGAACCCAAGGTGAAACGCATTTTTAAATGTTGGCAGGTAATACTGGCATGCAAACTCTGCAGCTGAATCTCCTGATTTCTGTTAGTACCCTGATGAATTGCAGACAATGATAATTAAATAAATGAAACTTTTAATTCCTGTAAATCTTACAAATCTTTTGTCTTCCAATTCTTTGTGTCTTAAGATTCATTAGACAACCCTTTTTGGTCCAAAAAATCATAGAATTATAGAATATCCTAAGTTGGGAGGGACCACAAGGATCATCAAAATCCAGCTTCTTGCCCTGCACATGACAGCCCCAAGAGTTACACCGTGTGCCTGAGAGCATTGTCCAAATGATTCTTGAACTCTGTCAGGCTTGGTGCTGTGACCACTTCCCTGGGGAGCCTGTTCCAGTGCCCAGTCGTTCTCTGGGTGAAAAACCTTTACCTGATATCCAACCTAAGCTTCCTCTGACACAGCTTCAGCCATTCCCTCATATCCCATTGCTGGTCAACAGAGAGAAGAGGTCAACGTCTGCCCCTTCTCTTCCCCCCGTGAGGAAGCTATTGACTGCTGTGAAGCTTCCCTTCAGTCTTCTCTTTTCCAGGCTGAAAAAACCAAGTGATCTCAGTCACTTCTCCTACAGCCTCTCCTCTAGATCCTTCACCATCTTCGTAGACCTCCTTTGTATGCTCTCTAATAATTTCTTATCTTTCTTGTATTGTGGCTTCTAAAACTGCCCCCAGCACTGGAGATGAGACCTTCCCAGGGCAGAGCAGAGCAGGACAATCCCCTCCCTTACCCCTCAGGACACTCTTGGCCCCTCCTGGCTGCCAGGGCACTGCTAACTGATGTTCAACTTGCCATCAACAGGACCCCCTAGGTCCCTTTTTGCTCTCCAGTATCTTATTTCTCGATCTGTGTATATGTCCAGGGTTGACCTGGCCAAAATCTGGAGTAAAATTAAAGTTGATAGAAACGTATTTTGAAGAATCTTTTGTAGCATACAAAGACAGGCAAAATAGAAGATTCCTGTGTTTTGAAATCTAACCAACACAGTTAGGCGATAGCTTATTTTCAAACCCATCTTTGTTAACAAAAAGCAATGAGATTCACATGGTTTTGGATGAGAAAATTAATAATGAAGTAAAGTCCTCCTCTGCCTCTCACTCAAATACTCTGTTACAAAGGGGGACAGGATGACAGCACCACTGATCGTGATAGTTTAAGTATTTGCTAAGCTAGATGCTAAAGAGAGGACAAGGAAGATTTAGCATGCACTGTCCACAACTTGCCTAACATCTGCAAGATAATAAGAAACAGAAGTGTGTAGATGGGGTTGGGGGGATACTGTCTGATATATACTCTTCTCTGTGATCAGAAGCCATGAAGCATGGGCAGAAGGAAATAAGCAGACCACAAACAGTGCAGGAACAAGGTCACCAGGAAGGAACCAGAAGATGAGAGATTTGGGTCAGGAGTGAACTGTGCACAAAAATATTATTTCCCATTGCTGGACTCTTCCTTTGGAATTTGTATACATTTTATTTAGAAGAAAAAGAAAATAATGGTACATGACTGATTTATAACAATTCAGGGCAGTTCTTAATAACGAGGAATAAATGTTTCTCTGTCAGTGCAAGCTACCATCTGCTTTGTTACATTTGGGAAGAGCTAAGCAGGTGGTTATAATAATAGAATGGTTGCAATGTGAAAAGGTGGATCTTCATCCTACAATGACCAGGAGAATTTGCTTCTTTCACCTTCCCCATTCCTATAAATGTGACTAATTGTAGTGAGGTAGGTTCAGAACCCAGGGAATGAAATTAAGGATAACAGCCCACAAGAATAAGATGTCCTGTCCCTCTGTGTAAACAAGGATTAAATGCTGTTTTTCACTACAAGGTTGCTTTATTGCTCCCATTTGTTTTATGGATTCTTTACCATCCATTACTTAATTAAACTCAAAACACTGACCTGGCTTTATCATTATTGAGCCTGTGAGTAATCATTAGGTGTCACTGAGCCAGCTCTTCGTGTGGTTTGACAAACCTTTACTTTGAGGATAGGATAAGAATAGCTTATTTGATCTGGCTTGGCTATCCTGAAATCGATAAGTGGTATCAGATCCTGAACAGCACACTTCTGCAGTACATACAGAAGATAAAATATAGGGTCAGGAGGCCTGTTTGGCTGTTGCATTTAATCAGCATTATAAACATATACCAGGCCAAAACCAGAGTCACATACAGTTGAATCAGCTTTCTAGTGCCCCATGGAAATAACCTGCTTCCCTGCAATAATCTTTCCACAGAAAGCTTTCTAAATGATATCATCATATTTCTCCTTCCTGGCACTCTTTAACCCTTTCTTCTGTGAATATCCAGTAATAGAGGAGTTCATTGATAACATAGTTCTTGTATACTTTTCCCTTCTTTTTCTTTCCTTTTTCAATGTTTTATGTGGATTTTTTTATTTTATTCCACCCTGAAAAACATTTCAGCTCATCCACTGGAGTTGGTGTAATTTTTGCTCAGTGCTTTTAGGTTCATACTCCTCTCCCAACTTTTTCCATCAAGGAAGCCAGGATCTGAGATCCCTCATGTGTTTAATTTAATCAGCATTTCATATTAGCTCACCACTGGCCGTGTGTGTGAAGGAACAAAAGAAACTGAGAATGAACTTTGTGATCGCTGCTTACTGAACAAGATTGGTTTTCAGCTTTTCTGTAGGAACAACAGAATCAGCTTAGTGAAAACTTTTTATTCTAAACTTCAGACATCAGAAAAAAAAAAAGATCAAAAACTAAGGACAGCTTGAGGGTGAAAAAGGTGTCAGGAACAGAGGTTTTCTGCTGTGAGAGTTCCCACGTAGCAGGCAACCTGGGCTTCTTGAGCTGTTTCTGAGACAGGCAGGCAGATTGCTGAGTCAGTGCTCTTACAGTGTCCTTCAAGAATTAATTAAAAGCAGTGAAAAATATGCTTGGCTTCCTCAGTAGGATTTTTTTTTCCTTGAAACTGTTTTGAGCAGCTTTGGCTGGAGGAAATGGGAGACAACTGCTATTATCACATAAAGGTAAGAGCACTTCCTCCAGGACAAAAGTCACAGGTATATGGGTCAAAACAGCAGCTGGAAATCTTTCAAACACATGAACTTTTAATAGGCAGACTCAGAATAACTGGAGAAGGTTTGTACCAGACCACCTGGAAGCAAGCTTCAGATGTTTACCAGTAAGGATAAAGCACCTTTGCCTAACCTTTCTTGTTACGGGAATTTTACACAGCTTGATTTAATCCGGGTTGAGATAACAAGCCTCATATACGAAGTTCTCAGGAGACTTTGTTTGGCTGATTTTCCAAATAAGCTCCAAACTTGTAATATTGTTGTAAATGCACATTAATGACCCAGGAACCTTAGACATATTTGGCAAAGCTGGTTGCCACAGCAGTTGTTGCCGTGCTATGTGGTCTATTTTGCTTTTTGGTATAGTAATATTACAAAATAAGCACACTCACTGTGGGGAGAAAAGCAGCAACCCACCAAGCCTCTTTCTTCCTAATATGGTGAAATAAAAAGCCTTGGTCTGAGCCAGCTGAAGTGCTGATGGAGTCAAAGCCCAAGGATCAGGGTGGTGTGGCGCCTGAAGAGCACAAAGGTCGTGGTCAAGATTCACCCTGGGAGGGCAGGAAATGTTTAAATTCCCTGACCATGACTAAATGATGGGAGCAAATGATGTTATCAGGGATGCCCTCTTCTCATCCCAGCTCATGTTTGATTCCAGACTGGTGAGAGCATTCCTTCCTGCAGTTGCTGGCTTGGGAGCTCTGGGCTGTGTTGTATAGCACGTGTAGGGACTTACTTTTCACAAAGGTTTTTATTAAGCGGGGACATGAATTTCTCAGTGGGCAGCAGTGTGAGGGTCTCAGGCCCAGAGCTGAAGAGGAAGTTGATGAAGGACAAGCTGCGTCAGAGGAGGACAGACACCAGGCCTTGGCATCACCTCTGCTCGCACAATGTCCAGTCAACAGAGGCCCCAAACATCGTTAGAGTACCAGGAAGTTTTGCCTTTTTCCTTATTTGTGTTCACTATCACCTTTTAAACAAAAGAGCTCAGCTTTTCACAGCAGCAAGTGATTGGTTGGTGGGTGCTGTTTCCCCCATCCCTCCCACCTCCCAGCTGAAGAGATGGGGTTTTCTGGCTTCTTCTCTGGCTGATTCTGCTTCTGCTGCTTAAAACCTCTGCCCAGGGATGCTTGGTACTGTATTAACTCACCATATTTAAGTCCAGTGATCCTTGCTTTTTTTCTTACTAGCTTATGTGGGGAAGAGAGATAGGTGAATCCACAAAAGAAAGGGAAATCCATAAAAACTCCAAAGGCTGGCATGTCCAGATACTTAATTCCATGGTTTTAATTTATCAGGTACCCCAGTCATGCAAGGCTTTGCAAACAAAAGCCGACTGAAACTCACGTCTCCCCAGAGGGAGAGCTTCAACGAAAGCACTCAAATAGCTTTAACCACACTTGTGTCACAAATTCCTCTCACATTTGGTGACTGTGGCTTGTTCTAATTAAAACAGTAACAGTTTCAGCACTGTGTTTTAAAATAAACAATCTGTTTATGAGGGGAGAAAGGCACAGAAACTCTGAAGGCAGCACTTCTCTTCCCAGAGAATGTGCCTCCACTGCCCCACACCGTGTTCTCTCCTGCTGCAACGTTGTCACCCATCAGAAAGCTTTGCTTCCCAGCTTTGCTTCCAAGAGCACAGGGGCTGGTTTGGCAGCTGAATCATCCATATTACACCTATGAGTGTTCAAAAAGAGACCAAGGCCTGAGCTTCGCCTTTTATAAAGCCTGATCATGTCCAAAGCTGGATTTGTTGTGCTGTGTTGTTCTCACCACAGCTCCCCAGCCTGGGGCTCAGACCTAGCCCTGAAAAAACTGCCCAGATAAAGTGAGGAGGCTCTACAAGCCCCAGGGAAGCAGCCAGCCCCTCACTGGCAAGGAAGGATGAAGCTGAAGCAGAAGCAGCAGCGCAGTGAGGGAAAAGAATGCTCCATCAGCTTTATTAAATAATTCATTGTTTATACATCCACTAGGAAAATTTTGATAAGGAGGGAAACACTGAAAAGGAAATACCTTTTTTTTTAGTGGAGTAAAAGTGATGCGTGTGGTTTTAAACAAAGGCATGTTGTCAGGATCATTCCATACAGAAAAGGAAGAGAAAGGGAAACTGCATTTGAATTAATTCAGATAAGTGAAGGTCAGAAGACCTTATGTCAGAATTTTCCATTAATTCCTATGGTCTAGCTCTCTGCCAAAATTGTGTTACCTCCTAACTTCTTTGTACAAATATTGTTGTGGTTATTACTACTGATTACTCTATCTCCTGCACTTACACATATAAAAGCTGTTTACAGTATTGCAGCCATAATAATGCAAAATAGCAAAGTCAGACAATTTCCATGGTGGGTGTTATATGAGATTTTGAATGAATTTGTATAACTGTCTTCAGCTGCAAGTACTTACGGTGGGGAAAAGAACAAAAGAGTGAGGAACAAACTTTGTTTTAATTCAATCACTGTATTGAATCTGAACTTGAAACTTGATTTTTACTGAATCATAATTTTTTTGAACCTGTAATCAAAACCTTCTCTTTGAACTAGAACATACTATTTTCATTCAAAGACAAATTTTGTTAAAATTATTTTATTTTAACTTTAAAAAAGCCCCAGATATTTTGAAAGTGTTTTCAAATAAAAGGTGATTATTCTTCCAAATGAAAATATTTCAAGCTTTTAATTCTTTTTTGAAGTCAAGATGAGTTTGTAAAATATTTCAGGATTCCCAATTTTCATTATTTTTCCCCAGAGATGTTTTCACTGCAGCATTTCAGCCAGTAAGCAAAAGAGGAAGGGATAGAAAGAGAAACTGAGGCAAAAAGAAGTAAAAATAGTTTTCGAGTGTACATTAGATGGATATCAGTATTAGAAATAGAAATTGCATTTCCTGAGTTCCCCTCTAGAGTGGAAAATTCTGAAGGACATTAAAGAGATAAATCATTAAATGCAAAATACATGTCCAAAATACATGTAATTATTATGAGCAACGGAGATCATGACAATTACCAGAACTGTGTACTTGGCCTTTGAAATCTTGTTCCCTGCTCCCTGGTACAGTCACAGGTCAAGCCCTGGTTGCCTGCTCCATTTGCATGGCACAAGTTAGTGTGATAGATAGATAATTTTATTTGTATCACTCTCTCTTTCAGAAAGTCTCTCTCTCGCTGTCGAAGAATTAACAGGATGCTTTCCAACGAGTCAGCACCTCCTCCTGCATTCAGTCGCTCCAATTCGCAGGCGTCCATGGACAGCACTTCCATGGAGGACTTCTGGTGTGAAGTAGAGAGCATCAAGGAGAGCAGAGAAGATGGATCTGAAGAGGCAATGCTCTTGGAGTTCAAACCTGCTGATGGTGAGCACACGAACACCACTTCTACCTCACACCTTAGCTTTGCCTCCTCTCTAAAGAGTCATGCCCTGGTCTCCTTCCTCATGTAACTCATTCTGAGCAGAAGTACTGGGCTGAGTCTATGATTGTTGTAACTCCACTTCTGAACATCACGGTCAGTCACTGGCAAGAAACAATTATTCAGTCTGGTTTACACACTGGAGCCAGTAATTAATTTCTGAAGTAAGTTTCTTTGCATTGATTTTATTTGTGCTTCAGGGGGACAGATACAGTGTAATTCAGGAAAGAAAGGCACTCAATGAAAACTAAATCTACAGCATTAAATAGACTAAATCAAAATATTTAAAATAGAAAAGGTTCATTTAGTATACTGGAATTTTAAATTTTCTGGCTTTTGGTAGGATATGATTCAGAAGTTATTAAAGTCTTGAAGCAGTTTTTGGTAAGATATTGTTTAGTGCTATCAGGAATTTGATACCTGTTTGTTTCTCTGAGATTGCCCAATTGAGATAAGATTCAAGGAGAGTTTAGAAATAAGTCTGAATATATGGATGCCTACATCTTTCAGACTCCCCACTTGACCAAATTCATTCATCACTTGTACAATATATCCTGAAGGTATTGCTACCTCATTCTGTTACCCTAATGTTTTTTGCTCTCTTGTCACATACTGTACTTGAAAAAACATGCAATAGTCTGTGCTAGCTTGTTGCAATGCAGCTTTTTATTATATGATTTGATAACATCTAGAACAACAGTTCTCAGTTTTTTTCCAGTTAGGATCCCACTCACTAATGCATTATATTGTGTAACACAAAATACCAGGTGCTACTATACAATGAAACCAAATTTCTTCCGAGGTCATGACCTGCTGATAACTGCTGCAACCCTTCTGTGGCTCCTGGCCACTAGTCTGGTAACTTCTGATCTAGGGATAGATTTTGAAACGATGGCATGTTCTTTCCATACAATTATTAACGCAAGTGATGATGTGCATTTTTTACCTTGACATGCAATGGGATGTCATTAATTCTGCTACCAGGAAGAACAGTGAAAAGGGGGGAAAAGTACCTACTTTATTAAGCAATCAAATATGCAACCAGTCATGGTAAGTAACCCACACAGAGGTATTAGCTCCAACCCTGTACTGTTTCCATGGGAAACACCTCCCATTCACTAGTTTCCAGCTGGGCTCTCCTGGAAGCAAAGGGAAAGATTGCACCAGAAATCTTCATCTGCTGTGAAGGTCATGGTCAGTTAGCTTAACTCCAAACCGCACTCCTCTGTTCCTTATTGGGAAAATTCCTGTCTGATCATACTCTTTATTTTGGAGACTCCTTTAAGAGATTGTGAACCTCTCGGTGTCTCCTTCATGCAATTATCAGCATGAACTAACGGGTGTCCCTGACTTGTCTGCACGGTCAGGAAAATGACACAAATATGTGAGCTGCCAAGCTGGATAATTTAGTAAGTCAAGGCAGTACAGGGGCTCACTTTCCAGAAACTTTTCCATCAGTTTCATCACGGCTGAACTAAACCTTCTCAATAGCCCAAACTCTGCTGCAGTCCTGTGTTAGCCTTTGTCTGATTCCACCTCATTACATCGCATTGATTTTTTCCCCCTCTGTCCTGAATTAAAAATGAGACTGCAAGTCAAAATGCAATACATCTCCACGCTTCATTTACCTTCATATTTTTGTCTTAAACATATATATATATATTGCATACACCCGTACACAATCAGCCAGTGTTTGTCCTAGTTATTAACATCAGGAATATATTCAGTCTGGGAAAATAAATCTTAGAAATAATAGTGAGTTCTATTAAGGTCCTAATAGGATAATACTCCTTTGCAATGATCAAAATACTAAAAATCAATGTGGAAACCCTCAGGGCAAAACAAAGCCAAATATTCATCCTCCTTTTGAGATATCTGTGAGAGGAGGAGATGAAGATCCTTAAGAAGGAGACCAAAGGTTGATGGAAGCCAGACAGGCACAAGTATCAAAACCTCAATGTTACTTGCCAGACATCATGTGCAAGGGGCAGACAACAGCACACTTATTCTGTTGATGTTAGCAAATATAGTCAAAAAAGAACAGAAGATCATGACAAGTGACACCAGGGATGAAAATGTAGGGGAGGAGAAAGTCATGGGGTATTTAAGATGTCTGTGATGTGCAGAATTGCTTTACAACTCGGTGTTACAAGGTTTGAATGCTGTGAGTTATTTAAGGTTATATCTGCAATTCAAAGCAAGACACACCTCCTTCCTAGCAAACTCTGTGAGAAAAAGAAAATTACCCTCTCAATTATGTTTGTCTTCAGGTGGAGCAGAATCAAACACAGTATCAAGACCCTGCTGTATAAGTAGCTAACACTATAAAAATAATGCTTTGTAAAACAATATGGGGAGAGGGGAGTTAACCTTAATTTAATACCAATGGGTCATAAAATTTTGAGGGTTTTTTAATGTATAAACTTCTTCTCTTTAACAGTTTTACTCTTCTGATTGCTGTTGCTATGTCTTAGTCTGTTGTTTATGAGTAGCTGGAAGAGGAAAAAATTCATGTCTGCCCTGATATTTTTCATAGCATCGTGAAAAATAACTTTGATTACAAACTCAATTCTTGGAAAGAATATGTCAGGACAAAAGCCAAAATTAATATAAATAGAAAACTGAAACATGGGCAGATGTGGCTCAAACAGCAGCACACAAGCATAAGAGACCTTCTTAGAAAGAAGAGTGAAAATGGCAGGAGAGCCCCTGGTTCAAAGCTTACAGAGAAGGAAAAGGAACGATGTGTCATCCTGCCTGGGAATACAGAAAGGATAAGAGCAGAGACAAGCTATTTCATGGGATACGGGGCTGGTTATACCCCTGGCTAACACAGAGCAGGGGGGATAGAAACAGCTATTTTTATAATGCTTTGTAAAGAGGCAGGGCAGTTAACAATGAAGTCAGTGAAGGCACATGCATAAGATGCTTTTGCTTGTCCCTACAGCCCAGTCCTGTAATTTTCTCTTTTGTGTATCTAACTGCCAAAGTGCAGCAAACTGGTGTCCATCAATCAGCCTGCATTCTGATGTCAAGAAGAGGCAATAAAGGGAGAGTGGAAATACCAATCTGCCATTAAGACTGGCGCTGGGACAAGAACAATAAGTGCATTGATGAGTTGTTTTATAGAACATGCTGCAAATTAATCCATTTCCTGTTTGACATGTTTATTTGTAGTACCTCTTCTTCAGTCAGGGCTGGAATGAAATTACTGTCTTGTGTCAAGCAGCATACTGCTGAGCTAGGATTGCTCACAAAACTGAAATGAAGGATCTCAAAATCTCCTATGTGAGGAGTGATTTTAAAAGACTGTGACTGCTTTAAAAAGAAGACATATCAAAAAGCAGTGAAAGCAAAATTTAAAATTACTGAATGATTCAGAGAAGGTAGATGGAGACCTTCTCCCAGTCAGATAATGACAGGGCATATTCATTTAATGCAACAGGTAGTAAGCTGAAAACCTATATTGTCTTCACATGGACAGGCTTTGGTAGTGAGGGGACTGCAGCTGTGACTCTGTGAAAAGGTGCCAGAAGCTTTCCCCATGTCCAAGAGAGCCAGGATAGAAAACAATCCTTCCCACAATGCATAACCTCACTATGGAACCAATTTCAGTACTGAACCAGTTGGGAAGCAGGTATTGAATAGGATTAAAGAAGGTATAAGTCACTAATTGAGATACCAAGAAACCCGGGTGTACAGTGCTAGCGAGTATTTAATCATTAGGAGTTAGCATGATACCTAGCATACAAGGATGGCTATTCCTGCATCTTCCTTCCCTACATAACCTTGGACACCTACCCCTTCCTCACACTTGCTCTTTAGTGAGCAGCCCTGGTTCTTAATCATCTTGTTCAAAACACGCAATTGGACTAGGTGGACATCACCCTTCTCTAAGTGTGGCTTCTTCACTAGCTGTCTGACTACCAGCTGACCCTCTGAAATCTCAAATTGCATCATTAGTGTGCAAATACATTATTCTGTATACTGTGCTACACATCTTCATATTTCTGTTTATTTGAATTGGAATACCAATTTAATTTCCATCAGCCAAATGGCTTTCTCCAGTACAGTGTGCTACAAATGGTGAGTGTGGCATAAATGGTAACTGAGGGGATTTGTGCCCTTGAATTCGGGGTTAATTTTGGGGACAGTGCTGTGTCAGGCTGGTTACTCTGCTGCCTTCTTCACACACAGATGCTGATGAAATGCCTCTTTTGTTCTCCCCATAAGCCTCTTATGTGCAGACACTTGCAAACTGAAAGTTGGCAGTGTGTTTACAAAACTAACTTAACTTGCACTTGTGGCCTAAGAAAGGCTGAACTTAGAGTATTTTCAAGGTAAAGGCCGTGGTAGCAGTCCATCATGCCAGCTTCTTTCCTTCAGCTCCCTCTCCCTTCCTTGCAGGCTTAGTAACACGCTCTCTTCCTCCACAGAAGGGGAACTGGAGGCAGAATGGCTGCAAGATGTGGGTTTATCTACACTGATCTCAGGAGCTGAAGAGGAGGATGGCCAAGCCCTGCTGTCCACTCTGACCAGAACTCAAGCTGCTGCTGTACAGAAGAGGTACAACACCTACACTCAGACCCTGAGGAAGAAGAACAAACACACAGTCCGGGATGTGCGAGACATCTTTGGCACCAGTGACTCTTCTGTAAGTATCCTAGTGAATGCCTTTGATCTTAATTTTTATGCAATTTGCAAGTAGCTCACCAGAGTCTCTGCCAGACAGGAACACTTTTTTGCTGACAATGTACAGACAGCCATTAGCAATTTCTGACCCTGAGACCAGACTTTTAATGCTGTATCCACTACATTTGAGAGGAAAGGAAGAAACCAATTACAAGAGATGGTACACAGTTTTGTAACTAACCTGTAACATAATGTTGTATCTGTTACCTTCCTCCTGAAACCTCCTATTAAGACTAACATTTATTCCTTTATTGTTTGGAAATTGTTGAGTTACTCTTGGCAGCTATTCAAATGTTTGATGGCTTCTGGGGACACTTGCTATTTACTCAGCAGTCTCAGTGGTGAAGTAAAACTTGTCTAATGAAGCAACTGGGGTTCAAATATGCATAAGCAATTAAACACCTGCCAGCATGATTGTAACTGGTACACTGGCAGTTACATTTCACTTACATAGCAAATGAAAACCTATTAACTGTTCATTTGCTTCATGGCTTCAGAAATCAGCAGTACCTCTGGAGGTTTCATCCACTTTTCCCTGAGGACAGCTCTAAACGCACCAGTTCCTGTCACTACACGATTTGATTCAGGTGAATTCAGTCAACTATGTGAGTTTAGTCCACTGCTCAAAGCAAAACACATGATTTTACATTTACCACTCATAGTTTCTTAAATGGGAGTCACCACTCACAAGCTCACCTTTGACATTAATACTAAAATTTTCACCATTACAAAACTCCAAGAAACTCTTTTAAATTATGATATTGCTTTGTCCTTTCCTGTTTGTTCTACCTTCTCCTCAAGGCTTGATATCCTGAATTAATTAAAAAATTGGGAAACAAAATTGTGCTGCATAATTGTATTAAAATTACAAAGATAAAATGTCCAGATAGTTAACCTATTTGTCTCCGGATTAAGTATCTGGATTCTTTTGAACTTCTTGCACATATCCCACAAATACATCCAGAAGCATCCAATAGTTTTCTGTGGGCTCTTTCTTTCATGAAAGATTATCAGGCATCTTTGAATGAACATCAAAAAGCTGATGGTACTTCTAATTAGATTAGCACACTTCTCCCGATTCAAGTATCTGTATACCTTAAGGTATTTAATCTTTTTTACAAAAGCCTAAGTTTCCTAATAAATTTGAATCAGCCAAATAAACATTGTACATTTCATCTCAGATGGGCACATTATTGATTTATTTTTGACCTGTTTATTTTTCCCCTTTGCACTTGCTAACGTTTCTCACTTGCAAAAGGAATTTGGATCTTCAGAGCTATTGCCCTTCAAATCAGTGTTTTACCTCCTCCAAAATTCAGTTCCCTTACTAGTTTTGCATTGTGAAAGTCTAAAAGATAAGATCAAACAAGTAATTAAGTCTTCTAATTCTTCTTCCCACAAAAATATGCAGTTCTGCAGGTGCTTACCTAGATGTTAAACACAGATGCACAAACACAACTGCAGAGCACACCATCACCTCCCTCCACCGACTGTGAAACATTTTATTTCTAAAAGCCTGCAAGGCTCCCAACACTCTTAATTCTCCTGTTGACCAGTGCTCCTATCTCTGCTGGTTATTATAGGATTTAGAAACTTCGTCCTAATTATCAGCTCTTCAGAGATAAACACACTTCAGGAAGGCTTGTATTCCTGACCTAAGGGTTTCCCAAGCAGTCTTTTTAAGGGGATATCAGCAGACCCTGGAGCTTTGCTGCCTCTTTGGGCATGGCACTACAGCTGCCTGTGATCCTTTGTGATAAATCAGTTTAGGGAACAGCAGCACATTGAAAACAACCCAGCCAAAATAAAAGAGTGATAGGGGATGGGGACGGGCAAACCTTTTCAGCACAGCTGCTAAAGCGAGGCCGGTAAGGAGACTGCTTGAAGTGACACGGAGTTTTGCTTTCTCATCCTGCCTTTTAGCTGGGAAGGGAAGAAGTAAACGTGCTCCAAATAACAAACCAGCTCTAATTGTCTCACATAACTCTATAATCCTTCCATTAAGAGGATGGATTTACACCGTCTTCCCAACAACCTAAGAATTGCAAGAGCCTAGAGGGATGGGTCACAGGATGGATTACTCTCTTCCTTGGCTAATGATGAGAGAAAAGGTGATTAGCTCACTAGGGTCACCTGAGATGAGATTTAGGGGACCACTAAAGAGGCATAAATTAGTTGTCATCTGGAGTGGGGGAAGAAAAAGACAGGTTTGCCTTAGTTTTTTTCCTCTGTGTTCTGAAAAAGCCCTGCCTGCTAGGTGTTTTGCTACTACTACCTAGTGGCCAGGCTCTGCAGGGGTCAACACAGACCAAGGGATGCTTTCCCAGCCTTTCTACCCTGAGGTCCATGCCCTCATGGCAGGAGTGTCCCCTCAACAGACAAAATGGACTGAAATAAAGGGAAACGTAGTTATTTCTCTTCTTGTTTGGTAGTTTTGGTTGGTTGTTTTTTTGGGGTTTTTTTCTGTTGCCTGTCCTGGAAAGGTGCTATGACCCCTAGGGGCAAAATGCTGCCCCGTGTTACATCACCCTTCCAAGAGCCATGCCTTGGTAGATAGAGCAGCCTGTCCCAGCTGAGGTGCTTTTGCTCTGCTTCAGACAAGTCTACAGCCAGCAGACTCGACTGACAATCACACTACTGAGCTTTAAATTGGATGGTTTATTAATCACAGTGGCCTGATTTTCCTTACTGCTCTACCCTGCTGCTTGCATCAGAAGCTGTCGGCTCTGCTAGTGCTCAGAGCCTAGGAAAATCAACTGGAGAAATCAAGTGGGGGACACACACACATTGATTCTGTTCTTGGAGGGAGGAAATGAAGCACTGTGCTCATTAACAGCCCAATCCTGTATGCTGCAATTAACTAAAACTCCTGAAGAGGTTTTACAAGCATTTTACTTCAGCAGTGCATGACAAAATTGTGTTAAAGAAGACTCACTTACTAACCCAGAGCTATTTGTATGGAGAGGCGTTTGTGATGGCAGTGCTTGGAAATATGAATATATTCAAAGCATGGGCAAACTGTATCCTGGCCAGAGCTGTAAGATTATCCTCCTTTGCCTTCATTTCCCTTAGCTACAGGGCTGAAAATAAAATTTGGTCTCTCAATGGTTTGGTTTTACGTCTTCTGCAATGAGTGTAGCTACTAAAGAACTGTCTACCTCATCTCCATCCTCTCCTTGGTCTTCTGATTTCCTCTTCCCATTGGAAATTCCTGTGTATATTGTGGCAGTAAACAGTGGGCTCATTTTTATTGTGTCTGATGAATCACTTTCGGTCAGAAATCAGGATATGGGAAGCCTCACCTTTGCTGGAGCCACAGGCAAATGAATAAAGCTGTCCCAGTTTAGTTAAGGACACAATTTAACTCTTGGTCTTTCACATTCATTGAGAGAAGGTCTTCCGAAGTTTTTAATTTTTTTTTTATACTACAGAAATAATCTGGATCTTTAAAGTACTGCATTAGAAAGATTTTATTCCCAGTCTTCCTTTTCTTTTTACATATTATCCTGAGATTAAAAAAAGTAAAGGTGAGGGAGAAGGAAGACATTTTCACAAAAGAGACATAGATTTGGTTTCTTTACACACTCTCACTGTGGAGGCTGGGAAATGGGACTGAGAATATGACATTTTTAGGTACCCTGGTTATTGTGCACAGTTCACTGTTACTCAGTTGCCCCAGGCTAGAGCAGCCTGCAGGCTGCTGCTAGCCTTGCTGGGTGCCAGGCAGAGGTTGCAGTCCATTCCATCATGCACATCCATGTCTGCCAGCTCTGCCCTGCTTATCAGAACCGGGTTACTGCAGGTGCTCCACATCTCATTTCACCAATGTAACAAGGCTGGAAGTGTTTTTTTTTCTTAATAAACTTGACTGACTGTAAATCTATTCTGAGTACTGTTCACAGGGTCAGACATTTTGAGCACTGAAGGTAGATGAGCCAGTTGCTAATGTTTACCATTAATTTCTCCATCTGGATCTTAAGCAGAAGCATAACTACTTTTATGGTTGATTCTTCCAAATTGCTGAGGCAAGTTTAGCCATCCTCTCCACTTCTGTACTCCCACCTGAAATTTATAGTGCCTTTTTATGTCCTGAAGCTTTTTGCATAAATGTTGTGGGATTTTATCATAAAAGCGAGAGTTCAGTTCTCTTTTTAAAAAAATCAATGGTCCTTACAGTCTTCTGGCAAAGGAAGTCCATGTGACTCAAATCCTGTTTGCTATCAAGTTCACAAGCCGTTGAATGGACTCTCTCAGGAGAGATTTTATTCATGTTACATTTGACTTTGTTACCCGAATAGCTCAGAGGATAAGATTGAATAAAACAACTGCAACATTATTTCAAGCTTCCAATTGGAAGAGCCGCCTGTCTTTTAAATATCTGACATTTTTTAGCAACCTGAATCCTTCTCCCACATGTTGACTGCAACTGGGGAAAATAGAATTTCTGTTCTGAGGCATTGTTACTTGTTGATAAACAGCCAGCTTAGCAATTTAAAGAGCTGCTGTTGAGGGTTGATGGGGGCTCACAGCTGCAGGTTCAGCTGGTAAACTGGGTCTGCTCCATCAGGATCAGGGTGGGTGAGACAGCAGATTTGAGAAGGGCTTGGGGCTTAAGGGGCTCCCACAGGGATGTGAATAACAGCAGAAAAAATATAAGACAGGTTTGGAATATTGTAGTTATTTTCACTGAGTAACCTTCAGAGCATTTTTTTATTTCCTGACCTTGTTTTCCTTTGGTTTCTTTTTCTCAAGAACAAATAGATGAGCAGCTACTGCCCATGGAACACAAACACTCAGATTTGTCTTTATGAGCCACAAAACTGCTGAGAACAACGCCAAAACTCCTCTGCTAAGAAGAGGTGACACTGCTTGAAAGTCACTCCCTTGGCTACCAAGCCACTCCTCTGCAGTGCAGAATGATTTCTGGAGTGGAAAGAAATGAATTTGACTATAGAAAATGTTTCTTTATTCCCTCAAATTGTTTTTTGCAGTTCACTGACGAAAGTGTTAGTGTATAACTTATGGGAGGACATCTGTCCATTAATAACTTTCTGGTGCCCAAATCACAAGAGGTAGCTGACAGACTGATTTCTGACAGATCCCTGGGAATAGTGGGTACTCAACATGTGCCAGAGAGATTTGTGGCCAAAATTATTAAAACCAGGATGAATTACAATTGGAGGAGGACCTCTTGGTTAGTGTAATTCTGTACAGCAATTTACTTAGCTAATTTCAGTAATTTTATAGGACAGGACTCATTTGGTACAGCAAGCTGCAATATTACTGACCTCCACGTGGTCCAGATCTGTGCAGTCTGGGGAAGATTGATTCTCAGGCTTGGCTATGAAAAATATACTCTGAAGAATCACAACAGGTTGTTAAATCTTGTCAAAAGAGTGTAAGCTGAGAATGATACACCGATGCTTGAACTGTAGCAGTTTCTCTCCGTAGACGTTTACCTTCACTGCAGTCTGATCATTTTTCCTTGCCTATCAGCCCACATTTGAGACAGTTCCAGTGTCACCAGTATCTTCTAATGGTATCCAGCTTCCTGGGCAGAAGCCAGTTTGGAAATCAGTTAGCTGTGAGTATGACAACATGTAACCAGTGTTCACTTCCTCCTAGTAAAATGACAGACACAAAGACCCTTTTGGGGTTCAGAGGTTAGTCCCCTCTTTCATGTTGGGGCAGTGCTGCATATATTTCCTTAAAATCATTGTCAGCTTATTGTCATGCAGGAACCAAAGTTTCCCATTGAAGACCGGTGTGGTACAGACACAGACTGCTGCCCTTGAGGCATCAGCATCGAAAAAGTGCTGATCATTGCAAGGCTGGGAGTGTAAAACTAATCTGCAAACAATACGGTGCAGAATTTGTCCAAAATATATCATCAGTGTCTTTTGTTGTTGCAAATCACAAAAAGAAAGAGGCATATTTCCTCCACATTTCTTCTCCAGTACTGCAGAAATTGTAGTATTAGAAATTCATAATTTTCCAAGTTCTGCCCTATTATTCTGATCGATGAATGTTTTTATCTCTTAAATGCTTTGCCCTGACAGTGTTTGGCAGTGCTAATGAAAGTAAGAGCTCTTCTCTACTCAGTGTCTGGATAATTGTCAACAACTTTCCACGACAATGTCCATCTTTTAGTTTGAAAGCTCTACCCATGCCTGTTGTTCAGGGCTTAACTGAAGGGATATTAATACTCAAATTTCTAAACTAGTCCCTTGGACATTTACCTCTCAATACAGTGCCACAAGACATTTTCCTTTGTGGCAAAAGCTGTACTGCTGATAATTCTGCTCTGCAAGCAGTTTTACTGAAGCAGATGGGAACAGTCTTGTGATCCCAGGTCCAGGGATGGAAAGAGATGGAAAACATCTTAAATGGCTTGGACATTAGATAACAACTAAAGCCACAGTTCCCAAACCGGAAACGCCTTAATAATGCACTTAACTTTTTTCTTATCAGACTTGTAAAATAAAGGGCATTGCAAAAAATATTTAAGTCCCTGTATCTGTAAATGCAATGATTCAGAGAACATGGGGCATGCACAGGTTTATGAGATATGTGATTTTTTAAATCCACTTTCTGATTGCCATGGCTTTTGGATACACTTGTGTCATGTTGGTAATTTCTTCTCTGCAGTCCTGGTGGCTGAAATTTTACTTCACTTTCAATTAAATTTATGATTCTATCCCAGCTGGGTCTAGGAGCTGAACCTTTACTGAAAATTGACCTGAGATACTAGAGAACCATCAGGAAAGTTGGCAACCCTGGAACTCATGTATGTTATCACACTTTGGCCTCCATGACAATAGCGTATTTCTGGACTCGATTGTACTGATTTCAGAAATTTTCCTCTGACATCCAGTAATTTAAGGAGGTAACTAAATTTTAGAGAAGAGCAGTAAGTCATGTCACAATACCTACTAGAAATGCCAGTAGATATAGTGTTTTTCGAACTGGAATGTTGTACATTTTGTCCTGTTTTGGTGCTACACACCCAAACTATCAACAACGAGAAATATATGTATGTGACCACATAAAATATATGCACAATGTCTTGTGATTGTAGATAAATCATCAGTAACCTGAGAAACAGCATTTTTCTGTCAAGACCTTTTATTTTCAATTGTTCATTTGATGAGTGCCACCACAGTTTGCTGGCCTGGGTAGACAAGGACAGAGTACAAAAACTTGATAATTCCTGATAAACAGGAAGTTCCAGCTTAACTGTCTTTCTCACAAAAAGCAAGAAGTTAAATAATCTAAAACAAAAATAGGGATTTTATTTCTAAGGGGTTATTTCCTCAAAACAAAACAGGAACATGCTGTGGTTTGCACTAAAATTCCTCTTTGAAGCACTTCCTTTATTACTTTCTCAAGAATTTTGTCATCTTGGTTCAATTTTTTAATGTCTCTGTACTAAATGCAAGCATGTATTCATCACTGATATATAATTTTCCTTGTTTTCAGCTAATAGCTGTCTAGACTGTGGAATAAATAAAGGCAGCCCATCCATAACAGAAGAGCTCTCCTATGAGGTCTCTTTCTCAGAATCCATTACAGTCCTTCCAAAAACCCAAGAGTGGCCGAAAAACCAGAGGTTCAAAAAGGAAGACTCGGCTTTGCCTGTAAGTTTCTTCTCCATATATTCGCTCAATTTGCTGCTTTATATCCCCAGCACACTGGAGGCTGTGAAGACACACGATCTGTCCTTTGCAGTGTGTGCTTTGTAGAGACTGCTCACTGTGCCTGCCTTCTGCCTGTGATTGATTCCCAGAGAGGCACCAAAGGTCATATGGATATCCAAGCCAGGTTTTTACTTGAACCCATCATGAACATGTGTACCCAGATGAGTACCTGTAACTCAGCCCACAAATATTGCATCATCCACAATTTTTTCACACAGAAAAAAAAACCTGCCTACTGGCATTAAAACTAACAATCATTTTCATTACTGGTCTGCTTTCCTACTTCTTTTCCTCACAGATAATCTGCCTTTGTTAACACGTGGATTTAAAATTGCTTTTTAGACAAAGAGAGGAAAGCAAACCTGAGTCCTGCAGCAGTGCGGGCTGTCTGCAGTCAGTATTCAGTGCAATCACACGATAAGAGATACTACATGAATTGGTCAAGGAAAGTTTGCCATGTCATCCAATAAGACTTACACTGAGCAGTTGTTTCATTATCTGGAGTTATTTCATGAAGTCATGGAAGTCAATTTTCTAATTCCATCAGCCCTCACAACTTCCATCACTGAAAACTGGAACATTCATTTAGTGCTTCCAATACCACCTCTTCAGTGACATGTATGAAATAGCTGTAAACTATTTGGAAGAGTTTCCTGAATGTTGTGATAATCTCAGGTCCCAAACTAATCTGAAATTGTTACAATCCACACAGACATTGAATTATCTGAGAATTACTCAGTTATCCATCTCAGATTCCAGCAAGGAAGAAGCTGAGATGCAGAATTAAGCTTCCATGTTGAAAGACACCAAGCAGATTACACAATTTATGTGAAATCCCTGTGCTTTTTTTGTGTCTTTTGTTGTTTGGGAGTATTTTTTGGGTATCTCATCATGCTTTTGGCCTTTACCACAACATATGTACACTCACAAATTGCTCTCTGCAAAAGCTCAGACAATTCCCAGTTGATAGACCAGGGAAACTGGTGACAAAAATGGAACAGAAGATGCTACATTGAATATCATGGATCTGTGTATTCATAATTGATAAATTTTAGAAAATGCCGGTATTGTACTGGAGTTGGAGTGTTCTACATGCAGGACATAATTCTGTGAGCTCAGGAGGCCACACAAGAGGCATACCAGGTCATTGCAAAGAGTTTCTGAATAAAGTCAACAATCATAGCTGTTGATGTTGGCCTTTCCCTTACTTCATCTTCTGCCACTCGTGGTATTTGGTTTTTTCCCATAATGACTCAGACAGTAACGGGCCTCAGCAGAAAAATCACCTCTCGCTCTGCTACACTGAGCAACCAGTCCCCTGCACTCAGAAGGACTGTGCCTCCTTTGCCATGGTGGGACAACATCACACTTTCTCCAGGGCAGGCCTGACAACAAAACCAACTTCATTGATGGTGTGTACAGAGTTGCACAGAGAGATGTTATATATCATAAAATAGCATGACCCCTGCAGCAGGGAGTCCCCTGACTCCTAGAAGAGTCAGCTTGACATCCCCAGGATCATGGGGATTTCCCCCATGTACATGTGATTTCTCCAGTGTGGGACCATGATCCATGTGACTTAGCTGAAGATATCACAGAGCTGCAAGTCTGAGTACACTGCATAATTCCACATAGAACCGAGATCGCAAAAATATCAGACCCGATCCTTAGCCAGAACATTGGTAATCTAATGTCAGGGTAGCACAGCCTCCTTCAGAGCTGCCTATTACACCACTGTAAGAAAAACCACTGGAAAATTGTGACACAAGACAGAAGAAAGCTGGCCAGCCCCAGAACTTGTATTAACCACAGCATCACATCATACTGACCCTAAGAGTCAAACAGCCAATGTGGAAAATCTTTGTAGCACTCTTTGTAATCAGCTTTGCAGTGCTTTGAATGTTTTTGTCTTACAGAAAATATAGGTATACAATCTGATTTTTTTTCTTTTTTCAAGGTGATTTATTGCATTTTGACTACTTTTGGGCATTTTGCATCACTGAAACCAAAATGTGTAAATATTCTTTAGTATTTTATGTGTCTTCAGAAGGCTATCCTCCATGCAGCTTTTGTTATGTTAAGTCTCAGAATAAGAGTAACAGTGGAATTGCTGCATTCTAAGGGGGGAATCTTCTGGCCTAAAATGTCCTAGGCAGCATGTAAATAAGTGATTTCATTCCCTGCACTCGTTCTTTCCCAATTATTATTAACCGCTATTGAAAGACCATGTGCAATGTAGTTTAGAAAGTCCTAAACTACATGATCTAGTTGTCTTTTGTACTCTCTTCCTTTTGAAAACTGGTGTAAGTTTAAATTTTGTTTTAGTTTGGTTTTGGGGTTTTTTTTTGTTTTGTTTACCTTTTTCTTAATCAGTTTGACTGGCTTAATTTAAAGCTGGGTAAATCTTTTTGAGTCCAAATTTGTTAAAAAACTGAAGGACTGAGCTGAAATCTCCAGAAGCAAAACATTAGTAGAGGCTGGCTTTCCACTCAGTTCCCTAAAGGAAGGAGATGATTTGTGATACTATTTATTTATACCTCTGACTAACAATTCCTGGTTTAAATTACAATAAATTGAAAAAACATACAATACCAAAGATCCACAGTTCTTTGAAAAGCATGTTTTTTACTATGACTTTGTTATTATGTCTAACAATTATGTCAGAAACTGGTGGGTGTTTGTTCTTTTTGACATTTGTACAAATGCATCTGTCATGACGCAACATTCCTGGCTCTGGTCCACGACACTGCAGTTTCTAAAATATGTAGACATCTTCATGTGCCCCCAAATTACTCAGTATTGTTTAGTTCAAGTCTGCTTGAATAAATTGTTTCTTAGCTGCTGGGAGTCCTGTGTCTAAGCCTAAACACTTCTTGAGTCATAAAAAAATACCGCTAAAGTTAGCAGGTTGGCTTCAGGACTAAGCAATTTTGCTTCTGGGCTTTTCCTCAGATCTTTAGTTTGAACTCTCATGTAAGAGCTCATAAATTAACAGCATTATGCAAAGCAGGCATGGATTCATTACACCCACACAATTGGTATACAACCATATCCATGATTAACTGTGTCAGCCACTTCAACAGCACTCAAAGACGTTATGGGGAAGGCAGAAGCAGAGCAAAATGCTACATCCTGCTGAAACTGGGCAAAAGTTTAAAAGAAGCACGTGACTCATTTGTCCCAGCTGCGGTACAGGCGCTGAGGTGTTTCAGCACCACTTCCCAGTCAAACTGCAAGGAAGCATGGCCAGCAAGAAGCTCAATTTTATGTTCAGGTGTCTGCAAGCTATGTCAGCATACCAGGCCAACATACAAGGCTATGGTTCGTCTCTTTGTTGTTATCCATCTACCCTAACAGGACTTCCAATCACATACAGGCACCTCTTTCGAAACAAAAGTTCACTTCCTGTAATTTTTTGTGCAAATAAAGATGCCCCCCATCTCTACTGTAGAAATTCATTGTTCGGAAAAGCCGGTGTGGACTGACAGAGGTTGGGGACCTCTCTCCCGAGGACATGAAGAAGATCCGCTACCTCTCCCTGATCGAGCTCACAGCCTTCTACGACGCGCTGGGCGTGGAACTGAAGAGGAACCGTGTGGAGAGGGTGCGGGGACGAGGTACTGTGTGTGGCATCCCCATTGCAGTCACCTTCAGGTCGATCAGCTTTGAAAGAAGATGGTATGAGGCTGTGTTTCCTTGTTTTCACATTTGTTTTTATTATTTTTAAGAGAATGGCCTTTTTGGAGTCCCTCTCACCATACTGCTGGAGAATGATCAAAAGAAGGTTCCTGGAATAAAAGTTCCCCTCATCTTCCAAAAAGTGAGTATCACTCAGCCTGCTTGGTCACTAAGATCTGCTTTTCCACCATTTCCATTGACACTCAAAAGAGTGGTCAGATAACAGAAAATGCAGGCTTTACAGTCTGGCAGGTGTCTACAGATTGTCTGACTGAATATTGTGGTTTGAAAATTTTGTGACAAGGAGAGAAAATGTGCTCCTGTTTTGGTGTTTTATCTGTGGTGCAGACCCTTTTTGATTTTTGTAATTTTGTGATATCATGCAGGAAACTTAAGGAAATCAATGTCTTTCTGTTTCCCTTTTTCATTAAATCAGACAGCCATGCAAAATTATGTGTGTGCAGAAGTGGCAGAGATGAGTTGTCTCAGGAGTTTTAATTTCACATTAATTCAAACCATATGTATTGCCTAGCTACTATTTCCAGAATGGGAGTGATATCTTCTTGAGGTTTTTATGACAAGACAGGGGTATTTATATGAGCTGCTTGGCTGTACAGTGATACCCTGTGGATGTCTTGGAGGCAGGTACACAGACGCAAGTACGTGTGCAATTGCACAGATTTACACAGACTCAAAATGCAACAGATTACCCTGTAAATACTGACAAAATGAGATTTGTTGAGGAGTGTCATGGGAAAGACTGACACAACTTGAATATTAACATATCTTTGCAATCAGCTCCACAGCTCCTCTGTCAAGATACCATGGGAAATTAGAAGAATCCAAGTTAGGGCAGGAAGCAGATCTGGTGGTGAAAATCCAGAGCTGTATGATTAAATGCTAGGAGATTTTTTTCTTTTCAGTGTTCAAAATGATGTAAAATCAAAACTTTTTTTTTTCTTTTTAATAAAAAATTAGAGTGGAAAGATTAATCCTCTATTCATAGAAATTTCAAAATAAAATATCCTGGGATCATTTTCTAATCTGAGTTCTCAGTTCCAAAATACGTACGTTATCTATAGACCTTTCCATTGTGCTCCTTGGGGCACACTTAAACATTTCTCAGAGGTTATTTTTCCTTCAAAACACCATTGTGTTTTAAGTATATCTGCTCTTTTATTAATACATTTATGTGCTAATTGTTCTATAGCAGTGCCAACTCAAGTCAAGGACAGAGGGGCCTATTGCATTAGCAGTCTTCTATACTTTGCATGCTCCTTACTTCAGGGCCAGGAATATGGAGAACAAATCAGGCAGGTTTATTTCCATGAGCTGGCTTTTTTTCATTAGCAGATACCACAAAAATGTATCTTTTTCAAATTAGTTTCTAGGATATCTAGATTGAAACAAAAGTCAATAGTATTCTTAAGCACTTTGAATATTTTCCTGGATTTTGTTGTCTCTTCTTTCAGCTGCTGCTCAAGCTTGAGGAAACAGGTTTGGAAACTGAAGGAATTCTACGCGTTCCTGGATCTGCCTCCAGAGTCAAGGTATACACTCAAGCCAGTTTACCATCTTCTGAACCATAGACTCTATGTAAAATAATACAGCATACACACAGATTCACACTGCACATATATACTGATCTGTGTAGCTCAGCATTCCTACTCCTGCCAGTGAAAGGTCAGATTAGTTCCTGGGAACCAATAAATCACAGACCATTTGGTCTATTGCTTTGCTTTAGTTAATGTTCTATATAAAGCACAGACTTGATGTTGAACACAATTTTTCTCCACAAAACTTTGAGACATCCTTTCAGTTTATCTCTGTCATCCAAAATTGCTGTGATCTTATCTCTGTTTTAATTTATTTCAGAAATTCAGAGTTGCTAAACTGAGTGAACATCAGATAAAGATCTTATTCCATGTCATTTTAACCTCTGTGTCATTTTATTTTTCATTTATCGTCTGTGATCTTGCAATTTCATGTTCCAAGTGAGAGAAATTTGGCCTCTGTTCACTGCTGGCAGCCTGAAGTACTGCATTTTCACAGGCTATTTGTGGGCTATGAACACAGGATAATTGGCACCCAATAACCTGACACTGTGGGCCAGTAATATTTGCAATTGTTTCTCCAGACCAACTTGATTCCGGGAGCTGGAAGAGACAAATTAGAAAAATAAGGCAGTTTTTTGTTTGGTTGGGTTTTTTCTGGGCTTAGTAGGGTCTACCGCTTTCCCAGATTTTTGCTTTTTTGGTTTTTTCCCCTAGGCTTTTTTTTTAATCTGATTTAAGCAACACCTTACAGTGTGTCCTGCTCCTACCTGCTCGTCTTCAAGAACGCTAAAATTTCCTGTTCTGAGGCAGGAAGTCTCAACATTGTGGCACCACACAAATGTTGGGGATTGCTAAACATTGGTGGGCTGGTGATTGTAAAAGATGGCTGAATAAGAAAAAGCTGCATTACATGAAACAAACCAAAGATAGGCAGCAGCATCCCAGCTCCTTTGTGCATTGATAAAAGTATTCAGGGCCTTGAAAAGTGTCACATCTTGCAGAAGGGGGCTCCTAACTTGCCCTGTACTTTTCGGCTTCTTCATTTTTTCATACAAATGCTTGAATGTTATTTCAAACAATCTCCAATTTTTTGAACCTCTCCATGGAAATTACACAGCAGGGCTGCACTCTAATTCAATTATTTTCATACTCTTTGCCTACACTGTACTGTGTCCTGTTCACTTCTTTTTCACAACCTATATCCTGGAAGCTGCTATGAGCTATGACTTTATATGCAACTCCCCTATACTAGGTGGTAAGTTAAACTGCCCCTATGAAAGTTTTAAATTATTTGAGTTTTGTTTTCATTTAAGTCTGTCCAACAAGCCAATGAGGAAGAGAGTGATTTTTTCAAAGCAGATCCAGATTTCATCCTTCAAAAGCCTTCATACATTATTATGACATCAGGACTCGAGGGCATTCCAACTTTATTTCAGTCTTGTTTGGAGAAAGAAAAGGCATATGGAAATGATTAAAGGTTACTCTTCTATAAAACAAAGAATAGAAGAAATGAATACAAGTTTTCCTCTATAACAAAAGCTCCAGTGAACCAAAACTGTATGATAGTCTAGTGAAGGATCAGTCATGTTCAAAAAATTTACAACATATATTTTAAAAGTATTAGATGGATACATATATACATGTATATGAGGCAGGGGAGGGAGGGAATTGAATGAATAAAATATACATATATGCTTACGTGTGTGGAGATATATGTATATATGTATACACGTGTGGAGATATATATAATAAGAAAAGGTTGGTGTTTCCAAAATTTTGCTTTCTATTTTTGTGGCTTTTTCCCAGTTCTCAGCAGAAAAATGTGGAATAGAATTCTGTCCTCTTGTGCTTTTGATGAGGTGAGGATTTCTGTTCCACATGTCCAGTCAGTTACAGGAGAGAATTCAATCTAGGTGTTTGTATTGATTATGTGCAAAGGACGTGAATACAGAGGAAGCTGAGATAGCCCAGATTAAAACCAGTAAAATGTGCTAGTAAAAATGCGACTGTAACATTATATGCCAAATCCTGAACGACTTTCTACTTCCGTTTGTGCAACCATTCTACTTCATTATGTGTGACTGTATTTGATGTGTAATTTCCTTCTATTCATGTGAGACGTGGTAAACAGAATTCGTTTCTAAAAGCTTTTCTGCCTGAATGGACTGAACTTTTTGCATAATATTAAAGTACAATCTGACAAAAACATGATCTGAAACCTGAATATTTGCTACAGATATATTTTGTCATAAATGGTCTCATAAAAAGCAGCACCAAATTTCATATGGATAAGAGAGTGTTTGCCCAGTAATAATTGTGAAAGCTGCATTATTTATGGATATCCTTATATTACAATAGTGCCCTTCAGTCTTTTTAACTTAGCACGTTTTTGAGGAGCTTGCATTTTTCAAACACTGATCTGGTTTTGAAGCCAAATTCTGTTCCTACTTTGGTGAGTATTTCCCATTCATGTATGTGTGTTGAGCACTGACCCTCCAGAACTAAACAGACCTCTGTTATGGAGCTAGATGCTGCCATTGGAAAACAAGGGGATTAAATGGGAACCCAAAATGGTATCATCATCAATTCTATCTTAAAACTTTCTTGCATTTTTAGAGGTTTGGGATTGGGGTTTTTTTTCACATGAATATTTTTCTGACAGTAATGTTTTCATATCTGTATTTTTCTACAATTTGATTAAATTTAACTGTAATTATTTTAACATAAAACTTCCCTTTAAAAATGGGAAGACCGGAATTTAAAGCCATTTGCTCAAGGCCCATGGATTCAGACTATCTAGCAAGTCCACTGGCAGTGAGGAAGAAACACCACTTCTTTGTGATTTAAGGGTGAAAACCTCTGGAGAGTGTTTTAAATAAAAAGAACAGCTGTGTTAACTGAGTTTTCTGCTTCTAATTCTAAGACATTGCACAAAATTACCTTGCTTTAAGAGGGTTCAAATTGTTCACTGGCAGAAGTCTAGCTATAGCAACCCAAATTTAGCCTGGGTTGCCAAATATCTGCAGGAACTTGATTTGTTAAGCTGCTCTGAACTCCACATGGCTGTACCTGGGCTGTCACTGGTTTAGGGCTGCCTTAGTTCAAGTGCTGTGCAAACCTGCCCTCTGCTTGTAATGGGATTTCTGAAGTGGTCACAAACTGCTGGATCAGCAGCAACGATTAAAGGCCAAATGTTTCTTTTCTCTTTCAGAATCTTCATCAAGAACTTGAGGCCAAATTTTATGAAGACACTTTTGACTGGGACCAAGTACGAAATAACGACGCAGCGGGACTGCTGAAAATGTTTATAAGAGAACTCCCAAGCCCACTCTTCACAGTAGAATATCTGCCTGCATTCATCACGCTAGTAGAAAGTATGTGGAAATGGAGTCAGTACGGACTGATAATATGATAAAATGCAAGAGTAGACATTACATTTTTTTCTCTTTCTCCGAAGTATATAGCTAAAAATAATGTAATTTATTTTTTCTCTCCCTGAAGTAGAGAGAAAAACAGGCCCAGTGCTTTGCCTAAACATTTCCATTTTCTGCAAGATTTTGTTTTCCAAAGAAAAAAGATGTCTGCGTTTAGCTAATAGCATAGGCTTGTTGTGTGAATAACACAACTGTTTAATGTAAAATTGAAACCTGTGGGTGAAAAATGAGCAATGACTTTCACGTATAGACTCTGATTCACATTAATTACAGATTTCACAAATGAAAACTTCTGCAAGGTAAACTCAAATCACTGTCCTTTATCTGTTGTTCTACTCTATTTATTTTATTTCTCTTAAGGTTTATGTTGAGGTCAGATCATTGGTACAGAGATATGTGTGAGCACAGAAAGGTTCAGGCAGTTGGGTTTTGTTTTCAGTGTACATATGCCCTCTCAATCTCAGTACATTTTGTTCATTTCTCTTCCAAGAGGAATGCAGTTGCACCCTGCCATACCTCTGACTTCACTATAAAGTCACTTGAGCTAGGACAGACTGAAAGTCTCAGGATGGTGAATTTATTAGCAAATTGGTACAGAAAACTGAGGATCTTTACATAAGGTTTCAGCCATGCTTTCAGTGTCTCCACGAGTAGTTTACAGGGCAGAAGGAGGTGACCCCTTTCCCATCTCTTTCACATCCCTGCGTGTGCTCCTTATGAGTCCCAGGCTGCATGCAGTTACAGTGGCTCAGCAGTTTGGAGAAAACTGAACAGGAGATGTCTGTGCAGAATAAAGTTTTATTCCCTGCAACAGATACACAGATATCTAAGAGAAAACTAGGTAGTAGTGAAAAACACTGGATTGTTACTCTGTAGACAGAATTTTATAGAACCTCGTATCCCCGTATGACAAGGATCCAAGACAATGAGGAAAAACCCACATTTTAAGTTGATTTTATATTTGAGAAAAAGTGTATGGTTAATCAACACCTAAGCATGCCAGTCTCAACCAGGCACTGGTTGGTGTTTCTAGAACTGCTGACACACAAGGTTTTTAGAATAAAACAATTGCAATTGGGATTTTAAAAATATTAAATATTCATATCTTTAGAAATCTCCAAGATCAAGTTACAACTACAAGCTTTGCATCTGTTGATCATGCTGATGCCTGAAGCCAACAGAGACACAGCCAAGGTAAGTTCTTCATTTGCTATCACCTGCCATCTTTTGACTTTTAAATGAGAGACTAATTTTTTTCAGATGCTGCACCAGGAATGTATTCATCTGTGGTTTTGATAATTTCCTTGAAAAGATGTTCAAATTCCCTGGCTGCCATTTCTTTCACAAGCAATTAAGAAATAGTTGCTGGGTATGTTCAACTGCTGGATCTCAGGCATCATTTATTATGGAGCACTCATTTCAAAGAGGCACATTCCTCGCGTAGTTTGGACAAAGGAGATCCAGTTTATGGGTTTTCTGTAGAACTGAAATTCTCCAGGGAAATGGGAAGCTGCCCTCTAGGAGTTTGCCTCGTGCACTCCTGGTGCTTCCAGGGCTCTGGACCAGACTGCAGGAAGTAGCCCAAAGTAAAAATACACATCTGTAGCACAGATGTCAGGAGCTCACCCTCAGCTGGCTTGCCTTACAAACCCATGCCCACCCTCATGTACTACCTCCTGATACAAACACAGTGGCTACAAGCATTTTGGGTGCTTGGGAGCTCCCAGATCTGACTGCAGCTATGTTGTGACCCTAAGAGACACTGGTGACAACTTTGGACTTGTTTCTATATAAAGGAAACCTGGGTGAACAAGATTCCTGGGAACCCCCAGACATTTCATCAGGTCCCCTGCTCATCAGGACCATGCAGGTGCCCCGCCTCTGAAAGTCTTTCACTAGTCATTTTAGATATAACTTTATGAGTTCAGATGCCTTCTTTACCTCTATTTATGTATATAGTAACAAGGGAGAAGGACAACAACCATCTTCAAATCATCTGGAGATTTACTAGTGCTCTGTAAAGAATGGGGGCTGTTTCTGCTACCAAAGTTCATTTTGGTATAGAGATGCATATGTAAAACACATGCTAGAGGAGTAGTCTTAATTGTTACTAGGCTTGTGTACAAAAACAGAATTGATGACAAAACTCTCTACACAGCTCAATTCTCTGTCTACAACGAGATTTTAGAAATTTCTCCAACACAGTTTCTATTTTGTAATTCTTGAGTTTGCAAAAATTGCAATGTCAGGGTATGAAGACAGTGGTTTCAATGGTATGGTTTTCATGGTTTAACCCAGCAGGCAGCTAAACACCTGTCATGGTTTAACTTCACCATATGTAACAGTTACTTGGGAAGACAAACTCCTTCACTCCAAAAGTCCCCCTCCCTTCCTTCATCTTCCTTCCACCTTCATATACTGAGCACGATGTCATATGATCTGGAATATCCCTCTGGGCACCTGTTCCAGCTGTGTTTCCTCCCAGCTTCTCATGCACCTCACCAGTGTGGCAGTGCAAAAAGCAGAAGAGCTCTTGGCTCTAAGCAAGCCCTGCTCAGCAATAGCAAAAACATCTCTATATTATTAACACTGTGTTCAGCTCAAAATCCAAAACACAATCTCATACCAGTCACTGAGAAGCAAATTAACTCTACTCCAGCTAAAGCCAGCACACCATCACACAGCGATTCCTTCACTTCTCCCTCCAGCCAGTGGGATGGGTGCCAAATTTGAAAAAAATAGTAAAATTCGTGAGTTGAGATAGAAACAGTTTAATAGGACAGACAAGAAAGGGAAAATAATGATAAATTCATTACAACACACAAAACAAGTGATACACAATGCAGTTGTTCGCCAGTCACTGACTGGTGCTCAGCCAGTTCTTGAGCAGTGGGCCCAGACCAGTTTTCCCCACAGTTTAGATATTGAGCATGATGCCATGTGGTGTGGAATACCCCTTGGATCAGTGGGAGTCAGCTCTCCAGGCTGTGTCCCCTCCCAACTCCTAGTGCTGCCCCAGCCCCTTTGCTGGCAGGGCAGCATGAGAAGCTAAAGATTACAGTTGAGTAAGTGTAAACACTGCGTAGCAACAACTAAAACATCACTGTGTTATCAACATTATTCTTAGCCTAAATCCAAAACACAGCCCTGTATCAGATACTAGGAAGAAAATTAACTCTATGCCACGTGAAACCAGAACAGTGTTGCAGAAGGACTCATTGGGAGACCCCAGCTCTAACCATAACTGCAATCCGTTCTATTCAGTCATTCAATCAAAATTCTGAATAAACTACTCAAAAAGGGAAATGAATTAATTAATTAATGCCAGGCATGTGCAGAAGTAACATCAGTGAACAACCACTGAGCTCTTCTTGCTTTCGTTATCCCAGAATAAAACTTTGGGGGTTGCTGGCAGAAATTCTTCAGGTTGTATTACATATGGGACTGATGCACATTTTAAGAAAGACTAATCATCCCAGTGACTGTGATATAAAAAGCTTTTACCAGATACATCAAAACGGACACTTGGTAATCTATGAAGAAAGTGACTATTCCCTTGTGATACATGTACATCTTACCTCTTCTGTAGGATTCAGTCTTAGTGTAGACACTGTGTTTGCCTTATGAATTTGGGATTATGCTCTAAGTGATAGATAATTTATTAATGTGTATTTTGATAACATTAGGTATTCCTCTGTGGTTTACACAGGTTGTTGTACCAACAAATACCAGAGTAATCCAAATAAAATGAAAAAATCACTAAATTTCACCTCCAAGTGCAAGTATAGCAGCCAGACTTGTGCATTTGAAAATGCTGCATTTCAGAACTAAATTATTTCCTGAGACTAAATAAGTATGGATTTTTCCCAGGCCTTTCTTCAGTTCCTGAAGAAGGTGGTTGCTAATGAAGGGAAAAACAAGATGAGTTTGTGGAACGTGTCTATGATTGTTGCACCAAACCTCTTCATCTACAAAGGGAAACGTGCAAACCAACAAGAAATGCAAGCAGCCGCCACCACCGCGCACATTGTGCGGCTTTTAATTCGGTACCAGGACATCCTGTGGACAGTGAGTAGTGCTGGTTCCCCCTTTATGGTTCCATTACAGTGCAGTATTTTGCTATAGGCAGGAGATCTGCAGAAATCAGAGTAAACTGACTTTCCAAGGAGAAACGGTTTCTTTGGAAACTGACTGGAATCTTCTAGATCTAGAATGAGACACCCTGACAGATATTTCTGGATTTAGAGATACCTCACTTATCTAAGTGAGCTATTTTAGCATCAGTTGCCCTCTGGAGACACCTGTCCCACACCATTGTTTACACAGAATAATGAATAGAAGAATGGTTTCAACTAGATGCCTAGGTGATATGTCTAAACTTGAGAGAGGTCAAATGTCTGTTTAAAGTCTAGCCCACAGTAAAATGGGCCAAAAGTGTGTCCTGTATGTTTTTATGTTGGGCTTCTGAAGGTTGGCATGAAGATATTGACAGTCTCAGTTTGTTTCCTCATAACAGAGCGGGGGTATGATGGTCATTACAAGACTACCTTATAACAAAGTTCCTGCAGCTGCAGGTATCACCATAAAGTTTCATATGGTGTCAAAGATGATCTACAGTTTCAGCAAAGGAATAACTGTAGGTTGTTAGAGGAAGCCACTGATTGCATGTACCTTCCAGGAATAAACAGAGTTTCTGCTGCCTAAAATTTGGTGCCTTTCTGAAGACCCAACACATTGGGGAAAAATTGCTATATATTCTCAGCTCTGGTTTCCTCCCTTTAGGTCCCATCCTTCCTGATTTCCCAAGTGAGAAAAATGAATGAGGCAGCCATGAGCAACAGCAAGAGACAGCTGATGTTTGACAAAGGAGTGAGAAAACTTTTGAGGAGAAAGACCATGGAACGGGAGAGACCTGAAAGACCAGAGGTGTGATAAAAAGATACATTTTTCAAGGGCAGCTTTAAAGAGCCTCCCTCCTTTACCTCATGAAAGATTCTGGGTGTGGGGAGGAAATTTTGCTATGCACAATAAGCTGATTTGGAGTTACCTTGAAAGGTGTGCTTCCCAGTCCAACCCTGATAAGACAGCTTTGGGAATTGATTAAGAAAAGGTGAGGAAGGCAGAATGATTTCCAGCAGCCAAAGCTGCAAGCCGTTTACGAACACATGCTGGTTTTTAACGTGTTTCATAGGAAAATGGTTATACATGGACTGTCCCTGACAGCAATGATTTGTAGATACTCAACAAATGCATAGATCTGTAGCTGAGTAGTAGGATGGTCCATAGAAGGATTAATTGCATTTACCCATGCTATGGTACAGGCCACTTGATATTCTCCTTGCAAGCTTCAGTCTTAGAGCTTTGCACTAACTTCGTAGGCAGAGAGAAAATTCAATTTGCCTACCATAGACACCCAAACTGGGTCTAAATGTTAAGTGCCCAGTGAAGTAAATTGTGCTGTTATTCGCTGTATAATGAGAGGAGAGAGGTGGATACTTTCGAGGATTTCCAGAGCTCCAGAGGCAGTTTGGACTTAAGAAAATCTGATGGAAAAACCCTTGTTTGAAGGTCTTAAAGCCACCAATTTTTTTCTCCACTGCTTAGAAACAGAGATTAGGAACTTACTTGAGGTCTGCTGCTTTGATAGACAATTAAAATTATCTTCCATATTAGGTGCAACATACAATTTGGGCAACAAGTCATGTCATGTCTCTATGCACAACATATACAGTCTCTATAGCAACTTACATGTATTTCCATGTAGTGAACTACTTTAAATAACTTGGAGAGAAAGTATTTAGAATCTTCCATGAATGTTTAAAAGAATGAAGACTGGTGGATTGTAAGAGGAGTAATCAAGAAAATGGTAAAGGACTATAGTTGTTGAAGAATAGTCTTGAAGAACAAAAGAAAAGGCAAATTAGGAAGGAATGGTTTCACAAGGTTATAAGAACTAGAGAATGAGCCACCTGGTACAGACAAGAGAGAAAATGCAGAAGGTAATGTATGGTGGAAAAAGCAGAAAGAATAAATGTTATGTATGACTGGTGAATCCATTCCAATTCACCTTTCTCAAGAATTTGCCAGCATTGACTAAAATATTTTAGGTAAGGTAGGCCATACGTTGGTGCCACAGATGGAGACGGAGATGTTTGTTTAAAATGGTAATGTAGACTACCATGTTGCAAAGTTAAATTCAGTCTGGGATGAACACAGATAGACTCCTTCTCTGAGAAGAGTCAATTACTGCAGTCATTGCACCTTCGGGAAGATAAGTCCATTGATCGAAGTAATTGGCTTTACATCTAATAAAAGTGAGGGTAGCCATGGCAAGGAGCTGAAATATGAAGGGTAAATTGGAGGCAAACTCTGTTTGGATAACTGAGTTTAACGTTGAGAGCACTTAACACAATCCCGAGGTCTCAGATGTTCTAAATTACACAGAGACAGAGACTGGAGAGACTATTGTGTTCTGGTCAGCATGGTATTAACTGGATTAGAACTGGAATGCAAACCTTGCTAATTGATTTATCCACCATTAATCATGGAAGAGTGCATAAACTTCATAGATGATCATTTGAACCCTACACAAGGTCAAATTTCAAATTAACAGAAACCATATGGTACCTTGATGTTTTACTGTACACACACTTCGATCTAGTTGAAGCTATAGGAAGCAGAAACAGAGAACTGGATCTTTATGCCTCAGGAGAATTTAATCTTTAGAAGGAAGAACAGATACTCTTAATAATTTTTGTGTTATTAAATAAGCAGTTGGTTCACTGACCAATGTTAACAGAAGTAAGTTAAAGTTACAATTCAAGGGCTTTACCCTGTGTGCATTTATGTGATACTTACCAAAGAGTTTGTGTCTTGTGTTGTATCTGATTTGTGTCTACAAATTTGCATTTGTATGACTGTAAATGTCTTTTGAATAACCAAGTGAATGCAGGGCAGTGATTTTTGCAAGCAACTTCAAATGAGGTTGCAGAACTGCTTCTGAATGGAGCTAGAGCAATATTTGCCTTACACTTACTCTATTGAATATTGATTTTAGGGAGCTGTCACTTTTCCTCCATACTTGCAGTCTGACATACCCGAGGGGGTGATAAGAGTTTATGCTCCACTGCATTCAAAAGTCTCTATGGCAATTCAACTCAACAGCCAAACAAAAGCCAAAGACATCCTGGCTCGATTCCACTGTGAAAACAGGTGGGTAAAGCAGAACATTTTGTTTTTCCTGAACAGCAATGTCAGAAGTATAAATGAATAGATTGTTCCCTCTTCAAAGATTCATTGTGTTAAAAGAACTCCTTTTCTAATCTAAAATTGCTAATTTATGGTTATGTTGGTCCAAGAAATTTTAACCACTGATCTTACTCCTTTTGTTTTACTTAATAATTGGCTCCTATACAGAATCAATCTGCCCTCTCTTACACCACTACTAAAAACATATATTAAACATATATTTTATAGACTTGCCACATAGAGAACCCAAAGGGATTGTTTTACATCTGTCTATAAAACTAAAATATTTTTATTTCTGTAAGGTAATTTAACAATTAATAATTAATTTAATATTAACAGTTACAGGAAATAGTATCTGAAAGTCTTTTCTGCAAACTCTTCACATGTTACCACATAATTCAGTTCTTTGAATAAATAATACAGAAGTTTTAATTAACTATGATGCAGTAATCTACCTCTGAAGCAGATTCATTGTTCTGCAGTGGTCCATTTGATGGAAGTTGTTGCTTTTGATAAGGCAGTTCACAGGGGAAAACATACCAAATTTTAGCTTACCATAGATGGCGGGTGATAAGACAGTGGTTGTAACAGAAAGACAAACTGAAAGGTTTTTTTCCATCCTAGCCATGGATCATCACAGCACGTGAGAGGACAGATCCAAAGTTTACATGAAATTGGAGGAAATATAGGTAGGTCTCAATTTTAAAAATTAATTCTGAATGTCCTTAACCTCCTAAAACACCTCAGGGCAGTGCTGTTTTGACTCAGCTGGGTCTCTCCTACTCTCCAGTCCATTTAGAGGAAAGGAGCCTGACCTAAAAGCTGTTAAAATCAATCATTATTTATTCCAACTCCAGCATGACTGGAGGGGCACCCCGCAGAAGGCAGTGAACCCAACAGCTCAATCTCAGCAGCACTCCTTACAGTCTTGCCAAATTTATCTGACCTTTTGCTCATCTCTCTCACTCTCATAATTGAGCATTTTTCCGTAGTTAAGAGATCCTTAGTCTTCCTCTTGCAAGCATATTCCACCTTGCTGTCAAGCCTTTTTCCAAGACCTCTTTCTTTCTTACTGTCTCGAAGTGTTAACCTCCCACAAATGAAAACCCACGGAATTGAGAATTCAGCCCCTGCATGTACGGGTGTTCTATATTCACACTAATCCATGTGCTTTATTTAGATTGCAAATTCCTTGCAATAGGGCTTTTGTCTTCTTCTGTTTCATGTAGTGACCCTTCCTATAATAACAACAACAGTGGCTTGCCCCACAAGTTTCGGGCCTAAAGGTCAGAAAACAGATTTTAATTTGATATTGCACAATCCTGGCTCTCTCCTGTCTCTGTTCATACCAAAATTCCAGATGCTCTGTTGGAGTCAGTTGTGAATTATCTGATTAGATTATTCCTTATTTCTTCTAGATTCAGCTCAAAAGAATTTCTGTAAAGTTTATTACAAAATATCACAGACTTACTTCAGCGGCAATCAGGAATCAGTCTTTATTACTGATGATACACAAAGCTAAATTGGATTAGTGCCTTGTTTTGCCTGTCTAAACAGGATGACCAACTGATGCTAAAACAGAAAAAAGATCCTCAAGGTCTTGTGAAACAACCCCAAATATTCCCACCATGGTCTTTCCAAAAATTGGGACATTTAATTTGCATCTTCATTTTAAATTATTTTTATAGTCCTAGATCCTTCAAGGTACCTTAGTCTACCGATTATGCATTAATTCATTTATATTGCTTTCACTGGAATAAAATCATTAGTACCCCAGTGACCTTATAAGTAATGGTACAAAAATTTTACCATAATCTTGTGTCACAGCAAAGTAACCTCACCAGTTAAATGACTTCATTACCCCATGTAAATGCAATATAGTCCAACAAATCAACTTAACTCTAGAATTTATTGCCTTATTACTCAACTAAGAGGCACGAAATGCCTTGCTCTGGCAAAGGCAGCCACAACTTCCCAATCACCAGATAATGTAACAGCTGGAGTTCAGAGGATCTTTTTATTTTTATTTTAATCAGCAAATTGGCAACTGCCAAAAACCTTGCTACAGTCCCTACATTTCTTTACAAGATCCTACTGGATGGGAACACATTGTTTACAGATTTATTTTTCAGCACTTAAAAATAGTGTAGAAATTAAGTCAGAGAGTTGTAATTCCAGCTCAGTAAATCCAAAGAAATAAAGCCCCCACCATACTGTAGCACTTACACTAACAGTGTTGTTGATACTTCTAAAGAAACCATATTCATCATTTGAATAAATGTCCATAACTCAGCATAATGCAGGACATCCTACCTGGAAGTGAAAGGGAATTCATGACTCTCACAGACTAAAATCACTGGCAGATTTACCAAAGGCTCTCGTCTGTATCCAGGCAAGGTGTTAGCTGGACACACCAAACTAGGCTTGCTGTGTGCAAGTCCGAGAAACATTTAAGGACATTTTAGCACAGCTCTCTTCCCTATGTGCTCAAAACATCCTGTGATTCATGGCTGACAATTTCCTTTTCAGGTCAGCACTGTTTGGATCCAGATGCGTTCATGTTAGATGTCTACCGTGCAAATCCTCAGGCAGAATGGGTGATAAAACCAAAAGCCAGCTGAAGCAGAAGGCAGCAGTATACTGGACAAAAGCCAAATGGACAAGAGTGATGCCTGTCATTTTAAGCAACTCTTGCAGAGATAAAACAAAATGGTAGCTACAGGACATCATTCCTTCCTACTGCACTGTCCAACTGATGGTCAGCACATAGTACTTTTGGTACTCCAGCTTCTGAACCACCAGAAAAATATCACATTAGTTATACTTTTGTATGGATTACACTTGTGCCAGTTGGCCCAGGAGGTGAGGAGAGCAGACCAAGGTACGCTGCACAGAAGACAACCTGTCGCATACAAGTTGTTTGTTTCCTGACCTGGGGTCAGAACACAGATTTTTGGAAATAATCCAGTGGCATCAGAGGATAAATGAAACACTACTGACCACAGTGTAATACAGAGATGTTGGAGAGGAGGTGTCTGTCAGGCGTGGAAGGCGGGAGCTCAACATGCAGCAGTGCCAAGATACAGCTGTATGAAGAAACCAAACCTTTCTGCTGAAAATAAACCCATAGAGTGTGTGTTATTGCAATACTTCATCATTCAGTCACTCCTCATGAGTACCTGATACTGGGGGAGAGAGGCAGGAGGAGGAACTATAGAGAGCTGTACTGCTCTACGTATGTACCACTGTATATCTCTACCAGTCTTCCAAAATCGTGTCTGGATCTCTTAGCTGTGTGCAATTGTAATGCCACAAACCATGCTCTCCTTCCTTCCCAGTCACACAAGTTTCAGGAGACAAAGACTAGGTGAGAAGGGGCAAATGCTCCTAGCTCTGCCTTTTACTTGATACTCTCAGAATTCTAAATCTGTGTAATGCCAGACTATGAGATGTGTTAATGGTGCCACTTACAGTCATCACCTTTTCTGTTAAACATTATAGTTTCTAATTTGTAACCTAATTCTTTTTATTTTGTTTATTTTAGCTTTAATATGTAAGCAATTTTTATATTCTTCAGCTGCATCGACAAGAGAGATCTTTGTTCAGGTCTTGTACAATACAGCATGGAAAAGAAAAAGAGCTTCCAATGAGAAAAGGGAAATAATTTACACATTAGGTCTTTAAAGGCATAGTCAAACTAGGCCCAGTTGTGCTGGGGGTTTTACCAATGCATAGCAAATTGCAGCTGGCATGCAGTCTAAGAAAACACACAGGCTGGCAAGAGAATACTGGGCTGCAATGGAAATGTCAGATAGGATGTCTGGTTTGGAGCTAGTCACAAGAGAAAGCAATGTTCTTAATCATCTCACTTTGGTCTATGCTGAACTAAAAGTTTGTTGAGTAGGGAAATCACAAATCTCTGGAAAAGACCCAAGCATTTTTTTCATCTTTGTCACATGCAAAAAGTGGGAACCAATGCCTTCAACTGCGCTGCAATGTCCTCATCATTAGATGATATTGCACCGTGAATCCACCCCCAGACTGAGCAGTGATTTTTGTTCCTGATCTAGACACAGGGATGAGGCAGAAGCTCTGTTTATCATGTAGCAATGTAAAAGTGCTCTGAACCAAGTCCTCCAGGTGACCATACAGTCTGCTGTCATGCAGAGAAAGCCTGCAACTGGTGATGCTCCGCTGAAGCTTTGCAATGAGGATCTGAACCAGAAGCAGAGCCTCTAAAATGTGCTAAGTTAATCATGTTCCCCAGTAGTTAACTTTCATTCTTGGTCAGTGAAAGAAATCAACATTGAATCAGTAACTTTACCAGCAATAATAATGTCTACACAGGACAGATCTTGTCTTATCTTTTTGATAAAAAATTATAAAAGTTTAGCAACATTATCCTTTCATTTTCTTTAAAACAGTGACATTTTTAACTCTCCTGGTTGTTTTTCTCTTTTTTTTTCCCTTTTTCTTCTTAACACTAAAAAAGACATAGTTGCAGCCAGCAAAAAAACAGGACAGTTGTATTATAAAATACACTCCTTATTTTGACAACTATTTATTTTAAGTATACAAGAGATAGTAGATCTGTGGCTTGTTTATAGCACTAAGCATAAACGTTTTGTCATGTGCTTTGCTCCCAATGCCCTTTAGTTCCCTCTGTGGCAATGGGCAGCTCTTTCTACATTTACTGCCCTTGTCTGTCAGCTGTAAAGCAGGACCAGTACTTTCCATATAAAGGCAACATGAGATTTAGTTGAGTTAAATCCTACTCTCAGATGCAGCCAAACAATTCCCTGAGCAAATCAGGAGTTATAAACATCCATCTGGGAAGAACAAACTCAGCAAAGGTTTTTTTATGTGGGAAGTGCTTTGAATACAAAGAGAATCATATAAATGCTAAGCATCATTGTATCTGTAGCCAACTAAAAGGAGTTCTGTGACTATACAGAAAGCCTAAACATTAAGAAAGTAATTTGAAATATCATAGCAAATGAACTAACTTTCTACAATACTTTCAGACAAATACATTGACCTCTTCCATCTTGCCCACTCACTTCACTCTGTGTTCTCAAGGGCTGTGCAAGGGAAAGGACAGAGCAGTCCTGTGTTCACGCTGCAACTTGCTCAGCATGTTCTGGACCTCATCAATGTGATTTCTGAAACATCTCCTGTACAGAATAAATGAGGTGTGTTCTGTACAGAATAAAAGGGATTTTTGGAAGACTTTTACTGCTTCACAACTTAGGAAAGTCAAATATGATGTAGTAAAATGCACCCTGTGAGCTCTTCTTTTATGCTGAAACTGCATATAAGTTTATAAGACATGCATATTAGCAGACGAACAAGATTCTACGTACAAGGCCTAGATGGCTGCAGAATGGCCAAATACCTCCTGTCTCTGCAACAGAACGTCAAATTTCTCTTTTGATACAAATGGCCCTAATGACCCATGTGTGCCGTAGTTAATACTGTTCCACATTAAGTTGTTTTGTATTGTTTTGGTACACTAACTTGATTTAATATGCAGCAGACAAATGAAACAATCCCAAAGACACTTTGAAATATGAGGCCTCAATGTTAGGCCTTATGTTAGGCATGAGGAATTTTGTTCCTCGTAAGAGAAGGTGAAGCCAAAACTAAGTTACAAGAGAACTGTCACCTAACAAAAAGTAACATGTGGAAAGCTATTGTTAAGAAAGTGGTAGCAAGCAGGGAGAAATTTATTGAAACTCCAAAGATGCCTCAAGCACTTATATACTCCATGGTTCTACAAAGACAGCATTTTGCATATCAACACAGAGAGTATTGTAAAAACCAGGTGTTGCAAAACAGACTGGAATACTTTAACCTGTATATTTAGCTGATGTCATTAGAAAGTGTGCGTGTGTGCAAATGTGTCTGTGTCCATGTATAATATTAACTACCTCACTCTGCATTTTCCAGGAAAAATATTTTGGCTTAGAGGTTTACTACTTAATCTGTTATCAATTTCACATTAACATTGACGAAGCATTTCTTTTTGTATGAGGCAAGATTTGAAATTACAAAAAAGTATCTAGTAAAACACATGTTTCAGGATATGGATGAAATTTTATCCAAACCATGTTGCCTAAATTATGCTTGTAATGTGAACCTTGTGAGATCAGATGTTGGGGTTAATAGACAATGAATACAAACACACTGTGTTTCACTTTTATTTTTCAATGGGTTTCTATTCATACGTGTCTTTCTCTGGAAAATAATACAATGCCACTACTCAAAGCAAAGAGTTTGTATGTACGTTTCCCTTACAATCCTCATTATGTTATGTGTTTTGTTGAAGTACACCAGCATATAGGTGTATTTGTGCAGCAGAGTGTGTCCATTATTGTATTGTACCCGTGTCAAAAATAAAAACAATAACAACAAAGCCAGCTCTTCAAATCTAAATACTTGTATTTTGGATAGAAGCAGGGGGCAGAAATTGCAAAAAACAGTAGTGTTTCTGTTTTAAAAGCAACTGTGTTGTTACAGCACCTGAACAGCTGAACAGAGGACCATGTTCTGCCACCCTTGCTGAAGTGGAGGAGCTCTTTGCTCCAGGAGCTCTTCTCTTGGACTACCTCAATGCAATGCACAAAATGACAGTGCTTGGAATCCTGCTTCCTTGAAAGCAATGGCAAACTGCTTTAGGGTTTCATTTCAGCCAGTATTTTTTAAACTAGTACAAAATATATAAAGAAAAACTAACTTTATAATAAATTGTTCAAATGCATAGTAAAAGCCAAATAAAATTGTGAGGAGCAAACAAAAATACTGCTAGTTGAAAGAGATAAAAAAGGAGGAGATGGAAGTGACTTGCAAAGAACTATGTTTATTACAGATGCATAATAAAGTATGAGAAAATTTTGTCACTGCTCACTGATCTGGCCAGTATTGAATGGATGTCCGTGCTTGATTCAGATCGAGCACATGTTCCCCAAACCTGGCTCAACAGCAACTACTGGAAGACTCATTTTAGAAACAAGAGGCAGGCACAGTAAGAAAAGACAAAGATACAACGGCAGACTGGCCTCAAAGTGCCTCCCTGTGTCCTGTAAGAAATAGTATTTTCCAAAGAACGATGCATTAGTTCTCATTGCCAGAATACATAGTTTTTCCCAAATAAGACCCAAATTGTTTCTTCAGCAACACATGACTGCAAAGGCATCTCTGTGCTGTAGACTTGCTGCTTGTCCTGAAGCTGATTCCATGAAAGCATAAACAGGAACATAATCCTTCTAGGCAATGAATCTATAATGAGGGTCAGAATTCTTATGAATATTAAGGCAGAATGAAAAGGAACTGGAGCTACGCTATGAAGTGTAACTAAGGAAACTTTATTCATTAAACTCTGAATCTGAGACCTTCAAAATTATGCCTTTAGTCAGTCTCCTGCTCCCTCTGCTGGACTATGTCCACTTATATTTCATAGACTCAGAATCAGATAATGGCCTGGATTGGAAGAAGCCTTTAAGATTATCTAGTTCCAACCTCCCTGCAGTGGGCATACTTATAATTTCTTAGCCTTCCAGCTCTTTTTCTTCTAACTAAAATACATGGGCAACTGAACTACATGAAATAATGCAATTTTATTGTAGTTTTATTATGTGGTCCAAAATTATTACTTCTTATAAAACAGCCAACACACAATAAAATGAAATACTGACAAGTAATCAAAAGAAAACATACTGTAAACACTGATTAATAAAAATTCAAAAATAATAATCTCCAATTAATGCCATTAAAATTGTTGTAGAGGTATTTGTTGTTTAAAACCATTTAGTTAAAATGCAGACATAGAGCTTCTGATCAAAAAAATTAAATGACCTGAGTTGGAAAATAACCAGAAAAATCAAAGAGATGCAGGTTCTTACCAGTTCTTTTCATTATGAAATGAGAATGCAAAATAACAGACCAACAAAAAAAAAAACCCTCTCAGTGCAGACAGGCTTTGCTACAGTTCAGTGCTCAGCCCCAGGGCAGGAATGAGGAAACACTCCACGCAGGTCAAAAGCTCTGCTAAAGTCAAACAATTCTGTATGTTGGCCCTTGGTCAAAACAAGTTTCCTCAAACAGCCACGGAATGAGCTCTTGCTTGTGAGGCAGTTTTGCTTCACATCAGCTGAAAAACAAACACGAAATATGTAAAATCTATTTTCACCAAACTGAAAAAATACAAAGATCCAGGTTATTAAACTTCTCCTCCCTCTGAAATGAGAGATAAAACCAACACCTGAGGAGCATCAAGTTCCCTTCATGTTTAGATAAACTGCGACATCCCAACACAGACAGTTTCACTGCTGCCTTCAGCCATAACCCAGGCACTGCAGTAACTTGGCAGAGTCTGCAGAAATAGTTCTTTCCCAGGGGACAATGGAAGATCAGAGGGAAAAACAGAGGTGAAAGCCACTCTGCATGGGTGTTTTTGAAGCTAAAACAGAAACTAGCAGAAAATGAAGCAACAGCTAAGCTGTACACAGTCACAGACTCTCCCAGCAAACCAAAAGGGAGCACGTGTTAAGAGTCACTCTTGTGAGAGTGAGTGCAGGAGGGACAGAAGGGAAGGGAAATATTATTGTACCTACCAGGATAACCTCCAACATAAATGGGATTGTTCGTATCTGCAGATGTTGACTGGATGTAGGGATTATCAGTGTGAACCGAATTGCCATCAACTATCAGCGAAATGCGATGTTTGCTTTTGTTTGCTTGAAGCTTGTGCCATTTCCCATCACACAAACTATTTGTGCCTCTTGGTTCATATGTAGCCGTTATTCTGCCAGCTCCATTGTTGATGTGGAATAAAACCTGTACAAACAGCCAGATGCCAATAAAGATATAAAGTAAAAATACATGAACTAATCTGCCTGGATAAAAGCACAATCACGCTGGTGCAGAGATTTCCGTTTTAAATGTTTGGCAATATGCAAGGTTCATGTTTACTTTGATGGACAGAGTAGATTCTTATTAAAGAGTTTTTTAAAATCTAAAAGACTTAGATCTTCCTCTGCAATGGTCCATTGATACACTTCACTGGGGATTTCAATATTTCTTGCAAATAGAAATCAAGGTATTTTTTGCAGAACCTGAAACTTCAGATCTGAAAAAAGATTCACTGTGTCTAACTGAAGAGAAGAAAGAACGGCTTGAAAGCATTTGTCATTGCCAATAAATGTATTGATTTTTTTCATGTATTTATTTTTCAAAGCAGTAGACATTTCCTCAACTTTGTGGTGAGGATTAATATGTAAGTATTAACCGGGAAAGTATGTCCCACAGAAGCAGTGATATTTAACACTGTCTCTAGTGAGGAAGCTTTGAATAAAAAATGAGCTATTTCTGCACAAACAAATACTTAAGAGCAATCAAGTGTACATTTTTTATGCAAGAGATGACTGGAGAACTATGTATTGATTGTTAAAAGGTTTATGGAACATAATGGCCAGTAGAAGTAGAGAATGAGTTAATTGCTCATGAATATTGAAGAAGAGGTTACAAAACAGTGTGTATTGTATATGCAATATTTTTCCCAAGGACAAGGATAGCTTTATGGCAGAAAAAGTATTAAGCTATAAAAGAGATATATATATTTGGTCTAACATGTAAGGTATGTAGTACAGGAGGTCAGAGTGGCTGCACAGTAACATAAATTACACTAATTAAAAATACAAAAAGTTCCAGTGAGTTCTGCTAATGGCACACTTTATCATACGATGACAATGAGAAACCTCGAGACTGAAAGTCTCATATTTGTTCTGTGGGAAGTTGCCTCCATTACATTTCACTGGTGTGTATTTCATGCACTCCAAGAGTCTTAGCCTCCCAGTTTCAAACAGGCCTTGTGAAGTGAGTGTGCCTGCACAGGGCAGCCTACCTTGCCATGTACAATCTCCAGTCCAATGGCATCAACCTTGGCAGTGCTGACACCGAGAAGAACCCCGTGCACCGCTGTCGTACGGAACTCCAGGGTGATGTTCACGTCAGACCGCACTTTGTAGCCTTCTCTGACTGAAAAGAAGTTAGAAGCTTCTAGCACAAGACTTGCAACACACAGTACAAAGTAAAATACATAAATTGTCATTAAAAGGTCTAAAAAGCTTGCTCATTATGGGGCTGGAATATGACCTTGCAGAACCTCTGGAAAATAAGTTTTCCAAAGTCGTATTTCACATTTTCTACTGGAAAAGATAAATTCCCAAATAAGTTATTTTTCATTAATTCGGTTTTAATCCATTCTATCTCATTTATAAGAAACGGTAAAGAACACAAATGAAATCCTTCATGTTACTTCACAAGTCTTTTGTCTCCAAATCCTTTAACAGACTTCACCATCATGAACATGGATATTCTTAGCTGAAGAAAGATGTGGTTCATTTCTTTCCCAGTGATAAAATCATTAGCTCTTCTATTTGTGCAAGACAGCCCTTTGCAGAAATGACCACATTTGGATGTATGGAGTAAAGGGACTCAGTTAGAAATCCACATGCAGGGCATGCACTCACTGTGTGAGGAGTCAGTTAATTACACACAGTTCCAGCAAGACTTCAAAGGAGTATGTTTTCATTAACATTAACTCAGTAAGGTACTGTTTTCATTTAATGACACTTACCAAGAGCAGCAAAGCCACTTCCATCAAAGAAAGTACCATCCTGCACTGTTTCATAGCATTTATTCACAGCAAAGATGGAGACAGGACTCTCGTTGTCTAGCTGTTTGCTATTAATTGTCAGGCTACCAATGCAGGCAGGAATACTGTGAGTAACCTAAGCATATGGAAATACATGGGATAATGTTTAGTATAAACTGCTGTGATGGTCTCTTACTGATTTACCTGGTATTGTAGATGAAAAATTATCTGAACAAAACACAGCAGAATCTAAAATATCTACATAATTAAATTATTAGTACATATAATTATATAAGGTAAATAATGTCTTAAGAGACAAAAATCAAACAGTTTAGAAGCAGAGTATACACTGTCTGTAATATACAGAAGGAATTGTATTTGCTTGACTGTGAGCAGGGATACGCCCAGCAGTTAAAAACATTCCAAACATGGTTCAGCAAATGGATGAGTAAATCAACATTTTGTATAACATTTTGCAAGTTCTCTTCATCAAGAAGATTCATCTGAACAACTCCAGAGAGTGGCTGGGCACTGTAAGAGGCTCCCCCGGGAAGTGGTCACAGCACCAAGCCTGACAGAGCGCAAGATGTGTTTGGACAATGCTCTCAGGCAGACAGTGTGACTCTTGGGGTGTCCTGTGCAGGGCCGGGAGTTGGACTTTGATGATCCTTGCGGATCCCTTCCAACTCAGGATATTCTATAATTTAATGAGAAACACCATCGTCATCACCAGAATCCTCACTGATATAATGGGCTGCACAAGGAGGAAGGCAATAAAAAACTGCCCTCTAAAAGCATGTATAAAAAGTATGGTTTAATCTAAAGACAGCTAAACCCAGCACCTCAGAGGTATTTAAGGTGCCTAATTCCTGTTTAAATGCAATAGGACTCAGGTACCAAAATGCCTGAGATTGTAGGTCATGTTTTTACCTTATACTATGAAAGACAGGAATTTATATTCTTTATCCATTTTTAACAGAGAGACAGAACGAAAAAAACTTCTGTTAAGGGCCATTACTAACACACAAGGATACAAGCTGTAGCTGGAGTCATTAAGCCATAGAAAGCTAGAAAGATTTATCTGGTAAAGGGTCATTACTTTCCTTGTGGCTTCTTTCCCTAAGTACTTCTTTTTTTGCCTGTCAGAGACAGGATGCTGAATGACAGGGTTTGCTGCACTATGCTCATTCTAGTCTTGCAAAATGCCAGAGACACCACACGCCCCCACCCCAAATCAGCTTACATTCCCAAGATTCTTCGGCACGTAGTCTAAGGGGAGTCCTCCCACATAGAGCTTCCCTTCCACATCCAAGGTGCTACCATCTCCCAGAGCATTGACTGCCACCAATTCCTGACCATCCACAATGATTGTGCCTTTTCTTTTGACATATTCCGTCTTTACCTGGAAAAAAGGAAAGCACACAAACATAAATGAGTAAGCTAAACTGGTTACCTTCTTATCATTTGCCATAGAAATAAGCAAGACAATTGTTTAGTGATTCAATTGCTTTGACATTCTGTTCTGAGGCACCCTCTTGAAATTCTTCCTGATGCTGAGACCATTTCCAGATGCAACTGAGCAGTTAAACAGTTTCCTTGCGTTCCCAAGGGCTAACAATGATTTCATATTGCCTTGCCTAAGGTTTTCAGTGTTTTATCATTTCTTTAAATCACCAATTTATTGCCTTAGGATATGGGTACATCACTGAGTTTGAAGGAAGGCATTCTGTGCTTGCTCAACAACTGAGCCATCTCAGCTCTCTGAAGCACACATTCCTATGCTGTCATTTCATGATGGGCAGTGCTACATTCGCTATGATCAAAAAGCTTTCCAATTCTGCTCATCCTGTTCACTCATGTCCCTATGCCCTCCTTGTCCTAAAGCCATTACTCACATGTGGCTGAGGGACTTTATTTAAAGTCAGCTAGCCATTTATTCTTCTCTGTTTACTTTTAGCCCCACTTAGAATCATGACTAGGTTCAACATGAAGTTTCGTGAACATTTGGGTTAGTAAGGGGATGAAGGGGAAAAGCAGGGTGGTAAGAGCAGAGGGCAGAGAATGAAAAGTAGTGGTGCTTCTTTCAGTAGCAATGCATGATAGTTTAAATTGATTGCAGAGGGACTGCAGTGATCACCCCCAGCTGGGAAGCTCATGCTTTTATGTCCTGGGCAGTAAAGATAAGTCAGCACTTGTATGGAAGCTGTTCGTCTCTTAAAATGTGGATCGTGTCAGTATGAGTTTTATGTGAATATATTTAATTTTAAACATGCAGCTATAAGTCCTGGAGCATTCTTCCCTTCAGGGTAGGCAGCAGAGCTTAACTGTGATATCTCCGACAGAAGTTCACATTTGCCTCCTTCATGTTAATTTTGCTGTTTTTTCTTCTGCTGATTATTTATGAAAAGAAAAAATAACTCTGCTGATTCCCAAGGCACCTAGGAGTGCTGGCAGCTTTGTGTCATCAATCACTTTGTCCCACAGAAGCCACTTCCTAGCGTTAAGGCTTCACATATGGATAAGGGAAGGGAAGCTTTGCAGGATGAATACTGTCATCCTCACCTGCCTTCAGGAAAAGTGATGTTGTCAGTTACTTCTAAAACTCATGCAAGCATCACAGTCACTTCTCACAAAGAATGGCAGAGCCAGTAGCAGGTGGGTTGCTCAGAGGAAATGGGCAATAGAGACTGATGCAATCTTTGTGCAGAAGGCCCTGAGTGCTGTGTGACACCTCCAAGCTGTAGCCATAATTTTCCCTCAAACTCTACTTAAGACAAGTCCTCCTCCTCCAACCTCCATTCGTTTTAAATGTCTCCCTTTCTCATGTTGCCTCAACCAAGGAAAGGAAAGACAGTGCTTCCCTGTTATCAGAAGCTGCTATGACATTCTCAGGTAATAAGCAGTAAGTGGGAGAAAAGAGAAACTGCGCACCCACAAATCTCTGTCACCCTGTTACACACTGAAGTGCAGGTCTTTGGTGACACAATGCATTGAAAGCTCTCTGTGGAAAAAGTCAGATTTTTTACACCTCTCTGTTAGATCCTTCTCTGTTGAAGATGACCATCTTCCAAATCTGTGAACAATAGTTCACAGTTGGTGAACTATTAAATTCCTAAATAGTTTGAGATACTTGACAGTAGCTGGAAGATGGATTTGATGTACAATTACTGACAATTTTAAAAGGAAATAATTATCAAATAACAGTTTTCTGAATGATTTCATGATTGGCTTAGAACCAGTTTGCTTTTGTAACATAGAAAGCACACAGAAAAAGCAGGGAAAATCCATACCAGTACCTCCAAGGAAGAGAAAATGGAGCACAAGATTGGCAACTACCTACCGTATGCCATTTTCCATCACTGATAACAGCAGGGTGAAGAGCTACTGCTTTTCCTTTGCCTAAATCAAACGAGAAATGGAGCTGTCCCCCATAAAGCTGCAGGGCTGCATAATCAACCTGGTTTTGGTGAGCCATGTAGTAAATCAGGCCACTGGAGGCAAAGGTTCTGAGATTCAACTGGATGGAAAGTCTGGACAATAAAAATTCAGTGTTACTGAAAGGTATTTCTTTTGCAGTGATGAAAAGCTTTTCTGGACACAGAGAACAGCCTGAACCAATTTATTATTATGAAAGGAGATTTATTATTACAAAGGCCAGAAAAGTAGAATTTGCATTGATTTTAAGAAAGCATGACTTGTAATGCATCTCATAATAGCAATCAGTGCTGTACCTGTCAGTAATAGAAAAAGTGCTTATCAAAGAGTGAGCTGAACTCTAAGATGGACAGCCTCAGCTGTTTGTGACTGCAGGCTTGCCTATCACCCCAAGAAAGGAACCCATTCCAGGATAACTTTATGGCATCCATTACTATTAGCCAGGCTTGCTGGGATATAATGGGCAGACTGAGAACAGAGGGAGGCTTAAAAGGTAGAGGAGATAAATGAGCCATTTATTATGGAGACACTCGGTTCAGACTACATGGCATCAACCCTCTGCAATGCCCTTTGCTCAGCAGCTATAACAGAAGGGCTAGAAGGAGAAACCACTCTTTTCTCAATGACTGCAGAGACTTCCTGAGTAGAAAGAAGCAAATAAAAGTGACTGCAGGCTGTGTGTTGGGGACCTTGTTGGGAGCCTCTTAAACAGGTAAAAGAGGCAGAGAGGCTATCACACATTAAGTCTCAACAAAATGATTCTTCTCAGTAGCCTTGTCTCCTTCAAGTCCACCTTGAAACAAGGAAGGTGCACTTGCAGAAAATAGAGAAGAGAGGGTAAGATGTCATCTGCATCAGACAAAGGAATAAGAACTAGATGTGAGCTCTGTATGTGAAAAACAGACATCAAATACTTACAGAAGGTACAGTGAGACTCTTAAGTCTGAGAGGAAAAAAATGCAGAACTCTGACCATGAGTTACTAAACTCATGATCACTAACCTGGGATGTGATACTTTCTTCTATAAGGAGCCCACAGAAACCTGAAGTGAAGGCCATGTTCAAAACTGGCAATGCAGTGATCAATCATGAAAACCATCACTGCACTTCTTGTAACTCAATACAAAATAAAACTGTACACGTGTAATTCAGGATATACTCACTTCTTCCTGACAGCAGACTGATTGAAGAGCAGTGTCAAGTGGCTGCCTTTGGCAAGTCCAAACTGATGGGCACCTTGAACATGACCAGGCAGCTCATCTTTTGCACAAACTACCTGTTAATAAAACAACTTCATTAGGAAGAATCGTATCAGGTGCTGCCCAGTAACTGTTAAATGACAATGTGCCTGCATAAAGCTTTGTAGGAAGCAAAATTGTGCTACAAAGTATACAGCAACATCAATTAACTAACCTCACAATGATTCCAACCTATCCTCAGACTCAAAAACAACTAGCTCTAGTGTTTTAAGCTATGTCTCGTAGACAGCACTGGCCTTTTCTACTGAGAAATGTTTGTAGTTTGAGATATATTCAATTCACTATTTGTCTTAATTGACAGCCCTTTTGAAAACAAATGCTGGAAGTGCAATTTCAGTGCGAAAATCTTATAGACTTGGTAGAAGTATTTTCTTATTTAATGAGGACACTCATTTTTGTTGTGTTTTGGGATATGGAGAGCTGAGTAACAGACTATGAGCTAAAGCTGTATTTTACCTCTAAAAAGGACAACTTATGTCATTTTATAGTCACAGTTGTATGTATGAAATCTTGCTTTTTTATAAAATCAAATGTATAAAATCTTGCTTTCTGTTGCCACAGGAAAATGGTTTCAGGATGCTTTGGAAACCCTTCATTATAAAGATGTGCAGCTGCAGAAGGAGAACAAGTAATGCTGCCTTCTCTCTTGGGAACAGGGACTGTGTGAGAGGAAACAGGTGCCATGCAAGCTGCATTCAAACACTGTGTGTCTCTCAAGTGCCCTGTGCCTCCTCTTTGACACAGAGCAGAGACTGCATGTGTGTGACCAGGAAAATGTGAATGCAGAACTGCATAGCTAATACAAATGTGGGCACAGACTCCCTTTGGCAGGAATACAGTAAAGATAATAGTTACTGTCAAGTCCTTCTGTTGGAAGATTATCATTCCACATTTTCTTTCCTCTTTTTTTTTTTTTTGTTGCTGCTAGAACAATGATAAACCTAACTACATTTCCATTCCAAATGGCCAACAGCCTGCTACAAAGGTTAGTATCAGTTTTTCTATAGGAAATAATAATTTCAAATCCACATCCATTGAACCATTCCATACCACAGAAGAAGCAAATACACACACTCTGTAATTTGGTAATTCTCCACAAAGAAAGGACAAAAGAGGGGACAATAGACTTTGCTGCAGTACATACTTTTTTTGTATTTGTGAGAGGTCTCAGGGGAACTGGTAAAGCCTGAAGTTCAAGTTGAATCTCAGTGTCTGATGGCTGTACAGGTGGTTTAGGCTTCTCTGACAGAAAACAGCTGTCCATATCCACATGTTCATACTTCATGGAAGTGGTGAAATATAAAAGCCTGTATTTTTAAAAGAAAATACATTTTAAGAGATGCAATGCACAATCCCTACATTTCCCAAGCAGAAGGAGAGTATTTTACAAGATCTTTCAGTAGTACCAGGAGAAAAGGAAAGAAGTGGCATCTGTGACAAACAGATTGAGAAGTGGCAAATATTCTGTGGCAAAGAACAATATAAATCTACAATGTTTTTGGAAAACCATTCTGTCTGTCACTGCAGATGGAATTATAGTAGAGAAAGTTGTGTTTTCTGTAGCATCTCTACAAACATTAAAGAAAATTTTAAAGAAAATTTAGAAATATAGCTGGTAATATCCATTTTCTGGCTGTTATAGTACCAAGATCATGAGTATCATGCTCGTGCTTTGTGAAAAACCAGGCAAACAGAAATGTCACGCAAGAGACCACAAACTACATTTAACGATTACTATACTATATTGTCCAAAACAAGGCAGTTACCCCTGTGACTTACTCCTTGTTAAAAATAAGATTGCTGATACAACCATGAAAGGAGCCAGCCATTTTTAGCCCTAAGATGCCCTCTCCTGCTGGAATGCCACCAGCGTAGAAGTTGGAAATATTAATGGGGCTCATTTCTGCTGCTGAACCAAGCTTCAATTCTGCAGGTTTACTTTCATCCACCTGTACAGTTATGATCCTGAAAAAGATAAAGTAGGGAAAACATTCAACAAAGTCTTAGTAATTTTCAGATGAAAAGCATTCCTATCAGCATCAAAAACATTCTCTTCTACTAAATAAAGATTCCTTCACTTTGATAAACCTTTCAATGTCTTAAAACTAGAAGTCCTTCTTCTTTAGATTAATTTTAACATGTAAAGTTTTGTCAAATATCTTTCTAAATTATTGTGATAGCTGTACTGTTTTTTTTTCTAATACTATTTAGTATGCTTGTACTCAAGTGCCCCAAGGTGTCTAGAGATTTTGAGAGCTTTTAGCTACACCTCTATCAGTGGCTCTATGCTGTACACAATTACCATGTAAATCAGAACATCTGCATTGACAGCACAAAAACACAGCCCTGATTATTCCACCTAATAAGCTAGCAAAGGCAATTCCTCAGAGAGTGCAGTGAACCAACAACATCCAATAATTAAACAGGTAGTACTCTTTGCAGTCACATGTACCTCTTACTCCGAATTAGGATGACAGAGTGTTCTTGTCCATCACTGTATGTTCCATTAGCAGACTGAAGAACTACTTTCCTAGTACTTGCTCTATCTCCAGCATTAACATGCACTGCAAGGTGACCATCAACCAGCATGATGGAAAAGAAAGGCTGTGGATTTAATCAGAGGATTAATTTTTAACTATAGCTCAATTTTCAGACACTCATTTAGTGTTTAAACAGAACATAGATGGGAAAAATTTACCTCCAACCTTGTTGTAAGCTTTGTAACGAAACTCAGAGACTAGTAGGAATTGTATTGGTACCTCTCAGAGTGCAAAGCCTTCTAACAGCAAACAAAAAACTGAACATTTTTCTGGTCAAAATAACTCTGGGTAAAGTGCAGGAGTTTTTTTTATACACCTCCCCACACACACACTCCTTCTCTTAGAGCAGGAAATACTAAGATTTTGTTTTTGGATTCTAGAAGCTCCAGCTGTCCACAAGATACAAAATAGCAACCTGACTTGATTTTTCAAAACAAAAATGGCAAAAATAATCCCCACAAGACCTTTGTTTTCAGTACTTGCCAAGTGTGCTTGTCTTCGTCGTCGCTTTTCCAGTCCCCTGCTGAGTCCAGCAAGGATGATGCCACTGCTGTTCTTTGTAGTAAAAGTCACCATTAGTTCTGACTCTGGGCTTAAGGACTCAGGTACCAACTCAATATATCCATTGTTCATGATGCTCACACTGCGAATAGGCTATTTTATGAAGAACAGAAATAATTATTGAATTTAGCCATACATAGTGTCCAGTAAGAAAAAAAAAACAAATATAGATCAGATTAGCTTAGAATTTTTAAAGATAAATCCATTTCAACTCACTGTAAACATCACTATTCACTATAACATAAAAATAAAGATCAGGTCACAAAACTTTAAAGTCTCCTACCTCCAATACACAACCTTTTCTTACTCCATATGAATTTCTAAGCAAGTCAAAGGTGGAACGAGATATTTCCAGATTCTTGATGCATCCCACATACATTCTACTATTAAGACCTTTCCTGAAACACAAAACAAGGGCTTTCTTTTCAAGAAGCAGTACTTGGAATCTCCTGGGAGAAAAGATTAAGTTCTCTTCAACAAGAAAAAAAGAGAGATCTCTTTTACAGAAAGCAGTCAGTCTGGTGTAAGTGAAATGAGATGCAGTTTAACTTTTAATCTTAGCAGATACTAAATATGGTCTTAGAAAGAGCTGTGTCCAAATGAAAACATACAAATGTGTAATGCTGTGTTGTCAGGTCAGGTCATTTCCCAAAACTTCAAGGTGAATCTGCAGCTGAAATATGATTCTGTGAAAGGGTAACTGTAGGTGTCAACGATGCAGTATTTATTTTTCATTTTTCAAGTCTGGAGGATGCCTAATTTGGTTCCTGGTTTAAGTCTGAGAAATCTAAGGCTGTCCTGCCATAATCCCTTACAGGCTGGTATGCCAGCTAAGATTCACAAGTCTGCACTCTGTAATAACTGCGCAGAGACCAATAATGTACTAAAATTTACCTTGCTGTCAAGAGCATGCAGAAAGTTAAATTAGATTTTCTCTTGCCATATTTATCCTTTCACAGTGAAGCCAGTGGAAGAAATGTGACCATTCAAGTTCAGCATGGATGTGCAATACAGACCCCCATAAACTAGAGACATGCTATAAAATAGATATTTGCAATGTTTTCTGTTGATCTGTTCACGGTTGTTTCTCCTCTGTTCCAAGTTACTGAATTACAGGAATTCTGAAGCAGAACTTTTATCCTTAAGCACAGTTTTGGCCATAAATGCCATCTGGGAAATGCAAGGCTCACACAGGTAGAGGTCAAGGACCATCATTGCAGACAGCAGTGCTGAGTGCTTGACCCAAAGAGCAGAGGGGGCTGTTGTGGCAGCTGCTGTGGTGGAAACCCCGCTCAGAGGGGGAAACAAAACCTTATCTGTGACCTGACCTGCAGCATCAGACATACCAGTGAAAATAAACAAGTCTTCAGACTTCACCAATTTTCCTCTAATTTCAGTGGAGACAGAGTTTACAGAAGTTTTTCTCTCACCTTACAAGAGTCTTAGCAAAGGTGCAAAAGTAAGATGCTTTACCTCAGGGCCCTCGATCTTGGCAGCCCACCAATGAAGATTGGGTCCTTATCAGAGCGGTTCAGGTCTGAGGCCACCCCAGGAGATTCTCCTTGCTTGGTTTCTTTATAATTAAGGTTATATGCATCCATGACTGTCAAAATTCCTGCAAAGAAAAGAGAGTAAAGATCTGGAGAAGAACATAAATACACATTCTTCCATTTTGGCAATCTTATCCGTAATACAGGAAAATGTATTCATTGACTCAGACGTGCATGGACAATCTTCTCATTTTTAGAATGAGCAATTTATTGTGCTTCCAGCTATTCTGTTAATCTCAGTCACTCCTCTCTGCCAAAACCAAACCTGGAGAAGTCTACATGAAAATAGATACATATGAGAATATGTGATAGCTATTAGCACATACAGATTATTGCCCAAACACATGTCCCCAGAAAACTGATATACTACGTAATATTGAAATGCAGAACAGAAAATGTGATCCCTGATCTACAGACTTGGAAAAAGATCTTTCATTCTTTAAAGACTGTTGATATGTTTTTGTCTGGCAGTTTCAGCACTATCTGTCTTTATACAGTGCTAAACGAAGCACAAGATTCACAGTGTGGTCCTTCTAATAACAAAGTACCATAGGTGTGGCTGCTGAAGACACTGCACTGGAAGACATCAAATTTGGTTGCAGTGATGTTTCCTGCAGCTGTCTTAGATATTTGTATTTGTAAATGTGCAGACACCTACATTTTTCAGTCTGTACCTTACCTTGCTTCTTATTCCGATTGAATGAGATTTTATACCACGTTCCATTGTTGTAACGATTTTCTGTTGTAAGAGCAAGCGGTCCTGAACCGAGATCAACAGTCAGCCTCACTTTGCCATCAACAAGCTCAAGGGACAAGAAATCTCTCTGAGAAGAAAAAACCCAAAACCAGAACAGATTACAAACAAACAAGAGATTACATTCCTGGAAATAAAATCTTCCAAAAGAATGCATCCCTGGTAGATTTGGGCTACTGTGTAAAAAAGGATTCGTAACTCTTGTACCTGGACTTTCTATTTTGTTTTGTTATTATTCTTATTTAAATGCATCGTGAGGTTTGGTTACTCAGCAGAAGAAGGGTTAAATAACAAAGTCACATTTTCCTGGTTTTGGATGAAGCTGAAAGTAATTTGATTGTTCTTTCTGCAAGAAAGAAAGACCTTCCTCACACAGTAAGAAAGATTTTCTGAATTGCATTAAAGGTGCCCCCTCTGAACTGTAAAGCTTTAATCAGATATCATTGTGCAATGTATTCAGGCAGTGAGTACATAAAACAAATGAATAATGCAGTGGCTCTGAAAGAATCTGTATCCAAACAAAGCTTTTCCTTCCTTCAGGAACCGAAAACCACCATCTAAGTATGCAGTAAACTGCATGATGTGACAGTGAAGGTCTGGTGATGGGTCTGGGTTATATTGCTTTTGCAGAGAGTTTTATTTAATTTACTTCAGTTTACTGAATTCTCATCTTATTGATTTAATTCAATATGGGTTTTCATTATTATATTGTCTTTCTGCAAGCTCAGTTCTGAAACACTTTTACATTCTGAAAAGATTCCTCCAACTGAAAAACCTTGTTTGTTATCCTTAATGTTTTCTTTTATATCCTTCAGTTAATTAAGTAATCATTAATTTTAGTCTAAAACAATTTATTTTTATTCTAAAATTAAAATAAAGTGTGAAGAATTCTTTTCATTGATTGATTTTGTCCTAAGTTTAGGTGAATATTTGCTCTAATGAGTTGTCTCTAGGGTTCTTCTCTTTACTCCTTTGGCTTATGATGCCAAACACAGGTGATAAACTTCACAAAAGTGAATATGTTCTAATATATGTAAGCTGAAAAATAAAGAAAGCAAGAAACCACCAAATGATCTAAACATATTTTATGACAGTTTAGGAATCTGATCAGTTTTCTTACAGTGCCATTTGAAGCAATATACAGAAGAAGCCCATTAGGTGAAAAGGTACTGAAAAATATTATTATCTGAGTCACTGTTGAGCGGAGTGCCTTCTCCACAACTGAGTATCCACTGCCATCAAAATGGAATGAAGTGTCTTCATCCTGTGGGCTACACAAGTAGAAAACCAATATAAAAATGTGAACTGAACATTTGTGTTTTCCCAGTACTTTTTATATAAAATATAAGAAAAGATGGATTATAGAATGACAGAACGGTTTGGGTTGGGAGGGACCTTAAAGGTCATCAAGGTCCAAGCCCCCTGCCGTGGACAGGGACACTTTCCACTAGACAACTAGGTTGCTCAGAGCCCCTCCCAACCTGGCCTTTAACACTTCCAGAAATGGGCCATCCATAGCTTCTGTGGGAAACTGCTTCCAGGATCTCACCACCCTCACAGTAAAGAGTTTCCTCCTAATATCTAACCTAAACCTACTCTCTTTCAGTTTGAATCCATTCCCCCTTGCCCTGTCACTCCATGCTGCTATAAACAGCCTCTCTCCATCTTTCTGGTCAGCTCCCTTCAGGTACTGCTCAGTCAGTACAGCCCCCGGGCAGTAATTTAGAATGTGTGGGAAGACACTTGAATTTTGATGTAATGAACAACTGAAGGATTCCAGCCAAAGGCCATTTTCATTATAGAACCTCACAACACATGATTTAGCCATGGGGAAGGTTGCACACAAGATAAGTGTTCTTCCCTTATGTATCAAAATAAAACCCAAACCCAATGATTTCCTAAGGGAAAAAATAATTGTTACAGCATACACCGTCTTAATTAAAATGGGCCATCCATTTATCAAAATGCTTTGCATAATTTAACTTACAATACATGTTCTATTAGCCCCTTTCCTTGCAATACAAGACTTGTAAAAAATATCCTGTACAATCAAGCAGCACCCTCTGCTGTTTCTACATGAAATAGTCTGCAAAAGGGAATATGGACAAGCATATTTCTTTTCAATCCCTTAAACACAAAAACAGTACAGCCTGCAAAAGGTACCAAGCTCACTGGCTACAGTTTTGCTATGGATTTTTTTTTTTTTTTAAGATTGCTTTACACTGTTTCTTACCCTAGGAAAGAATAAATTTGTCTTTGCTTTCTTACTGGAAAGCAAAGACTCCAAAATATTTTGATGCACTGGTAGTCCTACTTCCAACGCACAAAATAGAGGGCAACAATAAAACTCCTTTGAGAAAGCAATTAAAAAATTAAAATTTCATACAATTAAATTATTTGACACCACTGGCACATTCAGATTAATGTGCTCAGAACTGTAAGTTAATGATCAGTGAAACACTGTAATTTGTCTGAACTCCTTATTTTTAGCTACACAAAAATAAATTACATAAGTAAATCACTCTAAACCTGTTAAAAAAAAAAAAAAAAAAGAAAAAGAGAGAGAGTGAGACAAAATACCTTCCAAAACAGCCATTGCACTTGCCCTCTCTTTCTATGTAGTTCCAAAGACCAACATATTTGCCATTCAGGGATGCCTCTCCCAGGCATCCTTTAAAATGGGTCACCTTAACAGCGGGTGACTTCTAAAAGACAAGAAATACTTCATGAATACAATTAATGTTAAGTATTCTGAAAATTATGCAGGCAAATTTTTGCTTGGTTGTTTTCCTTGAACTTTAGCTTTGTTAGATATAAATAATAATAAAAGAACAACATGTTTTAGCATAACTATTAACAATTATCATTCAAATCATAATAGATTAGTACACAAAAAAAGTAAAATAACTATGTCCTTGGCCTATTTACACACCTCACGGCACGAGTAACAATTGAAAACTAAAAGAAGCCATGGTAGAAGCAAACAAAAACCAAATTCATTTTATAATATCTATTGGTGCATTACATGATGCATGCACACACAGCCTGTCCTAGTTAAAACTTTATGCAAAAATTTCCATGGAAAATTAACTTCAGGATACTAGAATAATCTTATAGCAACTCTGCTTTATGCAGAGTACCTGGCATTTCTCGATAAAGTAACCAAATCATGCGATTATTTCTAACACGAAAGTATTTCTCAAACATATTGAAAACATTTAATAGAAGGTTGATCTTAGAATTTAACCTTGATTTGCCCTCCAAGTCCTCCAATAAACATTAGGGTTGACTTGTTAACATCCAGTATGCTGGCTGTCCCAGGAGAGGTTCCAGATTTAGGAGAAGACTTCTGATCGGAGTTCATTTCCTCTATGCTGAGTGTACCTGTCTTTCCAAACCTGCCAAATACAAATACTAATAAATAGTCTTAGAAATCACCAGGTTTAATCAACCTGCAATATTGTCTTCTCTTTCTAAGGACGAGAAAAATCTCATCACTGAAAAATCATCAGTGGATGGTTTGTGTACAACACTTAATGACATTCTTGTTCTAATTACCTGGTGGCATGTATTCTGTGCCATTTGTTGTTGTTGATTTGAAAATCAGGGTATTCCACTCTTGTTGATCCTGAGCCCAAATCCCAAAGAAGAGCTACTTTACCACGTCGCATCTCCACTGCCAGGAAGTCTGTCTGAAAAACAGCAGGGCTTATTCTAATTCATGGCATCACGTGTATTTTCACCAGTAACACAGAGGAAGTCTTTCCAGATTCATGTCCCTACATCCTGTATTACAGGAGTTGACTTTTAGCAAAATCAGGCTTTTCACTCACTTCTAGTGAAACAAAACTCCCTCGGGTTATATGGATGTAGGTGAATGTTCTCTTTATTTATATACATATACATATATATATATAAACACAAGATGTAAAGATACAAAGATGTATAGAAATACACACTCCTGAGTATATGTGAAGTGACTTACCAGTCTGTGAAAAAGTACTATCCCATGACAGCACGTCACAAGGAGCTAACAGCTGTGCATTTATTGGGATTACAGAGGGAATGCAGAGGAGAGCAATGTGACAGTGAGCCATCACACTCCTTTTCAAGTGGGTGGATGCACCACACTCATGAGCGCTATCTTCAAGACATTTAGCTGTGCTACCAAGCAAATCACTTGATACACTCCAGCATGCTGTATGAAAGGATCACAGAGGGTGCTAAACTCCATGTGGTTTATGGACAACACAGGAAATGGAAGGGGGAGTTTCATCACAGGGCTGAGAGGCACTGGCTAAGGAATCAGGTACTTTTATTCTGTGCCTTTGAGAATCTCTGGAACCATCTAAGGCATGAAAATATTTCCACCTCTAGTGAACCTTATTTGAAATGGAATAAGAAAAAACATATCTATGGTCATTTAAAACTTCTGACTACCATCACCAGAAACTTACCTTTCCGTTGCTGCCCAAGTAGAAGAGGAGGTTATCTGGTTCAGCAGTTTTGACATTGAGTGTTAAGGTGTTGTAATTGGTAGATGAAATTTGGGGTTGGTAGGCACGAATGCAATCTCTGTCTGCTGACACTGCAACTTTAATCTAGCAGGGAAAAGAAGAAAACAGAATCTAAACAAGTCTCATTGTACACAGCACACATTCTGGAGTATGTACTTAGATTCTGACCAACAAATGCAAGCCTTTTGCTGAGATACTTTCATGCAATCTGGATATTGCTACCTGGGTTAGACTTTCACAACCTTCTAGGTAACACTTGACAAAGAGATTCACATTAGAAAACAACGAAATCTGTCTTAATACACTCACTCAATTAGGAGGTATGAATCAGTAAATTAAAACTATTCAAATACCTCAGAAAATAACAATAAATCTTGGGTCAGAAGGCCATATATCAGTAAAAAGCCACTGTCATCAGAAAATAAAGATACAGAAATTCAAAATGTTTTAAAATAAAGGAAAACATTTCTAGTCTATGTTGAGAGAAATTCTAGATTTTTCTTAAACAAACTAAGAAGGCAGACAGTCTACAATAATTCTGGTTATTTCAAAGTTATTACAGTTCACGCAATTATTTAAAAATACATTTGTGAATACATTGCATGTTCAACTTTTTTGAGATTAAATAAATTCATATTCCTGTTGCCATACCACTAACTCCATTGACCACTGTTTAGTAAACTGATAAGACGTTGATCCAAGCTAAATGCCGCCAAACATCCAGCAGCTTGGTAATATAATAACAGAAAAGCCATTTTAGCAGTAGAAAAGCCTCAAATCCATTAATGTCATGGAATATACCTAATTAAATATAACTACTAAATGCATATAGCACATGTGTGTATGCATGCAGCTGGACACAGATACATAAAGTTTTTCTTGTGCAAAGAGGAAAAAATTACAAAACAAACAAATAAACCAAAAAAACCCCCAAACAAATAATCAACCCCAACCCAAAACAAACAAACAAATGCACAGCAAAAAAACCCTCACAAACAGAACAAACTACCCAAACTGGAAAAAGGGATTTTGCTAATACTTGTTTTCACCTTGTCAGGAATCTCTGTGGCTTATGACAGCTCAGAAAATACCATTCCCTTTTTTTCTGCAGTGGATTCATTAAGCTTCACTGTACTGTGACAGAGAAGCAATAACCATATAATTAAGAAGATTTGCAGAAAGAACTGAGTGCCTTCTTTTTTTTAAACAAAACCTCCCTAAACCTTACAATAACATACCCACACTACAATCACAGGCATACCAAGAATTACTCATTGCAAGTCATTTCCAAATTTCTCTCACAGTCTAATGGGATCCATAGCACAATTGATTCACTTTTGCTGTCTTTAAGGGAGAAGCAGACAAGTATGCTATCTGTCTGAAAGCATTCTGGATGTGCCACTGCTTCTTGCAAAGAACATACGGACCTGACAGGCCATAGATGGCAAATTTATTGATAGAATCAACACTCTTGACAAAAAATTTGTAATGATACTTGATGTTATATGGGGGCACCCCACATCAACCTCTACATTATCTCAAAAATTAACACCTTGTACTAATGAGAATAGCAGTATCACTCCCCAGCTTGTCTGTTTCTCACCAAAATCTCTCAGGAGTGCTTTCTGACATACTGTGTTTCATTATTTTTATAGGAAACAGAAAGAAATAGCAGATAAATTACTAGCTAGCTGCTCTGACAAACTCAAAAATGCAATAAGAAACTTGATGCTAAAACCTTAGAATGTACCAACAGCCCTGCTAGTATGATTTTAGCATCAGTCAGTGCTTTTTAGACTACACTCTGAGACTCAACAGAGTGTAGTCTAAAACAACACAACAACAATCGGGTACCTTGAAAGTAAATTTTAGGCTCCTTATCTCAAAGAACCTCCCTGCTAAAAGTGAACATGAAGTCATTTAAGTCAGGGATGATGGAACTTACAGATGCAGCCTGCTTGCGGGCCTGGCTGATAAGTTCTTTAATTTCAGACAGGTTTCTGTTCAGGTTCTCCTCCAGCATTTTCAAAGGTTTGAGTCTATCCAATAAAAGACTTGCTTGTGCTTCAACTTCTTTAACTTGTTTTTCAGCTGTGAATGCTGTGAAAACATAAAAGAAATGTTGAGGCAGGGTGAAAGCAAAATGTACTGCTCACTGCTAAAATACTTAGCCAAGGTAGCCAGTTTCTGATCATTTTGGTAATATATACATCTCATGTGAATCCTCTAGAGGTCTTTTAAAATAAGTTAGCATATTTTTACTGAATTAGGAAGAAACTTCTAGTCTATCAGAGTCATATTTAACGCCTGTTAAAACTGAGTATTAGTACTGCTTCTGCAAGCAGTGACATTTCTACAGAGCAAACTTACCAGCTTTTGATGAATCAGTTATAAGTTCACTTGTTTTCCTCAAAGTGTCATTAACTTGGGACAATGTAGAAGATGTATTCATTAGCTTTTGACTGAAATCCCCAAAGTGACTTAAATCTACCACAGCACTGGTGTTTGCAGACACAGCCAGCTCTTTCACTTCAAGCATGTATTTCCTGGTATCTGAAACAGTTCTCAGGTTAAAAAGACATTCAAAACTTTCATACATACTTGTGACTAACAAATGCGTGGCTTCATAACGGCAGCTACAAACATAATCAAAATATCAGAAATGCTATCAGTTAGATTCCTGTCACGGTAAGAATTGTATTTTTGTTTGTTTGGGGAACTTGATTCTGCCTATCTCAACAGGAAGTTTGTATGAATACATCAGACTCACAGTGTTTACGTGCCCTAAATGAGTGTTGGCACCCAAAGACACTCATCTGAGATTTAGATGTTGAATCCTGTGCAAAGCCGGTGATGCAGAAGGTCTATTACATCCTCTGTTTTGGGCTACAATCACCTGCATCCTGAGGGCATCCCTCCCAGGCTCAGCCTGCTCCTTACACCCTCTGCCCACAATCGTGGGAAGATGCTGTAGCTGGTAAAAAAGGCCTGAGTGAGACCTCCAAGGATCCTTCTTCACCACCCTCTGCACAGAGGGCAATGCCACCATGAATCTCTGACCAGAAGGAAAAAAAGAGACAACTTCAAGAAATATAAGAACAAATCTGAAATCAAACAATGTTAAGCTGTGAGTTACGGAGAACACTCCTGTGATTTTAATGACTTAATTTTCAATGTGTAGCTTTATGTTAGATAGCATCCTGCAATTCCAGTGTAACTTCATCACTACTATCACCCTTTAGCATGAATTAAGTTTCTGAATTGCAAAATGGGTATTTTAAGGCTTGAAATTTAGCATTCTAATCCACATTCACAGTAGAATCAAACAACCTTAACAAGAGGTCTTTATCAGTGCAAACAAGTATTCTGGACCCTCTTATTCACAACTCCAAAGTAATTTTCTCTATCAGTTTTCATGAACTCTAGGTCTTGCCTTTATTCAAAATAATGACTGAAAAAAGAGGAATTCTTTCATTTTGGAAAAGCACAGAAAATAGATTTTAATCAGTGAAATGAAGTCAGCATTTACAACAAGAAAACATTTACATGCAGACTGTAAAACTCACAGATTAGTATAAACAATTTTGAAGCAAGCCAGAAAAGAAAGTGAAATCTCACAGTTCCATACATAAGTTTCTCTGCATGTGGGATTAAATATTCTATAACCTCACTCTCCTTTCATATCAGTATAATTATATTTTTATCAGAGCCCCTCCTGATTTACAGTAATGTGAAATGTGTATCAGACTACAGACCTTATATTATAACCCAGTTATGTTTAATTGGTTTACTAAAAAGAATGTAAAATATTTATGAGACTAGATGAAGACTCCAGTATAGTTTATTACTAGGTCTCTGCAATCAGCTAATGAACTGGGTTTTATTGCAATTGTACCAGACAGTTCTGTAATAAAGAGAATGTCAATATAAATTTCACTTACTGTTAGGCAACGCTCTGAGTGTCAACAGAGAATCATTAAGTTGGTTGACAATTTTATTAGTACTTTCCTGAATCTTTTCTACCTTTTTGTTCAACCCATTCAATCCAAATAGAAGTCCTGTTGAAAAAAAAAAAACCCATATGCATAAACAAATACCATACAACCCACACAAAACCAAAGTATAGGGACAATAAGCATTCATTTATCTCATCAATGGAACTTTTTTTTTTCCAACAGAAAGAGCATTTTACAAACAGGAATGCAAAATGAATGCGGTATCAATAGATAAGGTCCTGTGGGCACTGTTCTGTTCAAAGCTACCCTTTTTGGCCAATTCCAGGAGACTGAATGGCTACAAACATAGTGAGGAAAAGGCTATAAATTAAAATTATTCCATGACTGTGAACTCTAATAATTTTTATGGTGTCTTCACGTTCTATGCTATCTAACAGAAGCCAAAGAAGTGGGTTTATTCTATATATTAGTGATCTGTTTGCAGAATCCTCTCATTAGAAATAAAAATATGTAGCATAGAAGGAACAAAAAAGGTATGCAATTCTGTCCATCTGAATTACATAAAATTTATACCTATTTGTAAACCATTGGTATTGCAAGACACCACCCTTTTACAGTTATAGTTTATCTCTGTGAAACATTCATTTTCTGTCCAATTTTGTAAAAAATTTCACTGAGGGCCTGCTTCTGCTCCTACACAAAGTCTTTGTTCAAAATGCTTTTGAATGTTCATGGTGTAGGATTCAATGCCTTGCTGGTATCTTTGGAGTAACTAAAAAAACCAAAAGAATTTTTGAATTTATGGAGACAAAGTAGTTCAGCTTGTTTTTGTATTTCGGCTGTACAGTAGGAACAAGTAAAAAGGATTAGGATTTACACATCCTCTTACGTACTTGTGTCATCCACAATTTATTACAGATGAATGGATTTTTTAAAGGATTATGCTTTTTGTTCATCTACTGCACAGTCTCTAATGATTTAATTCATAAAGTTTGGGAAAACAGCTATTGCAAGCATTGTTTACAGAAAAATGTGGTATAGAGAAGGCCAAATTTTTAAATGTCTACGGAATAATTATATTCTTCCCCAAAAAATGAAAATACTATGTGAATCCAAAAAATATTAAACTTAATTGCATGAAAATATGTGCATAGTCATATATATATTTATATATTAACCTTAGCTTATGCTCATTAAAAAAGTAAACTACAGAAAAATGCCAAATTAAAAAATATAAAAAGCAGCACAAAACAGAAAACGGAAAAGAGAAACAGAGGCAGGAATGTGAATTCTGTAGAACTGACCATCACTTTTTTTCTTCAGATTTTTAGCTTCATTCTGAAATTTGGAGCTAAGCAGTAGAGTTTCTTTTCCAAGAATACTGAAAGACTCCTCTGGCTAAAAAACACAGACATCAAGTTGCCACATACGAAAAACAGAAATTCAACTGAAAACATTTAAGTATCTGCAGATACCTACTTAAAGTTAATGAACATTCTTGTTATTTATGAGATATTCTATTCATTATCTTATTAAGCATCAATTAAAAATAATACAAATTATTATCATTTATCCAAGAATGTGACATTGAATCTCTTTGTCATTTAATTTAAAAAAAATTACTATGAAACAAAACCTACTAAATCCTAGTTTCAGTACTGCTAGTGATTCAGCGCTGTCTTTTGGAAATTCTAATTCCAGGGCTAATTCAAAATTTCCAGCACTGAGCACTTTAAAGTGAGATACTTCAAAATCACAGTCTTAGAAGCATCCTTTTACATTTCTCCAACTGAAAATATCTGGAAAAACACCTTGAAGGATTCATATTAAAGGAAGCTTTAGTAAGACAGAGTGCTATACAATAACATACAAGCTCACAAAACAACATCAACTATTTTGATCACTATCATGTAAATGCATTATCACACATTTGTTTCTGCAGGTATAATGTGCATGGCAAAGAGATATGGGGAGGAAAACAGAATAATAGGGAACTGATAAGATCAGACTGGGAACTGGTCTGATCTTTTTAATCTACTGTTTCAGAAACAATCTGGTCATCTTTGAAGGCAGAGGTATGGTAGATGAGACATAGCCATACATTTGGTTATGAAATGTCCTCTGCTAAGCAAAATAGCTGTGGTTGGGAATACCTAGATAGAAATGGAAGAGAGATAGGCCAAATAAGGAGATGTTTGAGTAATTCCAAAGGTGGAAGGGAGCACTAGAGGTGTGGGAATTTAAGTTCTATGGAAATGCATGTCAGACAACTGATACAAACCCTCACAGAATCAAGTCCAGTCCAGCTAAACATGCGTTAAACATTAAAAAGCAAATGAAACAAAGTGAAAAAGATACTGTGGCAGAGAGAAAAGCAAGGTAAACAGAATTTGAAATGTGGTATCATTTCTGCCTTGGAGTATGGATTCAGGAAACAGTACATAGTAGCCGGTAGGACAGGCTGCCATCAAGGACATGCCTCCATCAAGAAGACTCAAGTTTCAGCAAGTGCAGAAATAATCAGAACAAATATTTCAAAATAAGAAAGGGGAAGACATAAATTGAAATACTAATGCTGATACTCACTAAATCCAAGGGGCCGCTCATAACTCTAGATGCATCATCTGCCAAACTCTCAGTTCTTTCAATCACACTTTGAACGCTGGAGTGGGTGTAGATAGCAGCAGTTGTGTTCAAAGTCACATTTCTTACTCTAGAGAGGCCACTAAATAGACAATTAACAAGCAATTCTGTTTTCAATCAAGCACTGAGTTCCATGTCTTCAATTACAACATGCACATCTTTCCAGAACACATGATGCACTCTGAAAAAAAGTGAGCACACCTTGCCCAATGCTGCATAAGGGGCTTTAAATTCATTATTTTGAACTGAAACAATCAGTTAAAGAGTTTTCAGCTACAGAGTTTTTTTTCTGTTTTGTTAGTTGCTGTTCTGTTTTGATCCTTTCCACCTTTTTCTTTTTTAATATTTTCTTCCCTTTTGTTTATATTCATTTTTTCAGTTTATAAAGACCTTTAAAACAAACAGAGCATAAAAAAAGCACTTGAAATTAGATGGGAATAAAAATTGATCATAGAATCCTTAGGATTGGAGGAAACCTTTAAAGATCATCTAGTACAACTTCCCTGCCATGGGTGGGGAATTTATTAAGTGAATGAAGCCTCTACCTATTTATATGAAATCTGACACTAATATAAATCTCGTGATTTCCTAATTCTTGAGTTTATCACCTCTCCAGTGCATCTGCAAGTCTCTGGAACTGGGTGGCATGTTCCTCAGCTCTGTATACCAGGTCAAGCACTCCTCTCACAGACATCTGCATCACCAGCTCATCCACGTGATGTCGCAGCTTGGTGCTCCACAGGACTAACCCATCCTGGTGGCCTTCCACGTTCTGCAAAACAAAATGTTTCACTTTGTTTTTTTTCTCACTTGCAAAATGCACTAGAGAGACTCAAAGAGGATGTTAAAACTTGTGGACTTACAGAAGTAGAGTTCTTTACATCTTGGGCAAGAGCAGCAGCAGCACTCACTAGGACCTTCCCTTCTCTAATGAGCATGGTCGAGACTTCTTCACCTTCTTTTATAATTACCTTTTTGTCCTATAGCATAAATCAATTGTTTTATAGGAGTCTGAAAAGTCAGCTATATTGATGTTATATGTTCACATAACACATAATATTCTGGTTTGCAAACAGGGATCTGGTTTCCTTATAATTTTTTAAAGTATCATATATATTAAAAGGTTTCAATATGTTTAAAAATTAAAAAACAGCTTTTAAACACAATCTCATATTTGGTATTTCTTATGCAACAAACACTGACTGTCCAGTCTCACATTTAACTCTGCCAGGTTGCTAGAGATGAGGGGAAACAAGCGCTGGGTCTCATTGATGTTAGTGAGTGCCTCGTTCACCAGGTCCTGGGCATCCTGCAGTCTGCTGTTGTGCTTGGATAAAAACTGGCTTGCATCCATTTTTAGTTCAGCAAGCTCCTGCTGGGGTTTGAGATACTCTTTCTGAACCTGGGTCAACAACTTTTCTGCAGCTCTGAAAAAGGAGAGGAATCAGAAATTAAAGAAATGTTGAAGGAGAAACATAGGCATGGATTTCTTAAGGAGAAAATGGGATCATGTGAACTTAATTTAAAAGCAAAAGTCTGCCATTTTTTCCAGAATAGCATACATACACATGGTAGCTGAGTTATTCACCTTACCACAGAAAATGCTGGCTGCCTGGGGAGAGGACAGTAATACAGTTCATAAACTTTGCACGTAATGACTAGAGAGGAAATGGGTTAGTACGAATCACATTTGTTTGCACTTAATTTGGGACATCCCCCACATCAAAATCGCTGTGAAACTTTCCTCTGGGAGTACTCAATATATTAATTGTAGTGATTCATATTTTGAATGTAGGATCAAAACATCATTTACAAGGACTGACACCGGAAAGAAACAAGTAACCAGAACTGAAAGACATATACCCAAGAGTCTAGAAAAGTTTAAATATCAGAAAAAAAAGAAAAGTAGTCTCATTAAAATGAACATTGAAATGAACAATCTTGTATTTCTAATCAGCAACAAAGATTATCTAGCAAATATTAAATTCTCCTATATCTGTCAGATGTTAATTGCTTCAGCTGTTCTATTTGGGAATATTTGCATCTCCATTTGAACACTTTCCAGAGTTGTAGGAACAGAACCGAAAATTATCCTAAAAGTCTATTCCTTTGTTTCTCTTCATTTCAGCACATATGCTGAACATTGCAACTCCTGTAATGATATTTTTACGTAAATGTTTGCCCTTATTAATCTGACTGCATATCACATAGATCTTCAGCCAAAGCGAAAGAAACCTAGTTTATTTCAGTTATACACAGCAAAACACATCCCATCTTTCTTACTGAACACCAGATGTGCATTTGCATGTATTACCTATAACTAATAATTCCGAGTCCTTGCAATCAGAAGCCATAGCCTTGAAAATGTTACAAGATCTAAAGTATTTTACAAGTCAATAATGGCTTCTGTTTCAGCATAGAGTAAAAAAGTTATATTCCTTATTTTCTGGGGACATCGCCTTTCATGGCAAATGTGTGGAGACTTCAGTTACAAATGTTGCTTGAAGTACATTATCACAAACTCAGTCCACTGTGAGTCAGGTGGCAATATCTACTCCCTAAAATATGGACTAGCAAGCTGCTTATTTAAATAATTTTTTAATCTACAGCTGTGTTGTATAAGAAATTCTGCAGAGCAAACAACCTTATAGAACTTATTAACTCTCTTCTTCAATCTGTCAAAGGACCCTTATCAGAGAGCTTTCAGAAATTTCAACAGCCTATAATTGAAAAAGTTAATTTACAAACACCTTCTATAAGAGCTCAAAAGCTGTTGATGTTAAAAGTCAGAACATTCTTTTACTATGGAACAAAACATTTTGAGACATATTTGTAAGTGCAAAAAAATCTATTTGAAGTTCCTAACAAGAATAAGAATAAATGATATATTTCTGGTCCGTTTTCGTGTCTGAATAGCTTCTACACAGTTCTATATTCAGCAGAAGAATCTGCTGAACAAAATGAGACATGCTACCAACACAAACACTCTATCCTGCTTAATCCAAAGCACTTAATGAAAAAAAATAAATCAGTTTTTCAGAAATATTCTATTCTGGTCTAAATCCTTGTCTCTTGAAGCCAGTGTTTACATTCCTACGGTTTTTGGTGTGCTATGGCATTACTTAGTATTTCTGGAACTGGAACAAAAAATTTGCTGACTTTTGAAACAGTCTTTTTTTTCCTTGCCAAGTCTGGCCATAAGCACTGCTAATGACTACAAAAGCAATTTCAAAATAGCCTTTAACTGGGGACAAATCAAGACAACAGAATACAATCTTAAACAATGGCTCAGAATGCTTATAAGATGACTTGGTTTCATTTGCAAATCTTTGTGATACATATGCCAGTGGCAATCAATTGCCATGTCCTTCATCAGGCCTGACATGGCTTGCAATAGGCTGAGACAGTTTTATGCCATCTCCCAGCCAAAATGAACATGGAGATATGTATTAGGGTGAGATCTGGAAGAATTTGAAATTTTCACTTATTGCAAGGGAATTCTGTATCACTGCCAAGTTAACAACCTCTACTATTGATTTTAACAGGCTTCTAAAAGACTTTACTATAGATTTGTATCACATGGGATGACCAAGTATCATCCAATCATGTAACTCCAACACAAAGTTCATACAGCTCCACCTGGGCTAACTATCCATAACACTGCTATTTATTATGGCAAAATGTTTCTCCAGATCTCTCTTCAAAAAAGCAATGTTGCATGGCAGAGACATATGTGAAATAAAGTTTTCAGTAGAACATGCTTACTTTAGGACTCTGGTAGCATTATGGTGCTGCTGAACAAAATCCTTCTTGCGCAATGCATCCAAACGGGCAGAAATATCATCCTGTAGGCTCTGAGATGTAGCATTTGACAGTGGCAGATCCAGGCCCAGTGTTTCATTTAGTGACATAGCAACTTCAGCAAGTACTGAGTAAGAGAGTAAACAATTTAGTCATACCATTAGAAAAAAGTATATATTTGAATCCCTTGAGCAAACTGCAGCATTTTCCATGTAAATACGACTTTATGAGTTATGGACATACCCTTAGTCAATTTTGTAAAGAAATGGAAATATCTTAAAAACAGGATACCTTTGATGGTTGCATGTACTGAGTCAATAAAGCCAGTCAGTTCTTGACTTTTATTCCTGGTTTTCTGAGTCATTGTGTCAAGTTGCTGAGCTTTTTTCAAAAATCTAGTTGTCTGGAATAAAATCAGAGATAATATTTGACAGTTCTCCTAAAACACTGATTAATTCCTGACACCTGTCTATGATTTTCAGGCTTATTTTCTTAATATTGAGAATATCTTAGTGTAAGGAAACAGTGCTTTTTGCTAAGGTAGATCTAACTCATAAGTCTCTGGTGCTTCCATGCTTGCAGATGCCTTAATTGCATTTAAAGTTCCAGACTCTCAGATCTGAGTTACTAATTATTTCCATAATCAGTATGCTCATAATTATCAAAGCTATTTCTTCAACTAAGTAAGTATTATATAATTTTTGAGGTACAACTAATGTTTGTTTTAAGAAAATCACTGTTCTAGATACATGAGTATTAACATTACATCAATATTAACAACAACAACACTCAGTGGAAGCACCTGATTAGATTCTGTATACATGGTCAGAAAATTACAGGAACATATGGTCAGCAAATGAGATTTAACGGCTGAGGAACTAATGTCTATCTTCTACCTACAATTATTCTGTTAAAACTGGTTAAAGAATAAAAATGTCTACTTTTCCTGTGAGATTTCAACAGATTTTTTTTCTGCTGAGATCATGTTAAACACAATACTACAGGTATCAAGGACTTTTTGTTGAATACTCAGCTATGACATAATTTTTAATAAGCTCCACATGTTAAAACCAGTGACAAGAAAGTAACCCACACTCTCCAGTTTTAGGACATTAAATGATCACAGTACAAAAATCTTCAGAACCTGAACAGAAACCATGTTAATTTTCTGTACAAACCAATGAAGTTTGCAGAAGAATTCCACAGAGCAATTAACTCTGCTCTTCATGAAGACTACAGAATGGGCTAAATTCTTACATTGAACTCTACAGATTTTAAATAATATCTGAACAACTCTTTGGATTAAGCTACTATACCATGAAATCTCAAATGATTTCTCCAGATTGGCTAAGAATAAAGAAGCCAGCACCTACCTCTTCATGCAACTGATCAATTTCTCCTGATAAATTCAGAAGACTTTCTTTTGCTGTATCTAACGAGTAAGTGGGATCTTCTCTAGGAACTACAGACATCTGTAAGAAACAAGTAACAGCTCACTGTAATTTGAAGACTTCATTAGGGGTGCAAAAAAGTATTGGGAAGAAAATAACTATGCACACTATTTAGATTATTTATATGTTTGAAAGGACTGATTTTCAAAGCACACAAGATGACACAGAGCAATTACACACATACAGTCCATGCAACACAGTGTACCATTTCTTTAAATAAGCAAGAATCCAGACGTTGTATTTTTGAGTAAAAAGGAAGAAAGCAGCATTTCTGCATTCCTGATTCTTGATTTCACCACAGTCTGAGCTGCCCAAATAAACTACTTTGAAAAGTTCCAAGGCCCTTCAAATTAAGTGTTTTACCTAGTCCCACAGCTGCTACTGTGTCAGCAGCTGGCCCTGTCAGAATAGCTGCATAGGGTGTATCTGTGAGGATGACCCTGGAGATCAGCAGTCCTGTGGATCCCTTTGTCAATGAGAAAGAATACTTGCCTTCAAGGTCACCTCAAACCCACTCTATTATGGCAATAAATAGGTCATTGTACCCAAGACTGTATTATTTGATACAGTCAAGGCCTGCAACAGAATATCACTTCTCTAAAGATGCAAAGCAACTCAGGGCATCTCTTACAGAGAGAGCAAGTCTAGGAAAGGTTATTTTTAGATTTCAGATGTTTCAGAGCCAATCATTGTAAATACCATAGCAAGTATAGTGTGTACGTGTGTGTGCATATATATATATATATATGCGCACACACAAACACATATAAGTAAAGTCCAAATTTCAAAAAAAGTAATACACAAGAGTATCCAACAGCCCTGTGTCAAATGGAAGTTTCAAAAGTCTTTTCCTCAGCATGAAAAACAAGTGAAAGAGAAAGATAAAGCTCTTGAGCCTCCTGGAATAAGTCCAGCAGGTTTCTTTAAAGGCCTAGTTCGAAAGAGCAGAATGGGACAGCAATCAAGTTGAGGTATGTCAGGAGGCGTAAAGCAGGAGGTTTTAACTAGAAGAACAGAACTACCGAAGTCTTCCAATGGACTGGAGATGCAGAAACAATGAGGAGTGTACAATCTGATTTGATAAGCTCTTCATTAGCAAAAGAAAGTACAGAAAAGAGGAAGTACTCAAGCTCCCGAGCTACCAGCATGAAGCAGACACAACACAGTGCAGGGGACAGCCCTTCAGGGAAGAGCTGTAATTCACAGAAATAAACTTGGGGATTTTTCTAGCTTCGAGGCACAGTTATGTTGGTACAAGACAAAAGGCAAGGTAATCTTTAACTATCCAGAAAAAGAGGAACACCTGCTTCCAAACAAAAATTATAAGACTATCAACTTACCCCCAAGTTTAAGTTGTTTAAAAAACACTATGGCCCTACATAAACAAAATTACATGAGTCACAAGAAGTGTTATATCGCTTTTAACACCGCAGTTTCAAGAAAGTGACAGCCAGCTTTGATTTAATATTGAAAAAATGTATGCACTAAAACTTATAAAGTAAGAAATAAGCAGACACTTACTTAAGTAGTTAAGGTAAACTTGAAGTTTTACAATATTTCAGTACTTATGCCTTAGGACATAAAGGAAGAGAAGTATAACTGGAGCTTTACAACTGAAAGGTTAGCAACTAAAACTAAAGGATGAGAGTATCTCTGCTGAAGCATAAACATGTAAATTAATCAAGTTTGCATGAAATATTGTAATTATTAACATTTTGAAGTACACTGATAGGAATTCATTCTGCCTTACATCTTAAATAGAAGAAATTATAATTCAAAATTTTAATTTGCTGAATTTGGAATCACAAAAAGGCTCACATTCTTATTTTCCTGTGATACGGTGAAATACATAGAAGATAGCTTTGTTTCTGACTCAGAGCTTGTCTACTTGACTATTGCTAAGAACACTTATCCATAAATGTGTCTGGTTTTAGTGGTCAGGAAGCAGGGAGGATCTTGTTAATCTCTGCTTTAGTGCAGAGGTCACACGCTTACTCCTCAGCAACAATAAATGATAAATGACCTCCTAGAATCACAAAAGGTGGTATTTCATGCTTTGTTTAAGGCAGGGAGCAGCTGAAGGGAAGTTTGCCCCAAGCAGCCTGAAAGTGTCCAACACTGAAATATTCCACCTGGCTTTAGTGTCCTGAGATGGAGGATAGAGTAAGGCAATTGGACTGCCACACAACCAAAAAGAAAGCAAACTGCTGCACCCCATGCAGCCTGGCTAACGGAGAATCAGCCTACCACTCCAGAGAAGGACTCGGGGGACTCTGGGGAAGCAGCCTCTAGATCTGTGCCTTGGCAGCTCTTTAGCAAAGGCACCAAAAAGGGAGAAGACCTGGTCTGCTGTTCCTATTTCACCACTGAAAGTTAATCTCCTTGCTGGCAAGATTTAAGAATGCACATAACCCAGATGAGCAAATACATATAGCACATTCAGAAATCCTACTGTTGATTGAAAAAAATATTAATCCATTTATTTAAATGCCAGTGGAACAAATGAAAATAAACTAATACAGGCAGCTAAATAAGGTAGATTTCCATAGTAAACATAACAGTCTTAGTCTGGTATCACACATATTCAAACCATGAACTTCAGAAGGCCTTCTGTCAAATTACCAGCATCTGTCAGTGCTGCAAGTTTTGCTTTAAGCATGTGACTGAGTATTTTTACTATTTATGTGTTCCTTTTACCTTCAGATGTTGTGTTGCATTCTCCAACTCTGACAACATGCCATAGGGCACAGGGTCAATACCAGTGAGGTTCACTGAAAGTATGGCCTCGTTGAGATTATCCAAACTGTTTAACAAAACTCCTGTGCAGTTGTCATCACAAGCTAAATAAACAATTTTAAGGAAGAAATATTAGTATTAAAATGAAGATAAAAAATACTGCAATTTTGATTTAGACAGTATATGCCTTCATCATTTCAGTTGAGAGTGGTAAAGTATAATAACTCTGAAAATACAGATTTTTATGTTACCTTTCCCTTCCTGCCCAAGAATGAACTTATTCCAAAGACATTCTCCTTAGGTTAGCATACATTAGAGCCTTATTGGTCCTGCTAACTATTGAGCTGCTTGCTGTATTATAAGCTTATTGAGCCTATTTAGCTATTTTACAATAAACCCACGTTGAAGCCACTCACTCAAACAGGTTTGGCAGACAGGAAATTCAAGTCTACAGTCCTGTAATTCTATTTATTTCCCAGACTTTTTTTTTTTTTTTTTTTTAATTAATACAAAATAAAACCTGAGTTCTAAATCCCAGTTCATTACAGAAGCAGATTACTGTACTAGATGTGTCTTTCTGCTACCCACATTCTTGTCATAAAGAATTATAAGACTAATTCTTGGGAGAATATGACTTGTTATTGGTGAAAAATGCTGGGATAATTCCAAAAGTATTATTACTGCAACCTCATACCCAAAGGGTCACTGACACAGAAATTCAAGATCTTCCAATAAATAAAGGTATTATACAGTCAGCAAAAGTCTTAAAACTATCTTTCCTTAAACTTGTTTGTAACACTGAACAAGCCATTTTAAGGATTAACTGCTTGTCTGATGTTAGGATCTCTCCTGTAGTTTCCTCTGTGTTCACAGAATGGTTGAGGTTGGATGGGACCTCCAGAGAATACCTCCTCCAAACCTCTCTGTTTTACAGAAATAATAAGTTGTTAAGATTTCTTTCCTCCATAGAAAGAAAAGGTCCCGACATCATAAACCCATCATCCAAGGAATAACCGCACTCACATAAATATCACTGGAGTGGACCAAAGCCCATTGGGAAAGGAAACAATTTAAAAACCACCTACAAACACACTCGTCCTCCAGCAGAAGATGCCTCGGCTCACACTCCTCACAGAGCTGTCCCGTCACCCCTGGCTTACAGAGGCACTGCCCAGTGACACCATTGCAATTCCCATGAACCGAACCACCTGGATTGCACTGGCACGGATGGCAGCTGCCACCAGGGAGCTGAGGGTCACCATAATAGCCAGGGGAGCACCTGCACAGGGAGGAATGGCACACTGGGCATCAAGGGATGTTCATCATGACATCAGATGTTACATTCACTGATAGGGGTTTTTTATTGGTAGCTCGCCACTAACAAATCACTCTAAGCCCTTGAGCACTTATTTATACACTTATTTATGAACACTGAATAATCCATTCTGAGTACAAATACGGCTCATATTAACCAAACCATCCTTGGGAGTTGGGAAAAATGGGAACATCATGTGTAACTCACCTTTCACAGTACTGTCCTTCGTATCCTGGGAGACAAGCATCACAGTGGTAGTCCTGAACACCTTTCAGGACACAAGTGGGACTAAAACTGGAGGAAGGATAAACAAATACCTGCTAGCATATAAATAAAAGACCATACAAAGACGGATAACACCTTCAGCCACAGGTTAAGCATTGTTAGCATCAGCATCTTCTGTTTAATCTGATGCATTGCTCTAGAATTTGTATTTTAAATCAGTTGTGTTAAGTTTGCTTTCCCAATGTGGCTCCATTATTGCATAACATGCTAGAGCACATTATGGCCTTCCTTTTAAAAGGTAAAACAATGTAAAATGGATGCTCTATGATATGGCTGTAGTGTGTATTTAACTGAGATTTGCCAGATTTAACCAGAATTGCTAGATTCTCATTCTGACTAAATTATACAAAAGCACACAACAAATATGCTTTATAAGTTTCTGAAGAAAAAATACAGCCTGCACAGCATTTTGTTTCTCAAAATGTGAAGTTAACTATTCCTCTACCAAACAAGCAGATGTATAAATTTCAGACAAAAGAGTACTTGTTTTACCCTGGGATTGATCTCATGAAAAGTTCCTGTATTGCGCGGGGATGGCCTGAATCTTTGTAAATACAAAAGCACTGTTCTATGAATGAAGAAAGAGACTCACATTTGAAACTGAACAATGTCACAGGAACTTAGTCAACTATCTATAAAACAGTCTATGTGTCTTTTCTAGTCTTAGAGAAAAAACTGACTCATCTATCACCTAATCTTTTTATTTTAAAATTTCACAGAGTTACCAGAATCCACTTACTAAATAAAACAGGTAGCTTTCAAATGACTAAAAATTAAGGACACGTAATGATAACCAGCTCCTATTGTCATAGCGCAGGAGGAGTAGAAGGAGTAGGAGATTGGACACAAAACACAAGAAATACGGAATGGTAAAATGTACATTGGATTTAGTAAGTTCTGATTACCTAACGGGGTTGGCTCTGGGACAGGCACAAAGAGAGCAGTCATTGACAGATCCAATTACTTTCCCATAGTAGCCTGGGGCACAAGCACTGCAGTAATCGCCAACTGTGTTATCTCTGCAGTTCTGAGACACAAAAAGGAATTCAGACCATTTAAAACAACAACAAACAACAAGAGTAACTTTATCAACCCCTGAATCAATACATGTGTACAGTTTCCAACAATCATCTCTACATGTCACTACCCATAGCTCAGCATTCACTGAGTGGAGGAACCTTTTATGCAAAAATAAACAGAATGCTGGCATATTTTCTCCTCTGTGAAGGCTCCTTCAGGCAGGCTGACCTAATTTATTTTCTAAATTTCCATTAAATTTATCTATTTCTGCTTCTATTATTCCAATTCAGCCAGGACATCGCAGTACAAAACAAAAAATCCTAAAAAAACCCAAATAAACAAAAAATCCAAACACCTCCCACCCCCCCAAACGAAAAACCAAAACCTGATGGAAAAATTAAACAGAATACCTGGGGTTTCAGTTTCAGGGTTTCAGCAAATGCTAGAAACCAAGGATTATCCATAGGTAGGATTTGCAGACACTACATTTAATTTGTCAAGAGAACTGATCAATAACCAGTGCTATTAATATTAAAACACTAAATTGGTATTATAAGCACAATTTAACTGATTAGTCTCCCAAGTGAACAAAAATCATTTTCTGCTTCCCCTCCCTTTTTCTTTTTACCTTTCTCTTTTTTTTCTTTATTTCATATACTTGCTAGTGTGTATTTTAGGTTAGTTGACAAGAGAAACCAGTAGCAATGCAACCTCCTATCATATGGGAGCAGAAGTCAGAGGTGAAAACCAACTCTCTTTCCTACACCACTCAGCTGGAAATGTCTAAGTAGTAATCTCAAGAAACAGGTTACTTTCTAACCCTGCAACAAGAAGTTAAAAGGAAGAAGATTCACCTGTGTGAAAGACCTATGCATTTTGCCTTTGCAAAAGTGAGAACCTGAGATTTTACTTGTGAGGTACGACTTTTGGACAAACCTGCAAACAAAAGAATGGCTTAGAAAAGCCTGAAGGACTGAGGAAATTCACTTAAAAACTGACTTCAAGAAGGAATTCAGCAGAAGTTGACTTGAAAAACAAAGCAACTAGAAAAAAAAAATTAGGAAAAACATTATTGAGCAATGCCAGGGAACAGACTAAATCTGCCTTACTTGGTTAGCTGAGAATTTGCTGTCCACAGGCTGTCAGATCACAAGATGGAGGCAGTGTGTTTGTCATATCTGGTACCTTTTCGCAATGAGATAAACTGAGAAAAATAAACTTAGCTGAGGCGTATCCCTGTAATATTTTAGTCTCTGGGCATTTAAAAAGCCTCATTTAAGGCTGCCCAGAGGATTCTCTTCCTGAGAGAGAAAGAATTTGCCTTTGATTTAAGTCTGTGGTGTGGTATGGCTTACTGCTTCCTTCAATTCTTTTTTTTGTGTACCTAAGCAGACCTTGTCCAGAAGCCCAAAAAATCTCACAGAAAAACAGGCAAACTCAACTGATACACAAGTAATTTTAAAAGTAAAATTAAAACTAAAATAGGTAATGATTTTGAGTATGTTAGTGCCCCTAAACCTTGCTAATTTTACTGAATGGACTATAAAGGAAACACCATTCAGAATTTCCATCTTTCAGAGTTGTGGAGGGGAAAAAAAAATAAAAAAAAAAATCACATTTTATCTAAGTAGTACAGGCATATACTTCTCCCAAAAACTCCTTCAGTAGGTTACTGCCATTTTATGTTCAGGTGAAATCAACAGAAGAATGTTTAAGATGTACATACCAAGCACTTCCCAGTGTAAGGATCACAGGTTTCACTGTGGTTGTGGCACTGACACGGCACACAAGGTGGTATGAGAATGTGAGGCTCTTTTACACTGGGTTCTGTATGCTTTCCCCTGTAGTATCCTGGAGCACAGCTCTAGTTGTAAGGGGAGTAAAATAAATTTTTTTAAAAATTATCACAGCTATCAACAGCTACAAATAATTTTAAAAGCCATTTAAAGTAACTTTTTTTTTACTGTCACACTATTACATACACAAAAAGGATTCAAGGGTTCTGTACCTGGCAGGACAATCCAGTGTAACCAGCAGGACACCTACATTGTTCTATAAGATGAGCTATAGGCCTGCCTAGATGCATTTCTTCAAACTTGACTGCAATTTCCATTGAGATATTTGCAATTCTACAAGATATATGAAGAAGAGAGTGATAACATCTAAAGAAGCACTAACACCAAAAATAAGATCCAAAAACATTTTCATGCTTCAAGGTCAGGGCTACCATACATAATCTTCCATAATCTCCTTCCATAATTCCCCATACAAATATTTCAAAAACTGAAGGTTCTTTACTTATTTACAGGATTTAAGAACCTACAGCTAAACACATCTGAAGTTATTCAAAATAACACAAGTTGATTCCTACTGGCATGCAAAATTTGCCAAACCCACCATGCAAAGGGTGTGTAATTCTTCCTCAGAAATCTTAGACAACTACATCTGTCTTGTGCCACAATTTTGGACAGAGCTAACAAAACAATAGTTGAAGGCATGTGAATTAAAAATAACACAAAATCTGGAGATGGAATCGGACTTCTTCGGAGCTGTGAGGATGTACAGATAACCGGGTTTTCAGTGGATGCACCTTTGCTTGTCTTGCTAGTTTCCAGACTGAGAGATGCAATGTCCATATCCCATCCTCCCCCCGTCATTAGTAACTTAGCTCTGCTCAAAATAGCAATGAAACACTACTTTTCTGAAGTGGAACTATCTTACTACCACTGCCCAGAGTGTGTAAAGTTACAGGAGAGACCTAGATTGATATAAACACAAGAATTCAGCGGACCATGTGCTTCAATTGAAAAAAAAAAAAAAAGACGAAACAATCAACATCTGTAAAAACAAGATGGAAAAGAAATAATTTAGAATATATAAAATATCTCTCTCATCAGTCCTGCAGAACACTGCATCAGCCTGTGCTTCTTTGCTATCAAACTAAGCAGCAGAGACATTTAGTGTTTCACAGAAAGACTTAAAGAGGGATTCTGCTGCCATTAAAGGTCACAAATGTTTTCTTGTCAGAGGAAGAGCAAAAGTCATAAATAGGAAATTGCAAATTTCTCTGAGGTAAGTCTTTACTATATAGCTCAGTTGGGGCTATTTGTAAGTTAAATTACAGTAAATGCAATACAATAAATAAATGCAATCTGGGGTTGTTTTACCTGCTTTGCTGTAATCCTTGGCCATAAGCTGCCTTGATAAGGATGTATTCAACGTTGCTTAGCACAGACATGAAGTCAGAACGTAAGACAGGCTCATCAGAGACAGAGTTAAAATATTTCCAAGAATCCTAGGGAAATACGTTATTAAAACCATGAGCATTCGAGTTTGCTTCAAGGTAATGCTGTGTTCCTGCTGTGTTTTGGCTCACCTCCTTCATTTCTACTTCCTTGTCAGTTCTTACTCCATTTTCTGGAGAAGGGATGTCTACATAGATGACCAACTTGCTGGTATGACCTCCTTTCATTAGAATCTGTGGTTCAAAATTTGAGGTTCCAAAGCCATCCATAGCATAAAAAGCAACAGTGTATCTCAGCTTCCCTCCGTAGGCCATGAGCTGTTTGGATTAAAAATTATTGCTATTATTTATTCTAAGGTTCAAGCTACCAGTTGAAAATATTTTAACTTAATCTGTAGACTGGAAAACTGCCAGTTTTTTGAAGAATTGGTAATAAAACATGAAAATTGACTTAAATTCAGCACCTTTACCACCGAGGTTAAATGCATATTTCTGAAAAGCAGTCTTACCTTCTTTACCTAGATCATTTCAAGGTGTGCTCTCAATTTTCATTTAATTCCTAAGCAACAGAAATTCCATGCTCTATATACTGATTCTAACATCAAGGTTAAAAATTCTTTCAGGCTTCTACAATGAAACCAAATATATCACTGTTTCTCCCCCACAGAATCTCTGAAGTAATTAAAAAGGGGTGTTACCAATTTACACGGTCAAGAAAAATCTTGTTAGTAAAGGGTAATGTAAATACACTGTTTGTAATTGCTATAAATAAGTTCTATCACTTAATAGTTATAATGTTCTGACCTACAAGAATAGAACATAGAGAAATGTTATGAAGATAAAGTTACTATTCTACAGTAAAAGAGTGTCCATTAGGCAACAAAGTTACCTACAAAGAATTCCAATTACTTAATGCTCTTACCTGGTCTCCCTGAAACTGCTCTGGCAACCTCCAGTAAAATGTTTCTGTATTTAAGTATTTTCTGACTATGGCAGCATCCAATAAAACATCAGGAAATTGTGAAAATACTCCTTCTACTGTTCCAGTCAGGTTACTTTGAGCTACTACATGCAGAATGGACTGATCTGGAGTTAATGTTATCTGTAACACAAAGAGCAAAAGATTCATTCAACAAAAATATTCTTTTTACAATTTTAGCTGCTTTCAAACAGTCAACGGTCCATCTTAGAGTAAGAAATGCCCAACCCAAAAAAATGGAAAACACATTCAATATTTACTTTTTTAGGAAGTGAAGTTTCAGTAATAAGACCATTTACCATTTATTTTCTTTTCTGTGCTGGCCTATGCCACTGCCCCTGTAAGCCAGTCAGTGACACAGCCTGATTCATGAAATGTGCAAACCAGTGTGGCACCTAACAAGAGGAAAACAGCAAACTGTGTAGTTATGTTGCTTTACTTACAGGAATTCTCACGTGGTCTTCTAGTTCTGAACAAGATGTGGACATCCCAAAACAGAAGCATGGAGTACATCCTAGTGCATTGTTAGCAGACAGACCAAAAGTTCCAGGTTTACACTCACTGCATTGTAGACCAAACACATTTTCCTGGAGGAAATTAAAAAGAAAAAATTAACAGCACACTCATAATACTTCACACTACCTAAATGAAAGAGGATTCTTTTTGGAAGAAAAGCTTGTTGCTATGTAAAATACATAGTAGAATATAAATTATTGTATGTACTCTGTTTTACTTTGCAGTACATTACTTTTCTCATTATTTTCCAATGCTGTTTTTCTTTTTTTCTTAAAACAAACAATAAAAAAACAAAAACAAAAAAAACCCCAAAAAACAATATCACAAAAGCCCGCAAACAACCACAGAACATTCAAGTTAAACTCATGTATTTGAATGTCTATCAAAAATTAGCAGCTATGTATTTCGATTCAAGACAGACTTTTCTCCCAAACCCGCATCCAGAAAATAAGCTCCAAAAGCCAAATAAACTGCTTAGTATGAATAAGAATCAGGGGACCTATTCCCAATGTCTATTTTTGCACTCAATTCTCAACTGGTGAGCTGAACTTCAAGAAACACACAGAACTACAGACAGGGCCCACTGGTACCTTTAACGAGACGTTGGAGTGACGCCACTGAAGGCATGCATTTGCTGTCCTGAAGTTAAGATTTCCACTCAGTCTTTCAAGAACAGATTCCTACCTTTTCAGAAAAATCTGTACTAATTGAGCATTTTATGTTTCCTTTTTTTTATACAAGAATGTCAGACTTCACTATTAGCAACATATCTGACTTATTCTTAAGCACCGCCTTTGGTTCTAGCACAGGAAATGAATTTGAACTTGCAACATAAACATATTTCAAAAAACAGTGAGATTCTTCATTTCATATTTATTGGTTTCTTCCTGTCATTATAATTTGTATTTTCAAAAAAGCAGGCTGTATCATCTGAACTAATGTGTTGTTCCAAAACCAAAGAAAACTTAATGTATATAAGCAGAAAAACTTCACTGCTTTTTATTTTTTCCTGACTAATAATAAAACCAGTTTAGCACTGTCCCAGAAAATCCTTTAGCAGTGATTCAGGTGAATTCATAAATGATGCAGATTACCCTTTCAAGACCTTTCAACCCCATATCTTCCATGACTTTAATGCAATCAATATCTAGAAAACCCTAATGCATCCCCAGAACGGGACTGAATAGCTCAGTACCTTGCAGGTACAGATGCCAGTTTCTTCTTCACAACCACAAACCCCTTCAGTGCCATTACACGTCTCTGCTTTGGTTCCACTCAAATCACAGTCACAGGGAACACAGTCCGGGTAGTCCCTGTAGCCTAAGGCACACCTGAAACAGTCTCGTCCTCCAAATTCAGTTTTGCACAGGCATTGACCCGTCAATACATCACACTGGAGACTGGCTGAACCAGTGTTGCTACAGTTGCAAGCCTTGGATGAAGAGAAGAAATGTTTATAAATAGCAGATCTTTAAAAAAAAAAATGTTTACAACAGAAACAGCACAGTAAATTCAAGAATGATCCTTAAAATTCAATGTTTGTCAACAATTACCATACAATAATAAAAAGGAAGAAATTCTGCACAGAAATGAGGTTGTTTGGTTTGCATTGCAGCAAAGAACAGCACTTCCAGTAAACACTGGATGGCAAAAAGTCAGAAGCTTTGTTGATTCCCAAATATGAGTTGAGAATCAAGGGAGTTGAAGAAATCTGTTCCAGAAAAAAAATAAATATCCATTTAATACACTTTGTGGCCAACCAAGTTGACAACTCTGGCTCCCAGATACCAGTAAAAGTCCGCAGCTCTAAACATCAAACTCTAAGAATCACAGTAATAGTAGTAATTTACATGTATTCAATCTCTATCTACTTGTGATAAAGATAAATAAAGACTCTAAGGTACAATGCACCATGCTGCAGCACACATGAAAAGTACTGTAATCTAAACAAGACTACAGCTCTGCTACACTACTGCACCCAGAAATGGATGCTATGTATCAAGAAAACCACTAGAAACAGAGCCAGATGAGTAACCTTATAACATTTATGCATTCTGTGTTGCAAAACCAGACAGTCTAGGCTTCCGAGCATCTCCCCCATTTCATCATGTAGAGAGCATGCAAAGAGTCTCTCCTGGGTTTGCCAGAAGACATTGCTCCTGATCTTAACCTGGCTATCCTGATCTACCACATCTGGCTATTCAGCATAGCGGAGTGTCTGTCAGGACTATTACCTGGAGATCACAGTATTGCTTGTTGCACCAAGAAAGAATCTAAAATATCTTAGAGTAGCTCATGTTAATTACTGTGATGCTGTAACCAAAAAGAATGATGGACAACTTAGCAGAAGTGAGCAATTGCATATTTAATTACACCTGATCACTGACAAGTGCTGTGGAATCACCCTAAGAAAAGAACACCTCAAAGGAAAGGCACAAGGACCAGCACATTGTATTTGCAGCACGTTAGATAAGAATGACAGTAAGCTGACAGCTAACAAAGCCAAGGTTAAAAGACCAGTTGCCAACTCTGTTGCTATAAATCACTAAGATGGTTAACTCTGAAGACTTATTAGGACTACTTTATCATCCTACTCTAAAAAATTAAAGAGAGAAAGAAGATATCAATTTGGCTGACGCTTAAATACTTACTGCACACAATGACAGACCTTGTCAAGTTGATTGTATTTGTGGTTTCTCCACTGAAATTACCCATTACATTCATGTAATTCTGAGGCTTTTTAAAATCTCAGCATTTATAAAATAGTTTGGACCAATGCCATATCGGATGGGAATTTACTGCATGAACCTAAAGGCATAAATGTTTACTATTCCTTGGATCTGCACTGACTTGGCATTTTATTGCTTAATCATAAGTACTAAGATGAAGATAATGGGAGCTACCATTGTTCCACAATGAAACATTAACTACATTATACTATTTTAATTATAAATTTTCAGAAAAACGCCTGCAGTAACTTTCAAGACAAGCTAGATTTCAATGTTCTTAAATCTGTAATATTATCACTTATTGATTTGCACAGAAATTACGTTCCCAGTTGCCCATTGCTGCTATAAATCTGGTTTACCACTATTCAAACACCTAAATGTTAGAAAACACACCTCACAATTTTAATGTGAGCTATGCACCTATCCAGAATAAGCACTCTGACAGTATTTTCAAAGACAGCCCTCTTAGAAGGTTCCTCAATAAACACTGTGCAGTCTGTTGTTTTGCTGCTTTTTGTTTTAATGTGAACATGTTGCATTAACACTGAGACAGAGAATAAAGATTGTGGTTCTCAAAACAAGAGCCCAATTCTGACATTTGTGTAAGGTGAATTGCTTTTAACAGCCATGGCTTTTCACCCAGCCTCCCCTACCTTGCAACCAAGTTTAGGAGAGAGTCCCCAGTAATTTTCTTCACAGAGTTCACATTTTTGTCCCCGAGTGTGAGGGGGACAAATGCACTGGCCAGAATCAGCATCACAGTTGTTCTGAGTATGGGCACAGTCACAGGCTGCAAGAGAAACAGGACAGAATGAATAACTTTATCTACTCTTTACTACAGAGAAAAAACTACAAGACCACCAACAGTATTCTTATGCAGTACATTTGTCCTTTCCACTAGGAACTCCCTGCCATCCCTAATCACTGAGAAATAAATCATGACCACAGTGATATTTCATCTTTTTATTGGAAGCCCATTAGTGCTTCTTGACTTAGCCTGTTTGGTGTTTTAAAAAGCAGTGCTGCATTTCCACAGGGGAATCAACAAAATCAAACAAAATTACTTTGGAGTAGAGTATATTTGTAGGAAAACATTTCTACTATACAGGACAGAAAACTCATCAGGAGATATGCTGATGTTTTCAAGCAGGTGAAAAGATTAATCTCAGGAATTGCTTATTGAATAATAGGGATGGATAACTATTTCTCTAATAACTAACTACTGCAGGACGCACTTGTCTAGTTAAGAAGCAAAATACTATTTCAGTTAAAAAGCAGAATTTCATAGAAGTCTTATTTTTTGTGGTAACATTTAAGGAATTTCCAATACTTAACTGGTCAAAGGTACTCAAGAGATCTTTGTTAGTAAAGACAAAGTATATTCATTTCAAAACATAATCCTACCACATGCTCTCATTGCATATAATGTAGTATTTGAGGCACGAGAAAAAGTGGTTTTGTCTGTTGGAAAAAAGGTAAGCATTCCTTTAGCTACACTGTATTGAAAAGGGCATCTTATTAACATGACAAATTAGGTTTTGATGGCACGTTCTCCATTTGGATGAACATTTTCTTCCTTATCATGACTATAAATTGTACACACCCAAGTGATGATGGAAAAATAGGGTCAATGACTCCTTATCAAAATGTGCAATGTATATTTAAGAGTTAAATGAAAAAAGGCAAAAATCTTTAGGAGTAGAAGCTCTTCACTCCCCCAACTGCAGAAAAAAAAGGTTTTATTCTCTTTGAAGAACTGAAGAGTTTTGTAATAAAGAGACAAAGGGGCCTTTGAGGATGTAATATTTCTCTCATGCACCCTTTATGAGTTATTTCATAGTCACCACCTTTAACAAGGAGCCACACAATAAGCAATGTTTTGTTCTATAGCTTAATCAAAGTATTAATAGACCTTCCTACAGATTCTTCTGTATCATCACCAAAACAACTGACCTTTGCCAGAGTTCAATGTACAATACGTTGCTGAAAGAAATTCCAGACAAACTCTGGAAGGATCATGGATTAGAGCTTACGTGTGCAGCCACCATCCTGGAATGCATAAAAGCCGTGAGCACAACGATCACACTTCTCTCCAGCCACTCCTGGCACACAGTGACACTGCCCCTGATCACTGCAGCCCTCAGAGACCGAGCCAAACTGACTGCAGTTGCAGGGAATGCAGCCAAGCCCAGTAAGCAGGCCATAATACCCGTTCTGTTGGACAAGAAACAAATAGATTTGAGCTATGTGTCATAAATTTTTGAAAACACTACAATATACACTCTTGTTTTCTCTTGTTTACTCTCCATGACATCTGAATCTGCATGAATCTTGGCCAGCACTGTGTGATTGCTGTGGAAAGACTCTCTGGCCTTATCTCTTCACTGTTCCCAGCTATAAGCAAGCAATACGCACTCGGGTGAAAAAGACAATCCTGAAATGCTCTCGTGGTCCTCTAATCTCACAAGTAAGACACTATGTTTTGAAGTCTGATGTTATTCTAATTTAAAGGCTTTCGTGAGGTGAGGATGAGCTGTGCTGATCATGCACAGACACCTGTGACTGTAAAAGGAAGCCTAGAATAGAGCATGCCAGTGACCTAGTGTACATGTGGATTCAAAGTCATTCAGCTAGGCTGGCACAAAGGCAGTAACAGGGCACAGATTTCCTACTCTGGTCGCTGAGGCAATTCTACACTTAGCATCGACTGGAAACTGCTGGTTTGTATCACCATTGAATATCTACTTGTTCTTATAACAGGCCTGCCTTTCAGCTGAAACCCTTGTTGGCATTCAGCCATGATGCATTTATTATCACCAGCCACATTTCTTCAGATACTCCCTACTCAGACTTCATTTTACAGAAACACAGCTCTACAATCCGTTCAGGTTTGTTAACAGTGTTTGGTTTGGTTTTTGACTGCACACTGTCAGAACTAGCCTGAACAGCCCTATGCAGGAGGATGCTGAATCAATTACACAGCTTCACATCTGCAAGGAGCACATGCAGAACAATTTTAAACCATAAAGCCTCTGCAGACAAACTTTGGTCTCCACTCCAGCAACAGGCCACTCCAGGCCCCTCTCCCCTAAACATATATGCTGCTATCCTCTGTATCTGCTCAAATCAATATCTATAGATAAAGAGGAAGACAAAAAAAATGTATACATTAGCAACAGGCAATATATTTGCTTACCAAGCATTTATCACATCTTTCTCCTATCACATTTGATTTGCAGGAACAGACACCTGTCTCATGTTGACAAGTACTTGAAAGGGAACCATTCACGTGACAGGCACAGGCTTATGTTCAGATGAAAAGAAACCAAATAAAAAAATTATTCATGTGTATCTATATACATTCATTATTACACAGAATTCAAAATCTGGTATATAATGTGTTTCACATGTTTATATTCCACAGATGCTAATATCCTACAGTAATGCCGGTGCCTTTGGACTAAATAAGAAAAAAAGAAAATCCACTTCTGAATAGCCATATTTGAGAAGCTTGTTTCTTCCAGCCCTATATGTGACATTCAGAAGTAGGATGTGTACAGGACATCAATGGAGGGACAGTGTTAAGCAAGATAGTAAGTTCCAGGGATACCAAGAGCCAAACCCTAACGCAATACGTTCCCCTCCCTCAGCCTAACCCAAGCCCAGAGTTTTCAACCTGCACTTGCAAACTCACGACTTGAAGAGTAACTCTTTCAGCAAAGGTGCACGTCCCCATCCATTTTGCAAACGAACACCACATTTTTGTGTTCTTTAAATGCTGAGAGCAGTAATAAAAATAAGATCTTACCACGACAGTTTTTGTCAATCACTGCGTCCCCATAATATCCATCAGCACACTTTTCACAGTGGTGACCTGCTGTGTTCCCCAGACATTTCAGGCACTGTCCTGTGAAGGGATCACAGTGGCCCTCTTCTTGAGGGTCTACATTGCCATTGCATTCACAAGGAGCACATGATTGTCCAGGCATAAGAGGATTTCCATAGTAACCATTAGCACACCTGCATCAGCAGAGTTTAAAAACTGTATCAGCTGGAATGTAGTCATGTCATACACTCTCCCCACTGAAGGGAGTATTTCCTATTAAATTTTAATCTAAAGTCCCTCTGTATTACAAAGACAAAAAGGAAAGGACAATGTTCTGTACATGTAGTATGAACAATACAAAGAAGATAGGATGATGATGGCAATGATATAGATATTTTACCCAAAATTAGTGTACATACCTTTCACACTGAGAACCAGCATAGCCTGGCAGACATTTGTCACAGACAATTCCACCTTCTTCACTCAGATGGCAAGTAGGACTGAAACTACCAACAACATTTATGGCAGCTGGTATTAATACACAGAAACACAAGATTTCTACAAACATTCAATATCCATCCTTCCTTGCACCTATCTATATAACCACACAATTTCAATTTTTCTAGTTTATCAATGCTTTTAATATTACAATATGTCAAAATAAACATATAATTTTCAAAAACTCTTGCTTTTTTTTTTTTTTTTTAAAGGAAGGTTTTAAAACTTCCTAAAAACTTGGGTCTCATTCTAGCAAATGAATGCAATTGCTGTACTGGGTTCCTTCTTTTCACATACAACACTTCTGTCTTTCTGCTGTTTTCTGGAACAACATGAAAGATAACCATGATTTTGCTGCCAAGTTCAAGGACAGGTTGAATTATTACTTTCAACCACCGTGCAAAATCATACCAGTTCTCTCAGCCTCTCTTAGCCTAGTCTATATATTTGTCTCCCCAGAAAAACAATGTTACTATGAGATATAGTCAACTGAAGATGAAGAAAAAAAGTCCTTTCCTCTCTCCATCAGATTTCATGACATTTTTATCTCACTTTCTGATCTTGCTGAACACGCAAAAGACAGTCTTGCATAAGAAGCTTACTTGTTTGCAGCAGAACTCAGAGGACATGCACAGGGCTGGCAGTCCTCAGATGTTCCTTGGGATGGATTTCCATAGAAGCCAGGCAAGCACTGATCACAGAAAGGTCCTGTTGTGTTGTGTTGACAAGCCTGTGAGACATGGAAAAAATCTTTGTATTTTCTCTTGATGGTTTTTCAGCCCCTGAGGGATTCCCACAGCAGTCTGCATGCAGTATGACATCCAAGGAAACCTTTCTTCAAGCCATGAAGAACAGCCTAGAGCTTTCAAAGTAAGTGTTTGATTTTTTTTTTTTCTGAGTTGGAACAATCCTGAATTTTAGAACATTTTAGAATACACTTTACTCTATGAAACCAGCCACACTACTTATATACATACTATATTTTGCATATTGGACACATTTGCAGTAACAAACTTCTATAGTTTTTACTGGTGTTTAGCCATTTTATTCCAATGACCTTTAAATTTCAGAAGAGATCTGAGAGCTAAATTTTCTCTTCAGAAGGTAATGGGCAATTCCCACTGGCGTTAGTCATGGAAGATGCACATATATCCAAAACCAGATATTCATCACTTAAATTTGCTCTTTTCAGGAACCTGTAACAAGCAAAGCCAAGGTTTTCATCAGCCAGTATAAGGTGGCATTTTTGTATTAGTTCTGGTTATTCCCCACTTGAAATGATAACCTGAAACAAACTCTTTATTGGAAAACACATCAATGGAGCCCTGAAACATATTCTGAACTGAACAATGAAAACCAAGAAAAATAAACACTTGGTACCCACTGCTTAAAATTTATGCACACCGTAAACGTCTCCCATAGTCAAAATGCTCTTCTAATTCCTACACAGACGCTTAAAACACGGAACTCTTTGAAGGATGACTTACAAAGCAAACACCATGAATATCACACTCAGCTGCATGCTCATTGCACTTGCAAGGTTGACAAATACCTCCAAAGAGTATTCCGTCCACACGGTAGTACCCAGGGAGACAGGACTGAAAAGAAATGAAGAGGAGAAAAGCAATAGTATTATGTGTGTTGGAAGAACACACCAAAACATTTTCAAACAGTGCGCTTCTGACCACCCACCATGCCACTCTTTCACATTGTGGTAACTGAAGGCTCATTCAACCCTGTTGATGTCACTGTAGCTCTTTTCTGGTGGTTGTTTTGTACTTACACTGGATAAAGGGGATAAGAATTAACTCCATAAAGCTTTGATTAATCCCTTTCTTCCCTGAAGGCATGAAAGTTAACTTTTGTGTGGTTTAGTATGTGAAATTCCTTATTATGGGACAATAAAAAAGAGGTGTTCTACCACCTCTGCAGAATCATTAACAATGCTACGGCACAAGGCTTCATACTGAAATTACTTGTCAAAATAATTCTACTATTTTGCTATTCTGCATTGGGAGTATGCCTTTCTAAATCTTCTATTCACAGATCTGCAAGACACCACCTTGCACAATGCATTTCACCCTTGTGGGCTCTTGCAAAAGCTAATATTCCTTCCTGCTAAGGTTCCTTATTGCCTCCATAAGCTTAATGGCACATAACAGAAATAAATGGTACATGATCCAGATCCAGAAAAAGTGCTGTTAATGCATAAGGTAAGTTCAAAACAGCTTCACAGAGCTTTCACAGCTGCTCCCTCCTCAACACTGACATTCCGAAGCACATCATCACTTTTTAGTGCCATGAAAAAGAATTCAAGAAATAAATTTAAAATCCCATTTAGAGTATCTGAAAGAAAATATCTACAGGATTACATAAAACATAGTAAGCAGCAATTCACCACAGAACATACACTTTAATGGCAGTATAATTAAAGGCAGCCTGCATTTAAAACCTAGATGGTTTTCAATAGGGGATAATTTGCATACACAAAACACTGTAAGAAGTTACCTCACAGGATATTCCCGTGTAACCCTGAGGACATTCACAGAATTCCACATCCAGTGCTGAAGAAAGATCTATAACATTTGCACTTGCAGTATCCAGTGTCACCGAGTCCAGCCTAGGGTCAAGCGTGAAAACATCACATCATTTGTCTCCCCAGACTTGATTGTCAGCAGGACAGTTTGCATCTGGGGAGGTAACACCACTGAGCACTGCTCCCTGGCAGAGACAGCTGAGGAACAGGCACAAATCTATTCTCTAAAATGTCTGTGATCATATTCTTAGCACAGCATTTGCAGTTCTGGGAGTAGATGTGCCCTCCTCCTAGTATCGTGATTGTTACTAGAAGAAATAATCTTCTCAGCCACAGGTAACATTTTTGTAAGAAATCTTTACAAACTTTCCATAAATATTAACACACGATCCCTAAATTAATATAGATATCACCCGAGTGGTGTGGGTGCACAAAGCAAATTTGGTATCAGTTCCTATTTTATTGACATGAAATGCTACCAAGTTACAGAATACCCTGAGCTGAAAGAGATCAAGTCCAACTCTTAAGTAAATGGCCCATACAGTGTTTTGAATCCATAGCCTTGGTGTTATCAGCACTGTGATCTAATTAAGGAATGAGGAAGAAATGTTGTCAGTGAGTCTAAGGAAATTAAGTAAGTAAATAATGAAGCTGATGCCCTTGAGAGCAATACAACTTTATTCCTGCATTTCGGATAACAAGTAGAACAAAGATCTCTAAGGTCTGGCACAGATAATGCCAATGCTGGTTTGAGACTATGGAAAGATCAGCTAATCCATTACAGCCTAATTTTCCTATTAAGGACTCCCTCAGAGATGAGTATCAACAACATCCACAAACAAACATCAAGAGAAATTAATCGATGTCTTTATTGACAAGTTTTCAATAGTCAGTGATGGATTAACTTGCCACATACCCAAATACGCATACTGTAGAGAGTTTTGGAGGCATTTTCCTCTAAAAAAAGCTGCCATTATAATAAGGCTTTTATGCAGTATTCCTTTAAAGCAGAAAACTGTTTCTGCTATCAGATATCTTTAAAATCAAACACCCTTTTCCACACTCCATATGACTGTAATTTAGGAACAAGAGTGATCTTGAGAAAATTCAGTAAAGAATATTTTTTCTAGAAATTACCAACATAAAACCTCAGGAACACTGCTACTAAGAATCATGATTTATATGCAGAAAAACAATAGAAGTATATAGATTAACTTGAATATTTTATCTCACTTACCTGTACACAGCCTTTTTGGCAATGTTGTAGTTGGCTCTGATCAGAAGATGGGTCATGTTTGCCAGAACAGTCATCAGCATTTCCCGGTCTATTGCTTTTTTTGTATTGAACTCTATGAAATTCTCTGACACAAATCTCACTGAATTAGAATACTCCTCATATGGCTGTAAGGACAAGCCTGCTGCTCTTGTACTCAGAATCTGCCCATTACCCTGAAATTGAAAGATAGAGAAAATGTTTTCCATGTCTGCATGTAAATTTTATTAAGTAATTACATTTGGCGTGAAATACATATCCACGTTACACAGAGGAGAGGCAATCAAACTGAATTTCTTGCACTAAAAAAAAGTAAGTAAAAGGTCAACATTTTCCATGGCTTCAAGGAAGAGCACAAACCCATGGCCTCTCAGTTCAGAGACTTCAGAACTCTTTTGTAAAAGAATAAACTAAACTGCAAAAATCAAACATCTCTATAAAACAAAATCTCCTCTCTCCTTTGTTCTAATGCTAAGTACACATTTAAAATAATGTTTTTGGAGACACCTGGATTCAATATAGAGCCTTATTTTTTAACTGCAACAGAAATCTAGGAAAGCAAGCAAGCAGCAAGAATACTCCTCTGTTTCATAAATGTAAGTCCTTCCAGCTTATTGTGGTTTGTTTTGTAAACAAAACTATGTACATTTGGTAATAAACACCTCACCCAGTTACAGACAGATTAAATTTTAGGTATTTAGCATTTAAAACTACTATTGTACACCTACAATTTCAGACAAATGGATTACAAAAACAGAGAAATAAGAAGTAATACAATCTTCATAATGACTTTTAAGGGACTTAAAATTGACAAAATTACTACTACAGAAATACTATTTTTTAACCCCAGATTCCTAATAATGTCTGAATAGTACCAAGCTGAAAAAAAAATCCACCTGAATGATGACATCCACACTAGACACTATATCACTGTCCACACTCTCCATTGGAATGTCATAGGACACTGTATACTTCAAGTCTCCACCAAAAGCTGTGAGCTGAAATGACAAAAAGCAAAGTCTTAACAACACGATAACCTCCAACCAACACAAAGAAATTACATGGGTCCAAATTACAATGTCCAAACTATAAGACAACTGTAGGCTTACAAATACCACTTTACAGGAAAAGTTTACCATGCCAAGAGTGTCAGCACAGGGACAAGAGCTGGCTTGTTGCTGTGCAGGTGGTGAGAGTCAGCTCAAGGCTCTACAGGTGATTCAGCTAAGTGCCCTCACTCAGTGAAACACTTACAGGACTCTCAACAGACAACAGAGGTGTGCACTATCATCCTAGCCAAGGGGCACAGCATGTCCGAGTTTTTCACATTCCATACTCCCCCTTTCAAGGTCCTTAGCCCCACAACTGCTGCTGACAACTTCAAAGTAAGTAAACCAACAGTTAGGCCTATATTAAACGAATAAGCAATCAGAATTTGAGTGAGTGTTGCCCTGTGCAAAAGCTACTCCTTAATGTTACACTTCTCAGACTTCTTTTCATTTACTTTGCCACCATACTAACAAACAAGGCTGCATGGCCTAAGAGACTGCACTGAAAATAATTACAGGGAAGGTGGCAAGGTTCCCCTCTACTCACCACTGGTGAGGCCACAGCTGGAGTTCTGATTCCAGTTCTGGGCTTCCCAGTACAGGAGAGAGGTGGGCATACTGGAAAGAGTCCAGCAAAGTGCTTCTAAAATGGTTAAGAGCCTGAAGCATCTTTTGTATGAGGAAAGACTGAGAGTAGGACTGTGCAGCCTGCAAAAGGCTCAGAGAGATCTTACCAAATACATATGAACACCTTAAGAGAGGGTGCAAAGAGAATGGAGCTGGGCTCTTTTCAGGGGTGCCCAGTGCCAGGAAAAGAGAATGACCACAACCTGAAATACAGGAGGCTCCTGCTGAACATCAGGAAACACTTATTGTGAGGGTACCCAAGCAGTGGCATAGGTTGCTCAGAGAGGTTGTGGAGTCTCCATCCTTGGAGATACTCAGAAACAGCTTGCTGGACCATGGTGCTGGGTAACCTGTTCTAGGTGTCCCTGCTTGAGCAGGGAGATTGGGCAAGATGACCTCCAGAGGTCCCTTCCAACCTCAGCTATTCTGTGATTCTGCTGCAAAAACTAGGACACCCAGAGCTTTAGCTAGTAAACAGTGCAAAAATTAAAGACTAGTTGGTTGGAAACAGATGGCCAAGAAGCAGGTAAGGTAATTTAATGGTCCCATCTACTGTTATTGGATAAGGCACAAAAGGTGTAAGTTTTGGGATAGGAACGAAGTGTATGGGAAATGTGAGTACATAAATCAGTAACAGTCAAGAGAGATTTTGGTGTGTCAAGGATAGGCAGAGAAGGAAGTGGGGAGATGGATGAACTCAAAGAGCAAAAAGAGGGTACTGGGAATGTCTGCACAGAACATTGAGAAATTTGGTAGTATTGGAGTTTGTGTGTCATTTTTAATTCCAGGAACTATATATTCATAGCAATCAGTTATGGTTAACACAAAGAAACTATGAAGGAGTTTCCACTTCTTAGCTGAGTACTTACTTTATTTCCTAGATATGCCTCAGGTGCTGACCAGTAATAAGTATGTTTCAGTATTTTCACAGCCTCAGTGTTGTTAATACTTATTTGACGGGGTCCATCAAATTGGCTTCGCTGAGGCTGCACACTCCTTGCATTGTACAGATCAGTAACAAGCCATCCAGTCATATCTGATATCTACAGGAAAGAGTAATAACATTAATGGAAGTCAGGCAGTTGTGTCACTGAGAAAGCATTCACCTCTTCCTAGATATTCACTCAAACTGATGGATGTCGAATACTTTCATTAGCCAAGTCTGACACCCAATATATGCAAATATGCCCCTGCAGACTAGGATAGTCTCCACCTCTTTACTAGAGAGGAACAAAAATGTAATGAGTGCAGTTTTCATCCCTCCAACAAAATTAACATTATACCTATGCAGCTCCCCGAGACAGAAACACAGAACTTCAAAGGCTTCAAGGCCTATTGTTCCCGTTTATGGACAGGGTCGAGCTGGAGGAAAGCAAAAACTACAGTCCCAGAAGAGGGAGCAAGATGAGAGAACCTTCTTCTCACAGCAAGAGTTTTATACAGTCATCTTAGAAATTCAGTCAGTTTGATGTGTTTTCCTCCTTTTTTGTTGGCACACAGAACAGGAGACCAAAGTGTGGCTAGCTCTGCAAAGGTACATAAGGACTTTGGTTGGAAAAGAGTGTCTCCAAAGCCCCATAACTCAAGAACCATCTATTCAGAAGACAGTGATATTTATAAAGTGTTCGCTAAGGAAGAGTATTGGCCGTATTGCCAATATTGGCCATGTTGTCACTCTAGCCTTGTTCAGTAGGTATGAGAGCAAGAAAACAGGTTTGGGTTCATCTCTTCAGCATGAAAAAAAAATTTAAGTCAGAAAGAAATAATTTTTTCCAGTACATTACTGCAGCCTCCAGTACCCAATGCTTCTGATATTACTGCAAGCCAGTGGGGCCAAAGCCTGCACTGGGGTGACTTGCTGACTACCTCAGAACTGCCAAATGATACTGAAAATCCATTCCTCTGTAAGGAGACACATACCAGAATTTGCAGTTAACTTGGGCACGTGTCAAAGAGAAATATAGTACATTTCACAGCTGCCTGAGGAAAGAATATTAGGTCATGGACATAACATATAAATACCTGACTGATGGGCCATGTAAGACTGTCACAGACATCAGAAACACCAAAGCAGAAACACTCTGTGCAGCCCTGAGGATTTCTTTCTTGCAAATTGTAGAATCCTGGTTTACAGAGATCACAGTTTTCACCTTCTACATTTTCCTGTCAAAGGCATATAACATTTGGTTCACATCAGCATTATTATGGCAACAAATACCGTGGATTAGATGGGATTTAGGCATAACAGCATTCAGAAGGTTATAAAAGAAAACACATTTCAGCACAGCAGGATTATTGAATAAGACTCAGAGCTTAAAACTGAAACTGATTGGAAAAAATCAGAATTTGCAGTTCATCAAAAGCTAAACAAGCCCTGGAAAGGGCTCTGTTGCAGTTAACTTTCAATACCTGGGCAGAGCTTGAAAAGCTTCTGCCAGCTTGACAGTCTACTTCTCTTGTAGCTTGATTTTGTAGATTGCTCTGGAGAAAAGATCTCCTGTTTTCTGAATCCAGATGGATTACCTTTCAGATAGCTCACTCAATAGAATCCAGAAAGTTCACCTTTAAGGTCAGACTCTTGTAGCTACCACAGCCAGCCACAAAATAACATTTTCTCAACCATCTCTTAATATTTACACTGTGACCCCCACGAGGGCTGCCACCTCCTCCTGGAAGAACACCACACGTGCTAGCTGGCAACTCTTCCTCCCAATATGCTCTAGCTAAAGTCCAGAAACTCCTACTCCAGAAGTAGAGGTGCTCCACTCCTTTAGCTCCTTTCACTGGTCTTCTGCCATGCAAATTGGGTAGTTCAGAGCTTATTGCTACATACCTCTTTCAATGCAGAATTTACAGAAGAAAAAAAATCCAAAACAGTGCACCAAGTATTTTCTTCTTGTAAAATTTGTACAGCCAATCAGTGGCTATTTCTTAAAAAAGTTTAGGTAATTGCTGCTGACAAACAAACCAGCAGAGAGAATATTTGATAAATGCCCACAAAGCTGTGTAAATAGTAGATCTCCACGGGCATTTCCACACAGTAAGATACAGAACATTTCCTACTGCCAGGGACAAGATTCTGATAATGTCCTAGCTTCATATCAGTACAAGACCTGGACAGACAGCACTCTCCAATCTCAACTTTTGGTTTCCACTTAGGGGAAATTCCACTACAAAGGCAAGGAGAACTTTACAGATCACCACACAAAGTTCCCTGTTACATATGGTTAAGACACCAAGACTGGAGGGCATACAGGTGAAGCACAACTGTTTTACTGTTTTGAGGAGACCTACATGAACTCTGCATTGCCATATGAAATGCAAAGCCTGTGGACCAAATTCTGCTTTCAGCAGCAGTGACCAGGGTACCCTCACTTCAGTCACAAGAATCACTCCAGATTGCAGACTTACATCAGATTTGGTCCTATGGAGCAAATTTCAGGCTTACCAGAGAGAAATCTGAGACTTCCAACTGCTTTTTCTTCTGGAATAGTGTTTGGCATGTCAAGTTTACATAAGACCTCTCTAGACAGGGAGGTTATGTGTTTTTGTAAGCAAAGTACAACCTGTGTTTGCAAAGCATATTAAAAAGATATAATCTCAAATTCTGATTCAAAGGCTGAGGATGGCTGCTTCTATTTGTTAATATGCAAACTTCAGGAAAATCTCAGGCAAAGTGCCCCCTGACATAATGAGATCTTAAAACTTTGGATTTTTACAGAAATAGTATTTGTATGCTCTTTTCAGCTTTTTTATTTCTCAGTCTTCAGGATGCATTTGGATCACACATTTCACTGTCTCTGTAACATTACTAGACAGAAATTCTTTATTTCTTAATGAAAAATAAAAGTCTTACCAAAAGACTACACCTCAAGAGTCATGTTTCAGGAAAGATCAAATATCACAAAATGCAGCATACAGAAAAAGAATAGCTTTTTCTACTGTGTTCACAGAGTCTGCAAAGGCTTAGAAATCCTGTCTCCTTCATTTGATATTTGGAGCATGCTTTTCCTTTCATCTCCATAGGTGGTCCACTGGCTGGTGACACTCTCTGTGATCTGGCCTAAAAATTCTGTATGCCAGACTCCTGTCCACAGCTGCACTGAAAAGGAGCAGTTTCTAGGCCAGTTTATACAAAAATTTTCACTAGTTAGCTGCATTGGCTGATATAGTGTTACTCTAGCTCAAAATCAGGCATGTATCTCCTTTTTCATATTTAAATTGGCAGTTGGAGCCATTTCTTTTTTCCAGATTCTTTTTATTTATATAGGTTTGATATTTTGGATCAGATGAATTATGCAAAGGGACTAAACTTTCAGAAGAATTGTCAAACAAACTATGTTATTTTTGGCTCCTGTTCACTATCATATTTGGCAACAAATACATAAACTACTAGCTAACATTTGGTTCAGAAAATTAAGTAACTTCTTTAAATATTAACACAGTTTTGTAATAAAATTCAGTGGAATCTACAGCTGCAAGACATTTTAAGAGGTTTGGATATTTACCAAAAAATAAAATGCTGCAAACCTCCTCTCTTTTTAAACATTTTTATGGTTTATATTTTGTAGTTGAATATTTAAATCATATTTCATACATATGTCTAGTGCAAGTGTTCCAATAGTTCTTTCCAAATGCCTGCTGTTTCTTCACACAAAGCAGATGTTTTAAACACAACATTTGTTTACACGCAATCAGTGGCTTTGAAGAGAAATATCAGCTCATTCCTAAAAACAAACCCAGCTAGGCATACTGTCATTCTCTCTGTGACTGCCTCACACATGTACAGGTTTTATTACATTTTAATGTCAGTCTGGCCCATTATTATAGAAAATGTTGTGTAAGTAACATACAGAACTACTCAACATGAATTCCCATATTTTTCAGTACAGAGAATAATTAGTAACTTCAAGTTTTAGGTTGTCAGGTGTACAGTTACACCAGGTTACTTCTTGTACAGGAAGTGATTTACCCAGTTAGTGAAGTAATTTCACCATTAAAAATGAGTTTATAAACCAATGCAGACTCAATTTTGAAAAAAGTACTCACTTTGCAAAGACAAGGTTCTGTGCATGGATCTTCATTAATGCTACCAATCAGGCTGCAGTTGCAACGCAGGCAGTTTGGGTAGCCCCGATACCCAAATGCACAATGATCACATTTTTCTCCTGCATAACCTTCTCTGCATAGACACTGGCCTGGCCAAGTCCCTTGAACAGCAAAAGTAGAGAGAAAAAAACAAGTAAGAGCAGGCAATAGGCTGGACTCAAGATGTCTCAGAGTGTGCAAATAATTTAGCATTCCTTTTTTATTACACTCCATGTTATATTCCACACAGATACTTGGCATAAGGACAGTCGCACGAGCTATTTTTCATGTTCAGTGTACCAGATGCACAGAAACTTAGCAAAATGGATTTTGTGACAGCTGTAACAGCATTCACAAACAGTGTTAGATCTCAAGACCTCACATTGTTTTACACAGTAGGAGCCCACAATCCCCACAGGAGAAAACATCCAGGGACTTGACATACCTTAAAATCATAAAAACTATGTTATGCCTCGGCCTCACCTTCCCAAGTGTTTTGAAATAGTACCTGAAAGGCAGCCATTCAAAGGTAGGTAACATTCATTCAAACTTCCATGACCACAAACACAGCCAGATTTGAAGTTTAGGGAAAGGGCACTTCTAGCTTCCTTACCACGCTGTGAGTCAGAATGGTGCTCATCTTTAACACAGACAGAACTCCGAGAGCCAAAAGGGTTGCAGTCACAGGGATAGCAGGGGTGATCCTCATAAGGAGAAATCTATAAAATAGAAGTTCTCTGTCAAATTCTCAAATTATTAACTGGGAAAAGTAAAGTTACATCTGTTTCCCATCTTCAATCACTAAAGCTAAATTAATAAAGACTAGCAAAAGATAATATGGGGCAATAGATAAAGGGACTAGTCTAACTTTAGCAAGCAGGAGGATCAGGGGATTGCAGCCTAGAACAGAATGTGGGAACAAAAGTTGATCTTCAATAGCACAAAGACTTAGTAACTGCCAATGGCTGGAAGCTGAAGTCTGACACATTCAGCATAAATAGAGTTTTTTTAAGGTAGCAGCAATTAACCACTGTGAAGGTTTGCCAAAAGATATGGAAATGTTTGAGACAAGAATGGACGCTTTTTGCAAAGATATCTGGTTCAAAGAGGAAGGAAATTGAAGAAATCCTTGGCTCTGTGTTCAATGGAAGGACAGCTTACCTATTAATAAAAACCAATTCTGACTTCATGATCTATAAATCTTTGAAATAGAAGGCAATGCAAATCATATGGCAAGATTTTACTTTTTTCCAGGGAAAATTGTCCTTGGAAGTCCTTCAGGTGTAAAGCAAATCAGTAATGACCTCTAGATACATAATTAATGGCTTTGAGTTGATTGAAGACCTTTGTTCAATGCTTCTTACGGCAATCTCTGACTCCAATTTACTTCTTCAGATGAGCTGCACCCGCTGTCTAGCCCTACTCCTATGGACTCACCCTTGCTCTCTGCACCAATTTATGACAGATTTTTAAAGTATGGGTTTTTCAAAAGATGTATGAATCTTACAAAGCAAGACCATGTGCAGTAGAAATTTAGTTCAGAATGTCTCATACAGAGACCTCTAACACTGCAGTGATATGCAAAGTTTGTATGTTTAACTCTATCAGTCACATTTTAACAAATGTCTTGTAGACATTTTCCAAAGAGTGACACTGGAAAGTACACTCAGAAAGCACAAGTTCTACAACAATCATATCAAGGAGAACATTTGTTGTAACATCTCATGAGCCAAAGATTCTGATTTTAGAACCAGGTCCTTTTTAACACTGGTTGAAATGGACTGATATAGGATGGCACAATTTTGGCACTTTTGAAGACAGTGAAGCTTTAGTACTGGCACTTTTTTCAGTTTTACCCACAGGAGAAATGGGTTTCCTATCAGAACATGTACATTCGCACACAGGGATATCAATCTTCATCTTCACTTATTCTTCTCCAACAGCTTGCCCTACCCTCCCAGACAAAAGGACAAGCATTTTGGGGTTTTTTCTGAAAGTTTTGGTGTTACAAGAAAAAAATCCCTGTATAGTTCTGAGCTGAAAACCAAATATATTAATCACAATCAGCTGAAATAGACATGATACCATGTTGTAATTCACCAAACCATTAGAATGGTATTTTCTAAATCTTACTTTGTGTGGTCTGAAATATCCATCAGCACACATTTCACAGTTGATCCCAGTAGTATGTTGAGTACAATTTAAACACACACCACCTCCTATATACTGGCCATGAATATCTATGCTCCTTTTCTGATCTGCAATACTCTGGTTGTAATAACAATCTTCTGCTTTGTTATGACAGTTGCATTCTGAGAAGGAATGGAAAAGAAATCAATTTTTTATTATTATTTACACTGTGTAACAGTTCCTGTAACACTGACATTTTTCACAGTTGAAAATGTAAGTAGAAGAATCTATCAATTGACCTCAAAAGTGTGTTTTTTCCCTTTAACCAGGCCATGTGCTTCATCAGATTTAATATACTGTATTTCTTAGCAAGTAAGCAAATTTCAAAACCACTGTTCTCACTTTAACAGCACCATTTTTAACAGTAATCTGTATAACCTACTAAGGTAATCTTGTCAGGACTGTTGTCAACAGTGATGTTCTAGCAATTAGCAATAACTGTTCCTTCTTTTTCTGTCCTCTGCATTACAGAAGAAAATCTGCCTAGTTCTTCTCCTATTTGTATTACAGACATAATTTGAGAAGTCAACAAAGAAGTACATAAGTATAAATTTTATTTAGTCTAGGGGATACTTCAGTCCAAACTGTCGTAAACAACTACTTTACAAAGTGACATTATGACTTGTAAAAAGACTTCAACTCAAAAGACTACTCTTCCATCCAGAATTTTAAATTTTATCTAATAGGTTCTTAATTGTCTGCAGCTTGTGCTATGCATTAGTAATGTGAAGCGAGAAAATGCACCAACTAGCCCTGGCAACACATTCAGCCATACTGGCACAGCCTAACTCAATCTATCAGACAATCTGAAGTGTAATTGGCCAATAAGGAGTTCCTTTCAAAACATTCGTTATCAGAACAAAGTTGTTCATCTGACAAAATTTATGATCAATGTATGAAATTTGCATTTCAAGTAGCTAACAAAATGATTGATGCAAATCTGCTAGTTTCTACAGGAGTACAATAAATCCCTAAGTCCCTTTGAAAAAGAGACTCTAAAAGCTGTAATACATGACAAGTCCACTAGCCAAGGAGTCACATTGAACAGATTATTTAAAGCCATCCTAGCAGTTATGATTAGAAGTAGGTTTCCTACCTCTGAAAAATCCCACAAAGACAGTTAATCCGCATGTCACAATGCCTGTGCATACTTACTCTCACATTTGTTCCCAGCAGAAAGGGTTCCTGGTCTCCATGGTTTCTGGTGGTAGCCTGGACAGCACTTGTTACAGCTCTCTCCACACGTGTTGTGCTCACACTGGCACTGCAATTTCTAAGAATAAAAAATTCACTTTCTTGAAATATTTTTTAATGGATAATTTAATCATATTTGCCAAAAGCCTGCCCAGTATCAGCCTTACTCCAAAAAACAGCATGACCCACAAATACCCCACAATTAGCACTGGAGTGCTCCACCATGGTACATCAATTACTGGGGAATAGCCTTTCTAGAACAGGAGGGGCAAATCTCCTGTGCTGCAAGACAGACTGTGTCTTGTGCCCCTTAAATTGTTTAAATTTAATGCCAAAGAAAAAGAGTTTACTTCAAGAAAGTTACCCTACAAAACCCAGATATGCTTGCTCTGAAAAAAAAAAAGAAAAATATAGCAAATAATTTGTATGCATCATAAGACTTCTTTTAGGTTCCTCTCTAGCCGTCTCCTTAGGAATTTTTTTTTTATTTTAATTGGAAAAGTTGCTTTGTGAAAATAATGAGATTAAAGAATACCTTTGTGATTTCATCCAGAGGGCAGCTTCGAGCATGGCCATAACAAATACACATGCCACCAACAGAGATGTCCTTTATTGAATAGTAGTACTACAAAAAAATAAAGTTGAGAAAGGTATGAATAAAAGACATTTACATGTATTTACATTTCCCTATTTACATGCCTTACTCTATGACTAAAATAGAATACTCTGTGACTTGAAAAACAAATTAAATACTTTAAAATATTTGCCATTTAGGGAAACCTTCCATTTTTGCATTTTTTATTGTTCCCATGTTTTTCCTTTTTGGTATGAAACACTAACTGACTTTTAAGAAAGTATGTAAAATTCCTCAGCTTTGAGTAAGACCACCAAATATGACCTGAGCCAACATGTACTTGCAAAAAAAAAAAAAAAAAATCATCCTTTTTTCACTTTACAAGAAGCCATAAAGCATAAAAATTTGCCATTTTTTAGTATCAGTCTGGGGACTAAGAGTATGCTTCCTTAAAATGGGAAGTCTCCCTCCCTTAAAAGCACTTTGCACACTCACTTCCAGACCTGCTCTTTGCTACTACTGTCTAGCCAAACTCTTAGCTTAAAAATTGCTTATACAGCAGAATACTATCCATTAATACTGCCAGGTGGTGAGCAAAAACAACATACATAAGGAAAGGATTTAATTTTCAAGGCAAAGAAGAGGCAGGATATGACCATCTGGGTTCAGTTACAGCTGCAGTATCAACATGGTTGGCCTGTTTGTATCCTGGGAAGAATGTACTACAGGGAATGAAAAAGAAACTCTTTTTGAGGATACTTCTAAGGGAAGAGTTCAATGCTCTCAGACCTAACAACCCTCATGTCAGCTGGTTCAGGAAGAGGAGGTAGCGCTGGGTGGTCAGACATGCTGATTCTTGGTCTGTTATTTCTTTGAAGGATCTTGAGGTTGGAGAGAACTAGTTTCTTTGATTTCGTACTTATTTTTTTATGTTTTTAAATTTCTTATGTTCAGTATTTTGGGAGGATTTTTGATGTTATGGACTTGAACTGCAAAAATCATTCAGGGACTTATCATGAACAGTAAGTCCTTAACTACAAAGAAGAATGTAGTTAAGACTGAAAAAGGAGGACGACAAAAGCAGAATTTAATTTCTCAGTGCATTCTCTGCTTCATCTCCTTTGTCTTGTTTTTCTGACAGTGAATGGCTCACAGCAGCTGTATGCAGCTTGAAGTCAAACAAGAGACCAGTGACAATCAAATGCTGCAGACAGAAATAAATAAATAGAACACAGAAATAAAGGTGTTGTTGAATACTCAGAATCTGAATCAGCCATTTTCAAGACCATGTACAGTCTTCAAAGTCAATAAAAACAGCATCCAGAAAGCTGGAAGTGGTTATCTTTGGTGTAGCTGGTTGCACAGAGAGACTCAAGGTGAGACATCAGGATTTGGGAACCCTGGCCAATATATGTAGTTTTTCATGCAAAACTGCACTAAACAGTGCTAGGTGGAGAAGTACTAAGCCCTGGATTGCACAACTGTGTATGTTACAAAAGCAGTGGGAATGCTTGTCCTCAACATTCTTGTTTCCCTGCTGTATGTTTGTATGCTTCCACGGCAAACCTTGCTTTTTGGAATGTACGTCTCAATATGCCAACAGATGTAAATATCAACCAGTCTGCTCTATGGGAACATCTCACCTGCTCAGGCTGTATGTTTCCCATTTGCCAGCAAGGCACAGCTGGAGCAGCAGTCCAATATGCTGCTCTTGCAGTCTCCATGCTAACAATTCCCATGTCAGACAGAAAATGCAAAACATCCAGATTTTGCACTTAAAAATGCTGCTGTTTAATGGGCACCTCTGTGAACAAGGTAAGAGTGGGGCTGCCTTGAAAGTACCCGCCCATCCTTGATCAAATCCAAGTTCCTTTCTCCCTTCTGTACTCAGCTATCCAGACAGCACAAGGATTGCCTGTATCAGAGAAGATACAAACTGCAAGAATCCTGTTGCTGCACAAGCAAGAGTTGCCTGCAGATGTTATTCATGGAAAAGAGCCACAAAGCAAGGGAAGGAGGGACCACTTCTTATGTTCACCTGTCCTTTTCAGAAAGCCTACCTTCATAGAAAAACTTGAAGCCTCTGAAGTGTTAACCTATGAGTCTTAGGCAAATTAAGATGGTCAAAATGGCAAGATACAAAGCAGAAATTGTGCAGAACTGTTAGTCCAGATAGGCTTCCAATATTGAATTTATGTGAGAATCTGAAGAAGTCAGACTAAGTGCTTGGGGCCTCAGTTTCCCCAGTTTCAATATCGATTTGGAAATCAGTTAATACTCTCAGAATTCTATGTATTTTACATTAATTCATAGTCTCTAAAACAACTGATTATAACAGCCTTTTAAAATGAAGAAAATTCCTGTAAGACATAAAAATTCACAATAGCAATGTTTTCAAATAATTATGTTTATGAACCACAGTACTGGATCCTGAAGTTCATGATACACCACAAAAGGTACTGCACTGGCATCAAGATCAACCTCAAGCAGCATTTCCATCAGCCAAACCATATTTTGTATTTTGATAATAAAGCACTGTAAACACTGTTCATAACATAAATCACTTACACAAACAAATAAAAATAAAACAAGTAAAAACAATCTTATAAAGCTTTTTTTAAAAGTTGTTTATGCAAGATATTGTTGTTAATGGTGTCAAAGGCAAGGCAAGAATAATTTAACAAATTACCGAAACAACTCTGTGAATGGCAAAGATTAAGTACTGCCTCCTCCTCAAACAGGTCAGAATAGACTCCCATCAAGCTATACTGAATACCATTTATGAACAACCAGCTCACCCTTCTGGTAACAATGGGGTCCAGCTCCTTAGGATCATTATGGCTGAGAGTCATGAGGTCAGCATTCAGGGTTCTGACACGCTGCAGTCGCAGGCGAATGTATCGTGCAGAAGTAAATTCCAAAAGCTTCTGTGAAGGATCATCAGCGCTAGGCCTCCCATTGATCAGTGACGTGTGAATCTAGAAAGAAAGGCTGCCTTAATCACAAACATAATTGTGATTCATTTGCAACAACAATTGATTGTCAGTCTGACAATCAAAATCACAGAACTTAAGCTTGTTTCCCAATAACTCAGGATGGGGACATGTTAAACTACCTAGAGTTCTTCTTTATTTCCCCATAGTCTATCTGCAGGTAAAATTCCTGCTTTTTGACTCACACTGTTCTGAAATCACCCTTATCTGCTCATCATAGCACCAAGTCTCCTGGGCTTTTGTGGAGATAGCATAAGGAGAAAAACCAAAGTGAAGTACCAAGGTGAGTCCCTAGTTCCCGCAGTCTTTCTTCCTCTCACTCATTGAGATGGAATATATAATTCTGGCCATAAGCACTGTTTTGTCCTTACAGATTTCTTCTCTGCAAATAGAAAGATCTTATTGCAAAGCATAATCAGGTCTACATTCTCAATCTGGGGTCATTAATCCTCCACCTAGCAGTGACAGGGCTGCACAATCAGCAAGGAGTACTCTGTGATAAAAGAATGCAGTGGGAAGCCACAACACAGATGACAACTGAAAGCAAGGGGGTGCCATCACCAACCCACTTGTTTGACCTACATGTTTCTTGCTTAATTCCAACTGGCCCCACTAAGATAAACCAGCTTTGGTATCAAACTGCACAGCTTTTTCTGGCAACAGCCCCTTCCTTCTTTCCAAAGGTACTTAGGAACACACAAGGATATAGCCTCATATGACCATAACGTTCCTGCTCCATTTTATGTAAGAAACAGAAAAACAAGACCCTACCCTACAGACAACAGACAAACGTTCAGCAGTTCACCTGGTGTCCATAAAAAACAAAGAGTCATGTTTCGGGCTTGTCAGCTGCATTGCAGAGTGCATGACATATTCTCATTTATGAAGAGTAATTTTGTCTCATATACTACTCTTGAAATTATAGTTTCAACTTTGACCAGTACTGTTGAATTGTTCCCCTGAAAAATTCCTACATTTTTTTACTATTATTTTTTAAAAATCTTAATTCTGCAGTGGAGCTAGGGGTTCTCTTGAGAGAGTAACTGTGTTATTTAAAAGGCATACAAACAGAGACTTGCAATGGAATTCACATTCCAAAAATTATAATTTTGACATTTATTAAGTAGCACCACTCAATATTCTAACATATTGTGTTCAAAGATTTCCACTTTTCTGATAGCCCATCCATTTTCCAGCTGTAGAATAACAGTTATGAAAACCAAAACGTTTTCCAGGTCTGATCCTGCAAATTAGCACCACCTAATATAATATTCAGCTCTCACAGAAATACAGAGAATTCTTATAGTCCATTTGCTATGCTAAAGCAGGACTTACTAGAGTTTTGCTAGATGTTTGACCAATCTGTTTTCAAAGGCAAGTGCTGGTGTTGACTTTACAATCCTCCAAGGCAATGTATCCCAGGTCTTTATGGCTTTATTGTTAAAAATGCTCCTAGTCTCTAAATCATGTTTTCTTTGTTGCAATTTCAGAACTCTTCTTGGATCCTGTCACAGACATGCAGAAGATATTTTTCCTTATTGTACCCATGTTTTATGCAACTGAAGACTGAACACACCCACCACATATCAGTCTGTTCTCTTCAGGCATATTGGTTGTGACATACTCATTCAGAAATCATGTTTTCTGCAGGGAATTACAAGGCAGAATTGTTGGTCAAATATTCAAATATCACTGCACTCCTGCTGCTGAAAAAATTGAACACATATACTCAACTATAGATGGACATAACTTCAGCATGAAGCACCACATCCTACTCTCATTTTCCTTTCAGTACAGATGTAGAATTTGCTGGGCTCACTGCAGTCCTTTGATTTCCTCAACAAAGAGAGGAGAACTCAACCATGGCAGTAGAATTTCTAACATACTGTGTTTGCTTTTTATCACTTAAACACAAGAGGTTTAAAGATCTAGAAAAGCCTGTCACAACCAACTGGCCTTACCTCTCATGTGTTACATGCCACTTCATTTTACATAGTCCTTCCTGCCTAATATATACTCTCACTACTCATAAGTAGTGCCTTTAAGTGATGAAATGTGAAACACAACTCACTTTTTTACTTTAAAGTTAAAAGCTTGAACAGTAGAAATTCTACTGTCTAGAAATTCTACTTAGTAGAATTTCTGCTGGCTTGAACAGTAGAAATTCTGTAACAATACACTTAAATCTTTATAGAGACTGTAGAGGAATCTTTCCAAGTAGAAAAAGCAAGAAATATCATAATTCTCCTTGCACACTGCTAAATTTGGCTAATATATTGCTTATATAAGCTTAATACAGCCTGATATTTCTGTATTATATATTTCTGGCTTACTTGTCCTTCATGATTCAAGACCATTTTCAAACAACTACAGCTTAAGCCTTGCAATTCATCTTGAGTCCTAACTTCATTATGTGAATTTCTGGAAGCAGATCCTCAAGCAGTATAAATCAGGCAAACAACAGAACTTACAGTCAAGCAGCTATATATCTTCAAACCTGAGAAAAATCTAGCAGCCAAACTGGCAAGATGTCTAATTCGGCAAACAAATATTATTAATGTCATCCATATTTAGATATGTGATATTTTTACACTAACAATTATTTCACATCAAGACACTCCAAGCTGGCTGCAGAGAGTTGGGCTCCTAACAAATGCTGGATACAAAGGCAGGCACTTACAGAGATCAGCCAGTTTGCAGGATTCATACAGGGCCATTCTTAAGTTCAACAGATTGGCCAGAACAAATTACAAAGCCCTAAATACATATATTTTCAAAAGAGTTCCAAGGTTCACTAATACAGGTTGTGAGATATTATTCTGTACAGGGAATAGTCCTGCCTGACAGACAATCCAGTTGCGAAGGAGCAGCCTGGCCTTTGTGAATGACAGCTTTTATGCATGTGTGTTTATCTGCTGGAGGGCAGGAAGGCTCTCCAGAGGGATCTGGACTGGCTGGATTGATGGACTGAGGCCAGCTGGATGAGGTTCAATGAGGTCAAGTGCTGGGTCCTACACTTGGGTCACACCAAACCCTGCAGCACTACAGGCTGGGGCAGAGTGGCTGGAAAGCTGCCCAGAAGGAAAGGTCCTGGAGGTGCTGGTCGACAGCAGCTGAACGTGAGCCAGCATGTACCCAGGTGGCCAAGAAGGCCAACGGTATCTTGGCTTGTATCCAGAATAGTGTGGCCAGCAGGACCAGGGCAGGGATTTTCCCCCAGTACTCGGCACTGGTGAGGTCACAACTCAAATCCTGTGTTCACTTCTGGGCCCCTCAATTCAGGCAGCACATTGAGGTGCTGGAGTGAGTCCAGAGAAGGGCAAAGGAGCTGGTGAAGGGTCTGGAACACAGATCCTGTGAGGAGGGGCTGTTTAGCCTGTAGAAAAGGAGGCTCAGGGGAGACCTTATCACTCCCTATAGCTGCCTGAAAGTAGGGTGTAGATGGGTGGGGGTCAGCCTCTTCTCCTAGGAAACAAGTGATGGAACAAGAAGAAATAGCCTGAAATTGTGCCAAGGGAGTTTTAGACTGGAAACTAGGGAAATTTTTTCATAGAAAGGCTTGTCAAGCATTGGAGGAGGCTGTCCAGGGAAGTGGTAGAGTCACCATCCCTGGAAAGACATGAATGTGTCACTTTAAGAACATGGTTTATGGGTGAACTTGGCACTGCTGAGTTAATAGTTGGATTCAATGACCTTAAAAGTCTTTTCCAACCTAAAAGATTATATAATTTTTTTATAGTACACATTCATGTAATTCTGTCATTTTTTGTGTTCTTATGCTTTTCCATTACTGCGCTCAGAAAAAACCCAAAGTTTTGGATAGTGTAGCCCAATTAATTATGTGAATCATCAGGAAAAATGAATGAGGAAAAAAAGGTGACTAAATTGAATTTCTGGCATCCCTGGAGCTGGAGTTTTATGGCCTACTAAATGTAAAGTACAAATGGCACTGTTCATATACAGTCAACCTAAAGGTCTTCTGTTTAATTGTGTTGAGAGACAAGTTAAGTTTCTTTGTTCCATCTGTTCCGTTGCTTATATGTTGATCATATGCTCACAACACTGTAATAAACATTTCATTAACGTAAATGGGACTTTATGTTACCAAATTTCACTGTTTTTTTTCTTGCTGATAGTTTTAAGTTTACTTGAATGGCAACATACAGTCCTATCTTTTTTTAACCAAGAAACAAAACGTATTGATTTCTATGAAGCTAAGAGTTACTAGCATTCTCCACGGGATAACGCCACACTTATTATCATGGTCATACATTACAGCATTCACAACGGAATAACCGCTGGTTTTAATATATCATTTCATTATGTGGCTGCCTCTTCGTAATAAATTACACAAGCACCGTGAATAGAGTTTGTTAAAAGAAAGAACAATCAACAGCGAGGCTGCACAACTCGTAGCCCTTTTAATTATGCTACATCCTTGAAACAATGCCAATGCTTGTTTAGGAGTTCCAGCTGTGCCGAGTGCTTCAACAGTGTTTGCAGCTTTATCTCACACAACCAGGTGTTCCTAACACAGGAGTTTTCTCTGCTAAATGAAAAAAACTGGCAGAACACAGAGCCTCAGTTATAGTTTTTCGGGATAAAGGAACTAATAATTCACAGCTAATTGCTACCATCAAATTATACCGAAAGGGAGAACAAAGAGTTCAGTAATGGGAACACATAGAGCCAAAGACATATTTCATCCCAACATTTTGAAGTTTACTATACTAGCACATGATGTAAAGATATTATTGAAGAAGAATAACAGACAATCTGGTAGTGCTGAGGTTTATGAACTCAGTAACTGCAATTTTAATATTTTCAAATTGCTATCAGTCCATGCTCGTAATCACAAACTACAAGTACAAAGATACCTCTCCGTGTTCCAGGGGAACTAGTCTGGAATAATAGGAGGTGCAGATCACTTCATCATCTCTCTTGTAAGTTGGCGGCCCAATTCTTGGTGTGATATTGTAACGAGTTAAACATTCAGTATCACTAATTGCATAGTACTGCCATGGTCTGAACTCCGTGCCATCTATGGAGCGTTCCAAAATCCAGTTTCCAGGTCGTGGAGCATTAGCAGCTTTGATGATGACATATGCAACTTGAAAGACCTGAAAGAAGTGCAAGAAGAAAATTTTAACACTTCATTGTACTGTAAAAGACCACCAGAAGCCAAGTGGGTAGTAAATTTAATTTTAAAGGCAGTATACAGTTTGCCTGGGGAGAGGGTAAATTTGATACAGTAACTCTGGATAAATTTTTTGAACAAACATTTGACAAGAGGTCCATCTAATTGTGTCCAGGGCATCAGTCTGTAATAGCTGAAATCTATATATCTATACTGCACATTTCAGGATCAGCTGGGTATAACAATCTGTGGGAAATGTTTAGCTTTTCTGAACCACTGAGGGCTTCAAAAAACTGGGTTTTCATTGGGTTTTCTTGTTTGTTTGTTTGTGCTTGGTTATTTGTTTTTGTGGGATTTTTTAATACATGTAGCCCAAAAAATGTATTTATTTTAGTAGTGAGTGTAATCTTCTCTGTAACAGCATTTCTGATGAACTTTTCATACCCTATGCTAAAAACCCTCTTTGCATTCCAATTTCATTCTATATTCAAGTTATTTCAGCAGAAGATGCCTTACAGACACTGCTAAATATACACAGAGACAAATAAGCTGAATGTGACAAAAAAAGGCATGATAAAATAGCTAATATTCTTAAGTAAGGTTAAGATGTATATGAGCTATGCAGGTATCTTGACTATTTTTTTGACAACCCTGGGTCCAAAGTGAAATCCCCATCAACACAAAAGGACTGATCGGCACTTCTATGAGTAAGCAGGTCAGTAATTAAGTTCATATCACCTCCTAAATTACCTTGTCACGGCAGCCAGATTATTTGCACTGGCCCCCAACTCACTACAGCATCAGACATGAACACTGAAGTGCACTCACTGCAAAGCCACTATCATCTCCCTTACCCAGTGCCTCCCAACACCTCACTCAAAAAGGCTGCATTTGCAAATTCATAGGACTTCTATATAGAAGTTTAATGTCGCATATACACTGGAGTAACAAGTCACATTTAGATGAAAGCAAAACTCCATTATTCAAGCATCTCAGAGGAATGTATTCCCACTTGAGCAGACAGCCTGGTCGGCTGCTATTATCATCACAATTCCTGTCTGCATCTGCAGTATTCATACTATGTTGAGCTCCAATTTGGCTGCAATCAGTTCTTTCATACATTATAAATTTAAATTTTTAGGGATTTTTTTTTTTTTTGGCAATACAGATTAAAGCCAGAGCAAGCACAATACTTGCCACATGAAAGCAGGTTTTGATTTTGCCAAATGGGGAAATAAACTCACAAAGATAAATAGTAACTGCATTGTGTATGCAATTCAGGAAACTAGTTTTAAAACAAAACATTATTTAAGTGACAAAGCTTTGATTAGGAGATCTTGCACACATGAGAAGGAAAAAACTTGGTGATACTTATCTTCAAATGATTTACTACATATAATAGCTTAAAAAGAGTAAAACAATCTCAGTTTTTTATTAAAATCAGACAGAACTTAAACCACAATATTTACTTGGTCTGACTATCTTTACAGGCACTCCAGTTTTATCCTTTTAGATATCAATCAGATACAAACAGAATATTTTTAGTTGTTTCAATAAATATGAAAATTTACAGAAACTGAGGATTTTACTGTGACATTTCAGCAATGTAAGCAGATGCAAGCAAAAGGAGAAGCCAACTCAGTCTTTAGTCAGTCTTACAGTCTTAGAAATAAAATTTCTCTGGGGTCTGTGAATCCTCTATTGTTTGGCACAATCTTAAAATTTGATCAAAGTTAAGTGAATATCAAGAACTATAATCCAGCTTCCAGGAAGAGAAGAGCCTCTTTTAAATAAAACTTACAACCTGCCAACAATCTCCAACTGAAAAAAAAAGGCAAAATACATGGTTTTAAAGGGAAAAAGAACATCATGTGGCAGGCTTCAAGTCAAACAGCTATATTCCCTACACACAACCTGGATTCCATTGATTCAGTTAGTGGTATTTGAGTTACATACCTATTTTGCACTCAGTTATGCACAAGGAGAATCTCGTGTATCATCGTTTCAGTACCCCAAACCTGAAGACATGTACATGTGACAGGAGTTGCTTGTATCGGTATTTTCTCCATCGCAGATGAGAACTTAACAAAATTATTAAAACTAGTGAAGTTTTATTGACCGGGCTTAGAAACAACTATGCACTTCGAAGTTCCTTTGAAGTCAGTAATCTTTCTCAAATGCATAAAAGATGCAAGACTGGAGCCCAAAATTTTTTCAAACACCATGGTAGAAAATTTCCCTCAAAAACTCTCATATGTCCTTTATTTATTTATTTTTTCTCTCTGCTTGCTGTCATCAACTAAACTGCTTCCCTACTTATTACACAGTTGGCTGAACAACAAATGATCTACTTTTGATTACACTGAGATTTTTCAAAACCCATTATAGTCTGCAGCTGATGTGGCTAGCTTTAAATCCAGTTCCAACTAGCAACAATGAGCTATCCTTCATCACAAACTAACTGCTGCAGTAAAAGGTATTCACTAGAGTATGCGAGTCAAATTTATTCTAAATATCAAGTTTCTTTGTGAGGGAAGAGTGGAGAGAAAAGCCAGTTAAATATTAACATTTTCACAGCAACTGTGCACAAATTCAATGCACAATTCAATAAACTGAAACTTTTCAAGTCAATTTTTTTTTCCAGAAAAACAGCAGCCACTGTTGGTACTCAGGACACTAAGGGACCGATTTCTTCTGCATATCTACAATTCACAAACAACTGCAATGCATATATTCAACACTAAAAGCTCTAAAGAAATATTCAACAGATCAGTGAATGATTCTATAAACATTGAAGTATGCAGTGTGTGGAAAAGAAGGCAGTGATTTTCTTGCGGATCTTCTCAACTCTTCTATTTACACACATGCCTCACAGGTATCCCATTTTACTTCACAGGTAAATTCACAGGATAACAAACATCAAAAACTTCAGGAAAATTTTTAGGGATTTTGTATGAATGTTCTCAAACTCAAGAAGTCACAAGACAACCTACCAGTAGGAGCTATATTCTCAGGGATTATGTTTCCAAGCACGGGAATGAAGCTGGAGGAAGGGACCAAGGAGTCCACAGAGCTCACAGAAAAAGGTGTTTTAAGGAATGTCAGTAGGCAGGGGTTTTGCAGGCCTCATTTCCCACAGCCTCTGCAACCCACAATGGGCCAAGACATCCATGTAATGGAAACTGATTTTCCAACATCCTTTGAGCACATTTTTACAGAATTTGACTTTTATAAGTTCTTCAGGTTTGAAAATCACCAAAGGCAGTTTCTTATCACTTTCCACATCCATCAGTGCACACCAATCAGTCATGTGATAAACCTGAGCAAGAGCTAATGATTTGTACATTTTAATTTGACTGTGTAACTTTCTCAGAACTAATTTCCTTATTGAACTACAAGGCTAAAAAGGGCAAGTCAAAGCAAGTTAGCAATTCTCAAGCAGGCATAGATGAAAAGTGTCATTTTAAAGGCATTTCAATCCTGACTTTTAAGACTAGCCAAATAAACTTGTACTAAAAAAAACCTCTTCTTTGTCGCTGCAATGCCAACAAAACAAGTAATTTCTGCTTTACTTAGACTTTCTAACAGCCTGGCTTCCCTGAATGCAGGTCCAGCAACACCAAGTGCATCATTCTTGAACACTAAGAGTAGAACACTACATGAAGGGGATATATATCATCTTATATTGTTTAGAGAAATATCTTTTTAAGGGATAAAGACAGCTTCAAGCTCTTAGAGACTGTGAAGCCAAGCAATTGGTTGCAACATTTTACTCTGATTCTGGGACATTAAAAGCTCAAAATACACTAAATCCAGCAGAACTTCTAGTCTCATTAATTATCTTTTCCTTAAGATTTTAAGTCATTATGTGCAAACATTAATTTGGAATAGAAGAAAAAGTCATTTTACTCAAGAATTTTATTGTGAGGACATACAGATGAACACCCTGAATCTTGCATCATCAGTTTTACAAAGCCACAAAAGGCTTTTAGAGAAAGCTTGCCACGTACAATGAATTAGCATTAGTCCAGTGAAGTCAACAGAATACTATTTTTTTACATCAGCAAACAATGTATATTTACAGAAACCTGTTCTTGCCAGCTCATTTCAAGATGAATGTACAAATCATATTATAATATTTACATTCTTTTTTACTTTCTAATAGCAGAAATTACAAAGTACTCTTACATCAGCCTCTGAGTGGTAATCCAGTACTCACAGAATATTCATGAGCTAGGACTTAACCAGAAGCGAAGTTTTTTTCTCAACTCAACTTGTTACTATGGGTCTTTCAAGAAGAACTGGTCTTGCTTTGCAATTCAAGAACTTTGTAATATACAAATATCTGCCTTTCTGCTATATGAAGTATACAGAGTACATTTAAATACTTTAGAAGTTTGAAGCATGGTAATAAAACTGAGGTAGGTAGTCTTTTTTTAATGGTGTCACAGAGTAATATTTTACAGCTGGCTCAATCACACCACTTAAATACATCATAGCCAGCATTTATTAAAACTGTAATTTATTAAAACTGTAATGCAACTGCCCAGAGGAGTCAAACTCAGGCCAAAAAATGCTGCTTTTACAGAAAACTGCTGCTGTGTATTTTGTTTCTCTAGAACCACCAGTGTAGGAAGCACAAGCTCATAAATCAAATCTTAGTGTCTTGTACATCAATCCTACACCTCATTGCTAAACTACTCTTTCCTCAGTTCTGGATCATTGCCATACATTTAATGGGAAGGGGGAGGAGAAGGCAGCGATCTGGGAAGGAAAGACTATCATACATCTGGACCCTGGAAAGACTGAAAGGCACACTAGAATAAATGTACTTCGTTGTCATGATGTATATGAGCTAAAAAAATCATGACATAAGCACTAACTATCCTTATAAAATGCTTAGTATCACCTATAAACAGCACAGATTCTGCAAACAAGAAAGATAAAAACAGCAATTTCAATACCGATTTTATTAGCCAGCCCTCTTTTCTTACTGAGACTCCATCAAACCACTCTTTATACAGCTGGTTTTAGACTAAATACAAGGTAGAATATTAGCTGAAAGAATATCCTTTATTCCCTTCAACTTTGAGCCAAGAGATGAACACAGTCACAGAGATTCACCTAGGGAAACTGGAGTGGAGTCAGTTTTCACCAGCTTAGGGAATCTTCCCCACATTTGCCAGCCAAGGCCATGTTTCAGCACTTACCAACACAACTTCTTGGATTATACCTCTAAATTGTACATTGGTAATAATCCCAAGAAACAATCAATTCTTCATAGTGCTAGAACTTCCAATAAATACACAAAAAAACCCCTATAAATAATGACTAGATGGTCATTTTTCACATCACAAAAATGTGTGAATATATTCTACACTCTGGCAAGGAAAACTGAAGGACTTGTTTACTTTAATATGGTACTTGACAGATTTAATGTACAAAGCTCGAAATTAAAAAAAAAGTACCAATGCTGAAGTTACACTGAACACAGTTACTGACTTTCAAGAATATTTTTACAGGCCCTAGAAGACTACTTTAACTCACTCTAAAACAAATGTATGAGCTAAACAATTACTAAAATCACTAAGGTCCTTCATATGCTTTTCTTTTGTGTTTTCTTTACTTGTGCTGACTTGCTTAAAGTAAGCACACCAAGTCAGCTCTAATAACTCATTGACTTCAAGCAGTCTCTATTAACCAAATCCTTTCTCACAGAGCAGTAATTTACATTCAGTTTGCATAGCCCTAGATGCCTTCTCTCTCTCAAACTCTCTAGGGAAAACATAGAAAAAAGGCCCCTTAGGGGAAACTTTTCAAATCGAATTAGGGAAACTGAGCGTGGGTCAGGGGAGGAAAGATATGTATTTGTTGAAACATCAACAGCACTAAGACTGGAGAATAAAAGATTCAGAGGGCAGCTCAGCTGGTCTCTTTCCAAAGTGAAATTGTTCTAGGAGGATAAAAAACTAAGGCATCCCCTCCTTCATTTTTCCTTCCCGTTTGTCCATTTACAAACCAAACACAAAGCTAACTCTTCAAACAACACGAAAATCCTATCCAAACCTCCTGTTACTGACAAAAGACACCCTGTGATTATTTTCCTAACAGTTCTGCTTTCTAATTAAAGAGCAAACTAGGCATTTGCTTAACCTATGCTTTATTTGAAAACATCAAAGTTAAACCTTCCATTTTAATCTTTAAAATAACTTTCAAGCAGGGTCTAGAGATCCTGCAAAAGCTTCTTAGCAATTCTATACCTCAAGTATGTATTTCTTAGCAAGTAATAAAGCTTCTTCTTCCAGAGTTTGGAAGCATCCCCATGTTAATAATGAATTGTTGAGCTACAACTTTCAAACAACTTAGGTAGGCCAGTACATAAATCTGTTCAAAGCAAAACAACCAGAAAAGGCCAAGAAAAATATATTTTCTTCAGCAATTATTTTATCATTTCTTGGAGCAGGGTAGGAGACTTCTGATTCTCATATGTCTAACAAACAAGCTAACAAACTAGCAAATGCTCTGCACAGTTTAGCAGCCTTCTACCTAAGAATGATGAATCCCTCCAAGTCTGGTGTCATGGTCTGAGCCTGGCCAAATTCCAGGTACCCCCAAATTAACACACCCACACCCAGGGCTCATGAGTTGAGATAAGGAAACCCAGGAGAAGACGTACTTAGAATAGGCAAAACAGGACTACCTTAGGTTGCAAAGTGATCTAATTTATTACTAACAGAGTCAGAGGAGTAAATGAGAGGTAAAATAAACCCTTCAAGGCCACTGTTTCTCCGCTAACCCCCCTCCCTCCTTCCCAGCAGCTGCACAAGGGAACAAGGCATGGGGGGGTTAGGTCAGTTCATCACCCAGATCTTCTTCCCCTGCCTGGAGAGATGTTCTCTTCCTCTGCGTAGCCATGGGTCTCACCGTCGGCAGCCCGCCCGACACTGCTGCAGTGACGCTGGTCCCCACACAGGCAAAAAGTCTCCCCAAAACTGCCACGGCATGGGGTCCATCTTCCACAGGGTACAGACCTCTGAGCCAGGCCGTTTCCATCTCGGGAGCAAGGCTTCTTCTCTTTACTGGACTTCTGCTGGGCTTCTCTCTCTCTCTCTCTCTCTCTCAGGCACCCACCCACTCCATGTGGGACACTCAGTTCAGTCTCAGGGTGCAAGTCAAGGCCTGTTTCTCCACTAGGACTCCCTCTGGACCACGGCCACTTTCAGGGTATCCTCTCGCTTTGGGGCAAGTGGATCTCAGCATTTCCTGTGGGCCCCCATGGGCTGCAGGGGCACCCCCTGCTTCACCATGGGCCTCACCACGGCCTGCAGAGGCTGCAGAGTTCTGGCACCTGGAGCTCCCCCTCCCCCTCCTTCTCCACTGACCTTGGTCTCTCCATGTTGTTTTCCCTCACATACTCTCACCTACTCCTCCTCCTCTGGCTAAGGAAAAGTGCGTGCACCCACTGTTTTGATTTCTTCTTAAATATGTTTTTCACAGAGGCGTAACCAGCATCTCTAATTGGCCCAGCCTTGGCCAGCAGCATGTCCATCACCTCAGAGCTGGACATGGTGAAGGCTTCGAGAGGCTTCACGGAGGAGCCATCTTTGTGGCCCCCCCCACTAGAAAAACCTGGGCCAAGCTAAACCACGACATTTGGCTATACAGAGTGACCAAAACAGAGGAACCAACTTTTGCCCAGACAGTTCCAAACTCCCCAAGGTCAGAAATCACTGTTTCAGAAATATAATCCCTAACTCTGCCAACAGCTGACAGCAAAAATTCCTAGAAGATATAGTTTAGAACATTTCTTCCTAGTGCTCCTTCCAACAAGATGGTGATCAGAATCCATCAGATGCATCTTCACATTCAAAAGGTGTGCTTACGCCAATGCCCCAAAAACTGCTCTTTAAAAATAAGTCCTTGATAACACAGACTTCAAGTCACTTCTAAGAAAGAAAAGGTGGAGGAAAATAGTATCATAGGACTGCTGGAGAAAAGATAGAAGGGTGAGGCAGAGGAAAGTTACCAAGACAAAGGAATTGGTACAGATGGAATTGGTTACAAAGACAGAAAGAACATGGATGAGAGTTTTTACTCTCATCCACACAAACACAATTGTTACTGTGCCGTGAATTACAACTGTGCCATGAGTCCCTTCCATTGCAGTGATAGGAATGAAATCTTCAAGATGCACCAGAACAATGCTTGAAAACTACATCTGTTTAAAGTAAGTTCATATTAACATTGACTATCCATATTTAACTAAAGTGCTACTAAACAGTTAACTGCTACATATCCTGTCATCTAAACACAGAGGAGCTGCAGTCAATTGTATTGGCTTGTATCTTACATACATTTAATTGCACTCATGAACATGTTACTCACCTGCCTTAAATCCAAGGTGATGGTGACCCAGTGGTATTGCCTTCCATTCTGAATGCTGGGACTCTGCCACCAGTTATTGGTACCATCGATTGCACTGGAAATTGGGTGCTGCTCTGTTTCAAAGCAAAACAATTAAACATCTCTTGAAAATAAATTTCACTGCATTTTTCTGACCCAGCACATTTATTTCACACAGAGCATAATCTCTTCCTGTCATAAAGAAGTAAAGGCTGAAATCTGCCCTCAGACACAAAGCTTGTCACTGGATCTTGCAGCGCTCAGTGGTGATACACAGTGCTCACGCATTCTGTCAGCTCGTTGCTCAAAGTTAATTGCATTCACATAGTAGAGAGACTGAAACAGAAACATATTTGACTCCAATACACTCTGTATTCATGGGGAAGGATGAAAAAAAAGACACAGATCCACAAAACTAACAAAAACTGAAACACATGAAGCTTGCCTTTGGGATTGGCACTGTGACGGTCACAGATGCGGCACTGGGCATTGCGCAGGGGCCGTCCGGGGACGTGCTCCACCAATTTGCAGAACATCTCCGGTCCCTTCTCCCCGCAGGTGGCATTGGTGGAGATGTGAGCATTGCTGGCCAAGTTCAAAATGGCAGGGAACAGGCCTTGAAAGAAATAATGTTTATCAGACACATCATAAGGCGTGCAATATTGGCAACCTGACAGCAGTATCCCTGTTATTTCACTCCACATTTGGATACTTTATACTGAGGAACACAAGGGTTTGCAAACGAACTTTCCAGGTTACTAAACCTTCCCTTGCATTGTGAATTGATTAAAACCTGGAGGACAACTGGTCCACTGCCAGAATCAAGGAGGGATTGTAGAGCATGCACTCAGCTCATGTGGAAAAGGGTGTTTAACACTAGCTCTCTCTGCAGCAGCAACACCACTGGCCTCAATAAGACACTCCAGGCTTGAAAGATTTAAGGACTGAACTTTAGACCTTTACTACAGGCTTTTCTGCAGTCTCTGTATAGTCTAAGGGATATTTTGCTTGCCACTTATTAATCTTTACACAAACACTTCACTGTACTTTCAAGTAGTTTTGCTCTTGTGCCCTGGAATAATGTAACAACAGACTAAGTTTCAAGATTACTGCTACCAGACCAGGGGTCCTTAGCGGTTTCTAAACGGAGTGAAGTTTTAGTTTAGTTTGAAGGCTACTGATAAAATTTCAAGAATACTGTATGTGACAAGTTAAGCACAGCTTTTCAGCAATGTTGTTATAAGCTTCCAGCTGTCTCTCATGAGCTAAAAAGCTTTTCTTTCTTGCATGGTTATGGTGTAACAGAGATACTCCATTTCCACTCCAAAGCAACTCTGAAAAAGAGAAGCAATTTTGGAAAGAGGAGTCCTGTCTTTAGAGATTAAAGCCAATGGGCTAAACGCAAAGCTGGAGCCTTGGTATGGCACATTAACAATGCCAAAGGAATTGCTAATGTTGCAATGGTAAGGTATTAAAATCACATTTTTTCTTCTATTAAAAGGAAATCTGGGAAAAAAAAAAACAATCAGGCCATATTTGTGAAAATACATGCCTTTTTCACTTGTAAAATGGTATGAATTCTTTTACTTCATTATCTACCATATACCTCTAAACAGACTGCAATATTAAAGTTTGGTTTCCTTAGCTGTTTACACACATAAATACCTCAAAGGCAGATGCCAAGAGCGTAGTTCCAGGCTCTTTTCAGCGCTATTCAGCAACAGGACAAGGAGCAACGGTCATAAACTAAAACAGTTTCCTCAACATGAGGAAGAACTTCTTTACATTTAGCATGGCAGAGCACTGGAACAGGCTGCCCAGGGAGGTCATGGAGTCTCCCTCTCTGGAGACATTCAAAACCCACCTGAACAAGTTCCTGTGTAACCTGCTCAAGGTGACCCTGCCTTGGCAGTGGCATTGGACCAGAAGATCTCCAGAGGTCCCTTCCAACCCTAACAATTCTGTGATTCTGTGATCTCAACAAAGCTACATTCAATATTCCTTTAAAGTGTCTTTGCTCAGTAATTGCATTACCCTAAAAAGCCTGGAGAAAAGCTTCAGTGTTATTTAAGACTTGCCTTCAGCTATCAAAAATTTGGCTAAATCCTAACCCCCTGCACCACAGAATGAATACCAAACAGTGTGTTTTCAATTGTGCTATACTTCAAACTTAATAGGACAGAGATGGATCTTTTTAATTTTTTGAATCCTGACTTCATTTATGTTCAATCCAGACCAGATCAGAGGCCTTGTTGTCATTATACCTAAATCTGATGCAGATGAGGATGCTGAAGACATCCTATTGACCACTCTAGGGAGGCTCTTCCGCCAGGCTTCTCTCACCTCATGCAGTACATGTGTAGTGTAGCTCCAGAGCTAAAGCTGGAGGCCAAAAAACTAATGTTGTCCCCTGTTTTCCTACTGGACAAGAAAGCTCAGTGGTGGAAGAGGGCATCCTTTTTAACACCACTCTACAATGATACAAAATCTTTCTTATTCAGTATTCATTACTGTTCATGCAGGGGACTACCAGCCTGTCTTCAAGAGCTACCTATTACTTCCCAGGTCATCCATCACCCTCACATTACACAGTAGCCCTGCCATTTCTTTCCAAGATCACTCGCTACAGTGAAATAATTTGCTTCCAATAGCCTTCAGTCAACAGACTTGTGCCAAAGAATTGCAAAGCTATCTCATGATGAATTTTCTGGGTCTCACAGAGATAAAAAAAAAAGAGTACTTCAATCCAAGTGAGTTGCACTGGAGTTTTGCCCCAGGATCCAAATAAAAAGCAGGAGAACGGCAGCTTCATCCTGCAAGGTACTGCATCTCTTCAAATCCTAGATGACTATGTTAATCTCTGAATTTCTTCACTACAATTAAATTTTAAGGCAAACTGCAGAGGTGCAGCCACTGATTTCAGGGAAAATCAAGAATAGTGTAGGACGATGATTTATTAGGAAACAATAAGCATCTGCAATAAATGAAATGGGGAAGCGGCAAATTTCAAATAAATGAGTTGCATCTTCAAAGAACATTGTTCCTCTTTATTCTTTCACTGAGAAAAGCCAGGTACTCAGAGTTATGAGTTCAAAAGCTGTTAGATGCTGCTCTGCCAACCTCCCTTCTTCCTCACTCCTCCATCCGCTCAAAAAACCCAACAGAAAATCAAACCTCTGCTAAGATGTATTTTTATGCCTTATAGGAAGCAGTAGGTATGATAACGATGAGCAATTATGGAATCAGTCACTTCTATCAGCTGTTTACACAGAAACAGGTAACTGGTGTGAAATGCAAGTGGCCATAACAGACATAGAACTCCATCAGAAAATACCACATGTCATTAAACTGAACCTATAGCAAACGATATTTGCATTTTTAATGACATTACAGCATCATTTAATCTCAGGAAAGGACTTCTGAGATCATCAAGTCCAACCTTTGACTGATTACATTCTCAACTAGACCATGTCACCAAGTGCTACATTCAGTCATTTTTTTAATATCTCCAGGGACAGTGACTCTACCACTTCCTTGGGCAGTCCACTCCAGTGTTTAACAATTTTTCCCATGAAGAAATTACTCCTGATGTCCAGCCTCAATCTCCCCTGGACCAGCTTAAAGCTATGTCCTTTCATCCTATTGCTTGTTGCCTGGGAGAAGAGGCTGACCCCCATCTGACTAAGCTCTCCTTTTCAGGGAGTTGGAGAGTGTGATAAAACCTCTCCTGAGCTTTCTTTCCCCCAGGCTCAAAAACGCCAGCCCTCTCAGATGCTCCCTCATAGGACTTACCCTTCATCCATTTAACTTACAGAGTTTTCTATCTAAAGTACAGCACAAGTGATTGATTGAATTGGATTTATGATATTATTCCCACTAGAAAGGAAGGCAAGTGCTCCATGCAAAACCATCACTGACTCACTGCTGAGCTATCAGGCTCCATTATCACATTAAGCAACTGTAGTTCTGAGCCAGCCTAGAGAAATGGCAACAGATCCATATAGATCTGTACCGAATTCTGCACTACACTTCTCAGCTCGCTGACTTTGATTGACTATATTCTATTTGTAAAAGTAGCTCACAGCCAACTTTGCACTTAAGTACTTGCTACTTCAGGTTTCCACCATCAGACCCATCTCTGTTTGGGAATTATGGCTCAGCATTTTGCAAGAGACTATGGTGGTCCTGAGAAAAGCTAGAAGAATTTTTAAATTAAACTCATTTACTTCTAACTGCTGGCCAGCTCTTTTCATGGTAAGGTGAACTCTTTAATTTTTTTCCAGCTACTCTGCTGCTCATTTGCCTCAAACCAGAGATTCTCACACACCCCAATGCCAGAAAATGAAGTGTAGAGATGCTAATTTGACCTTGAGAAAGAATAACAACTGGTTCACTACAGCTCAGCACAAAAGCCGAGCATAATGTTTTCATTAGATGTTCAAGCACACTGCTCTCATTTGTAAGGACTTGGTTTTACCCAGATGCATGACTAAAACTCAATAAGGGAGAACTGAAAATCTGAGTGGGTACCATCAGAATTATGTCATTCAGAGCTCTCCTACAGAGACAAAGCACCCCAAGCTCAAAAAAAGTGGAGGGAATAACAGCCCTAGTAAGGTGACTTGCAATGTGAATAGGGCAGAATTCATCATATTCACTCTCTACAATGTTCAATTCTTCAGGAAATGACAGGAAGTAATGCAGAGGTTAGATGGAATTGTTGCAAGTATGTATGGATACACCTGATTTACTGCACATAAGCAGATCAATTCCATAGTACTTATGCAATGAATCTGACATTCCTGGACTTATTGAGCATTTTGTCTAGCTCAGACAGCCTGTCCACGTAAAGCAGCATCAGTGCACTCCAACACTAGACTTAGTCTCCATGCTCAGCCCACAGCACATATCCATCACTAATGCAAATAAGGAAATCATATGCATTTGTATGCCATTTATCAAAGGCTTTTTAGACTTTTTCCCCCTCCTTTTAAGTTTTCTCAGTGTAGGACCCTTGACTGCATTTTGTACAGGTAGATCTGAATGAAACCCCAGTTTCATCTTCTGATTAATGATTCTTTCAATCAGGAAATTAACAGTATTTCATCACTGTTCTGCTTTGGGTAAGAGAAAAGTGGATTTGTGCATTTTGGCAAAATGTATGTACGATTTGTGGTTTTGACCACGTTTAACTGTATGACTTCTCACAATGTGACAGGCAGGGTAAAACTACTTTTTACAGATGGAATGTGAAGAAAGGGGTACAGTCCCCAGAATAAAAATGTTCATCGCAGAGGCACAGCTGATTAAAATAACTTCTTTTACAAACACAGAAGGATGCGCATGAGAGTTCTGCTTTACATGGGGCTTCACTACATCACCAAATAAGTTCAATAAGCACAATAAAGATGATAATAGTTTTTGGTATCCAACACAGTAAGGATGGTAAAACTCTTTCAGAAATGCCACATTTAAGACAGCTTCCTTCTGAATCCAGATTCATGGATCTGTCTGATATTTCTTGAAAGCTGACTAAATTAGGGAGGTGTTTGTTGGGGGTGTTTTGTCAAGGAAGACAAACTGATGGGAAATGAAACAAAAGACTACACGAAGCAAGCCAAGAACTGAAGTCCGGAAAGTTTTCTGGATTGTTCATTAGCGTGCACAATGAAGACTCTAAACTAGACCTCAGTGAGCAACATTGAGCAATGCAACAGCCTGATTTCTCCTCAACTATGCTGGCTTTTTTATGCTGAGCTTAATAAAGCAGTAATTTGCAAGTGAACAAAGTAGATCTGACTTAAAAAACATAAAGAGCTGATGTGTTCAGTAACAATGAGCTTTTTATTGTGTCATTTTTCAGAACACAGAAATATTTGAAGGGGTCTAATCTCATTTGGAAGTTTGCATTTTTAGAAATGTTAAGATAATCAGCAGCTCATAACAAGCAGGCAGTGTTGAAGTTTGCTCACAAGCAATGGATTCTCCATTTACTGAAAACATTTACAGAGCACACAGTGACAGTTGTTCAGAATAGGTTGATGCACTTCAAGAGAACAGAAAGGAATAAGGATGAAATGTAATAAAATGTCACAATATTAGAATGTATAAAATATGTAATAGCATTACACTGCAGAAGTTGAGGTTACATTCTTTATAACATTCTCAGACAGTTTTGAATTGCACAGATTTGATTTAGTTTTTGTCTTATCCAAGTTTTGGATTAAATTAGTTTACTAAATAAAAGCCCTGGAAGTATTGGGCTTGGGTTCAGATTCCAAGCCTGCTCAATAGATTTACCCTCATTTTTACCAGCAAGCATCCCTAGCTTAACCTTCTCTATACACTTTCATCAGAATCCTACCCTGTAATCACATCAGATATCTAGGCTGTTTTCCCTAAAATACATGGGTTGAAATTGCTAACTTCTAACCACAGAAATTAAGGTACTAATTCTCTGTTCTTACAATCAGCAAGAAATGTGGGGTGTAGCACTCAACCTGCCTTATAATCCAATTTGTGGAGACGTTTCCTAAAAATATGTGTTAGCTGCACCATTAATGCCACTTGAAAAGCTGAAAGCTTCACCACAACTTACACAATAAGCTTAGGTAGCAAGCCACTAGTTTGAAATTATTTTGAAAACTCATCATTCCTTTTTCTATAGCTCTACAGAGAGGAGAATTTCTGCTAGCAAAACATCAAGTTTGCAGGAGCTAACTAAGGAGTTTGTTCAGGATTTTTTACAACATCTGCAAACTTTAATTTGCAATGTTTAGATAAAACTACTTCAGATGAAAAAGAAACCTCTACATAACAGAACACTATCTTTTCTTGAAACCCATTCTCTATTTCTTCTCATACTGTAGAGCAAAGCTGACAAATGTGTCAATCACAGAAATACTAGCTGGTGAAGATTACATTTATTTAATTTGATCAGCTTTTAATGTAAGAACATACCAAGTTTGTCTGTTCTCAAGAAGCTCCAATGAGGGATATTCCTCAACATCCCTGACAAGTCTACTCTGGCACTTTATCACTTTAAAAGTTACACATTTTCAGCCCTCTTTGCTGCATTCATGATTTGTCATGATCTTGATTACAACTTTTGTTTACCTGAAAGGCTAATCACACACCCTTTTCCAGACTATGTAAACAACCCTCTCAACCCTTCCACAGTCCATTTTCTAAACTTCTTATCCTTCTGAGTTCTTGGCAGTTTGCATTTTTCCAACAGTGTGGCTTCTCAGACCTCACCAGCACCAACTGGAGTAGAATAATTTCTTAAATTCTTGACACACATGAGAATAAGTTTTGTATTATTTTCCAGAACTGCAGTTCTGCTTTCACTGCACACCAAGGTGAGTAAAAGATCCTGGTCTGTTGGCAGCCTAGTCAGCCATGAAAGAGAAGTATATTCCACATCACGCCCCAGGATGAGCTCAGGTTATCTGTAAAACAGATTACTTTGCAGCCATTTGCTGAACACTCAGCCACTTGCTTTCAGAACAGTCTGCTGATTATTTTACAGCTCTGACTCAGTCAAGCTTTCGCAAATCACACTTAAACAATCCAACTGGAGCACTACAAAAAGGGACATGAAAAAAATTCATTACAGCAGTTAATGTAGCAAAAAACATTCTGCTTGAACTCTGCAAGCTGTTAGAGCACAAACAAGCTACAGAGGATGAAACCTTGCCCCTTCTTCTAAATGGCAGTCTTCTCTGCCAAATATTTTTTCTGCAGTTGCTTATGTGCACTCAGCATTATTAATGAGAGCCATAATGCAGACGGGGTACTACAGTAAAAGCCTTTTACCTACTGTGGTCTGCCTTAGGCTAGATGATGTGCTAATTAGCATTCAGTGCTCAGAAATGTATTGAAAATAATTACAACACTACAAATTAATAAAATTCCGTCAAACTCCAACTGCAAACAAAGTAGGCAAAAGTTTGCTCATTCAAGAATGAATACCAGCTGTATTATTCTCCCACAACTACTTTCCTCAATATAGTTTGTGAAGGTTAAAGAGCAAGTGTCTGGCATAACTTGCATGTCTTCCTTAAAATTCCCAAACACCATCACATAGCCAGGCTGATGGGCCAAACGTAACAGAGAATTTGAACAAGGCAAAAAAAAAAAAAAGATGCTTTTTCTTTTCCAAAACAGGATAGAAAACCCGAGCCCTAAAAAAATTTTAGATTTCAAAGTGTCTGAAGTATGCTATGTACAAAATGCAATGGAAAGCAAAGGTAAAGAAAGAGCAAGGAAAGCCATGTCCCAGTTAAATGTTCATTGCAAGATGCTAAATTTCCCAATATTGGCAATAGGATTGAGGACAGCAGTATTGGGAACAGCACTATCAGGGAAAGGTAATAAAATTAGGGAGTAATCAAACTCACTAAAAATGTCCGCAACAAAGAAATCCCACACTTCCGGATTAAATGTTTAGAAAAAGCAAAACCAAGTAATACTAATACATCTGCAGAAGAAACTGAAGGTTGTCCTCTCAGCTACACAGTAACTAGTGTTTGTTTACACAAAGCATTGCAGTTTTTCATACTCTAGATGGGTTAGATATGTTTTTAGTGTTAGTACTTAGCCTGAACTAGTATCAGTTAGATTAGCAAGATAAACGTTAACAAGTTAGCTGGTACAAACTTCACCACATTCCACCTTCTGAGTCTGTCCATGCTCAGCTTGCGAACTCGGATGTAGATCACAGAGGCTGTGTCTCAACACAGGGAGTTAAATTGGAAGTTGAGAGGATAAGGATGAAAAGACATGGTCAGGGTACAAATGCTTAAAACTGAGGAAGTTCAAGCTTTTCAGCCCCACCCAGACATTCCTACAAATGAGCTACCTTGTTTCCCAAAGGAATGCACATCATCTTTGACAGCCTGAGCAAAGAAAACACTGGTGAATACAATAGGTTTAATAGCTCACATCCCAGCCCTGAATGCGGTTTCCAGTATTATGGCTTGGTCCTTTCACAGACTTCAGGGATTTGAGGCCAAAAAAAAAAAAAAAAAGGAAGTTCCTGGGGATAAATAAAATTCTATCACAGAAATTTCTAATACCTTCAATATTGGCAGTAACCTGCTGCTTATTTCAATCAGAACAAACCAAGGGGTAGTAGAATGAAAAGAAAACTAGCTTTAATGCTAGTTTTCAGCACCAGACAGTACAACTGGATACCAGAGGTAAGTAATTTGTGAGTATTCTATCATGCATTTCCAAACTATAATCAATATTTTTTCTGTCAAGTCATGTCTTGCAACTATTGATTTTTTGTACACTGTTGGCCAGTTCAAGAATCTGCCCAGAAATTGTCACAGCATTTACACCAAAGCAAAAGAGCCAAAAGTTGAAAGATGGGCAGGCTGCCAAGGAACAACAAACCTGCCAGACCATGAAATTAGTTCTTTCTTATTCACCCAAAGCTTATTCCACACGTTGAGGAGTCTGCATCATTGTGCCTGTTGGTTTGGGGGTTGTTCTTTCTTTTAGCATTACACTAGCTTTTTTTCCTGAAGTCATCAGTTGCAAACAATCTTTGCTCAAAACCTGAAGTAAATACAAGCCACAGCTATTAAAAACTTCAGTGTCTTGTCAGTTTTGCTTATATGCTGCCTAAGACACAGTATTAGCGTAGAACAACATAACAGAAGTACCAGCAGTGTGACTGGCATGTCAAAGACTGGGGACCTCAGTCACTTGTCACTTATGACATATCCCAATAACAACAAAACTAAACATTTTTGTTCTTACTGATGTAGGACCCAAAGTAGACTTCCCCCATTCACACTTACTATGATGCCTTAAATAGTATCTCCCCCTGAACTTCTTTTCTATCACCAGTTTCCAACCTGAGGCAATTGTCTTACTTGTAAATGAAAATCCTCTTGGGTTAAAGGCTGATTAAATTCGCATGCATAAATGTGTACCTTTTGGCTGTACACAAAATCATTTATTACAATAAAAAGGAAGTTATGACCCAAGTATCTGTTAGCTCTCTTCTGATTCTAAATTTCCATTTATCACTTGCAAATTCTAGGAGACCTGAGTTTGAGAAGAATTTCAAAGGTTTAGAGGTCCCACTGACTTCAGTACTGTGACTCAGTATCACAACCAAAATGTTACTACTTTTTCCCCTGTATAAACACTAAGAAGGTTAAAACACTTAGAAATACCCTTGAGTCAGCTGGCATCACCTTGTGATCATAAATGAAGTAGCTGCACTACAAAGGAACTCTAAAATGTACTTTTCATTTAGTTCATTTAAGCTTGTTATTAACAAGCTGTACATAAACCCTAAATTTATTTCACTTCCTTAATTTAAAATAATTTTTTTCACTTTCTTAATACTAGAAATTGCAGTTGCAGTAGATGAAGTTAAATTTCTATTTAAATTAAGTGGAATTTTTCCATTTATTAACAACAGCTTTTTCAAGTTGAAGGGGTTTTGGCGTCTCAGAACTACCAGCTCTCCTGTTTTCAGACACGGAAGAAAAATGTTTTCATTCCAACAGGCACAAAGCCATTATTAGGGCACATACAGCCCTGCATCACTGCCAGATCTTCCGGGGTAGAAGAAGAAAGCATATTTCCGCCAGCTTGAACGGACCAGAAAGGATTTGCAACTGTGTACCCCCAAGGACATGCACAACTTGGTCATTGCCTTATCTCTACTGACAAGATTTAGCAATCTCTGATTTAAAAGGTTAATTGGGGAAAAACCTGTAGGGTTTGGTTTGGTTGGTTTTTTATTTAATTTCGGTAGTAACCAACTGTTCAACATGTTATAGAGGTGGCTTTCTGATCTTTGTAAAAAGTAAAATATATCCTGCTTTTTTTTTTTTAGGCATTTTACTTTAGGCAACAAAGTAAAACTGTAAATTACCATGCTTTGTTTAGTTACATCTGCTCGTCTCCAGGCACACAGATTAACAAATGTACAGGGCACAAATTGCAACTATTTAAAAACATTAATAGCAAGTCAACCGTTGCAGATTTTTTATGTTTCAAACTCTCACCATGTGCAAATTCTTATTCCATTATTTTACAGTAAATGCCTTCGTGAAATTCAAAGGCACTTGTGACACACAGGATAAATTCCTGAAAAAGTGTAATTTTAAGTACAAATAAAGCGGGGGGGGGGGAAGCAAACAATATTTTTAAAAGTTCTCTTCTGTACTGCCATTAAATGCTCAAGAACTCAGGCAGTCACACGGAATTTTAATCAAGTGTTCTGAAAGTATTTTGCCTTTGGCCTGAAAACAAGAATGATGCATTTCAGCCCAAAGCACAATTTTTAAGGAAAATTCTAACAGACTGAGAGTTCAAGCAGTTTAGTTTAAAATTCAGCAATGTTACAATGACACTAAAATAACAGCAAGGCACAGTAGGATCCTGCCCGAAACACCCCAAACATTTTTTGCTGATGACTGTGGGAAATGCAGCAACAACACAGGCAGAGGCTACAGAGTGGGCAGCTTATTTCCCATTGTTCTAAAGAACAAAAAAGGTAAGGAGGGCTGCTCAAATTTTACAGAGATTGTATCATCTGTCAATACTCTATGGTATATAAAATGGGTTTTGCTCCTCGAGGCAAACATCTTGATCTCTTCCCTGCCACTGTACCACCAAGAATCCCCTTCTGACCATCTTTTCCTATCACTCCTGCAAAATTCTCAGCCCACCAGAAGCACCCAAACTTGGATGCATCTATTACCACTATAAGCCATGGCAGCACAGCAACAGCAGATCTTTACACCAAGCATCCACAGTAAAGCTCCTGAGCAAGCTGACACATCACTGGAGCTAAACATCAGCATGGCAACCTCTGACCCACACCAAGATATCCACTGAACACAGCTGACCACCAGCAGCCACGATGTGCACCTATTGCTTCATCACTGCCGTTAGATCACATCCTACCACTCATCACTATGGAGAGATCCTTCAGTCATTACACAATTCATCTCGAAGTTCCCTGTCCCATCACATGCATCTCTTTCTCATTGCCTGCCAAGGGTTGCCGCCTCCACCTCACAGAAAACCTGCACTGTACTTTGTAGAATCATTTCTTCCATTGGAAATATCCCCACTACAATATCATCAAATTTGCACAAAACTAAGCTCTCCCTAGTGTGACCACTCCCAAGTCAAGAGTGGTCATCCAAGGATGGACTCTGCATTTGCTGCATGCCTTCAGAACTGATGAACTTGCTCTGGAGAACATTGGCAGACACACTATAAACCAACTTCAAGGAAGATAAATTGGATTAGGTCTGGAAAGGATTTAATTCCTGTAACTTTTAGTTTAAAATTCATGTTTACATCTAAAGACAATTTCAGTATCAAGCTCACATTTTTGCATTAGCAAAAAAAATGCATAGTTTCTAACATTCTGATCAAGTCCTAGAGAGATTTACTGATAATATCTAAGTAACTCAGTTATAGTAAAAAAAAAAAATCACGGAGACACATAGCAGATTTGCTTTCTATTTATACAAACATTTCTCTTTATCCTATAAGAGATTATATTATTACATAACTGAATTGAACTACTTTGGCAATTAAAAAAGACACACAAAATTAACACATTAGTTAGCAACTATTGAAGGAATGAAGAACAGTCAGTAGACGTAATGGAAATCCATGGCATCTCTCCTGAAGTCAGTGAAGTTGATTTGATCCTTTATTTTCCCATCAAAATTTTCATCTCTTCAGCATATTTTAAAGGGTGTTTTCTAGAAGGCATTGAGCACACATTTTAGAGACAAGCTAAAATAAAAGGAATCCTAGAAATTTCAACAGCATATACTTCACAACCCTAATTTAAACCAGTTTCCACAGGTCTTGACAACTCAAAGAACCTTCATGTCAAACTTCTGTTATCTAGCCCTTCTCAGCCAATAAAGTAGAAACAACCTAATCATCAGAGGCATCGGCACACAGTTACAAGCCTTTTCTGCCCTCCCCTCCCAAAGCAGTGCAAGAGGTGCACAAAAGACAGCACAGTAAAGTAAAATATGTGAATGGTGTGGCATGCAGAATAACCAAACACACATTAGCTATTCATGCATTTCAATTTCAACTAGACAAGAAAAACCAGTGGGCTTTCTTCCGCAGTTTTATCAGTAGTGAAACACTTTCAGGAGCTGGATTTCTCACTTACGTAAAAAAATAGCCAGAAGCAGGAAAGGTGGAATTCAGTGAACTGGTTTTTCAAGTACAGGCCTACTGCTGGTGCTAGACTCTCCCTCATTCACTTACTGTCTAGATACCCCTAGACGGCTCTGGGATAACCCCAAGGAATCAGGGAAGCCTGGCTGGGCTCCATCCAGCCTGGCAGCAGCGCTGCCTGGGTAGGGAGCATCAGAGATGCAGTCAGGCTCCCCAGGCTGCCCAACACCTTGTGCCCTGGCTCAAGGCTCGCTCTGCCAGCACTCACATAAACAATGAGGGATAACTTGGATCCCTGCTCAAGTCCTTCCTGGCCAGGCTGCACCCAGCCACAATCAAATTGCACTGGATGTCTCAGCTGCTACTGGGCTTTTTTCCTCTCTTTCCCACAGAAACATTTCTTTACACACATCTTTGGGTTTTGTGACACAAGGCAAAATTCCAGTCATGCTTTCAAAAAACCTAATAAAAACAATCAATACTAATCTAAGTGACCATCAGTGACAGATCCAATTTGCATTGATGCTCAGTGACTGAATTCCAACGTTTTTTACAGTCAGTAAGACCTACGTCACTTGATTTGCAGAGTTAAGATTTTGCTATTAAAACCTTCTTGTTTCATCAGGTCCACAAGAAAAAAGTAATAATCAAAGAATCAAATCAAAACTAGAGCAGTTGTTTTGAATTACCTGTATAGGTTGTGCACTGTTCTCTCACATTTTCAGCAAATAAAAGTTACAGAAATACAATAAAGAAGGTAGTGGACATAGGCCTATTTTCAAGGTCATTTTTGAGCAAGCAGTAATAACAATGCAGGCAGAGTCAAGGAGAAAAAACAAGTTTCCACTTTGGGAAGACCATTTCTTAAACAGCTTTTTAACCTTTATTCTCATGCGAGAATCAAGATGGGGGCTGAGTCCCGCAGCGCAATAAATGAGCTCACAGAAAGGAATTACATTATGCTTGCAAAACAACTTTCAAATCTGAATCTTTAATCTAAAAGAATTGGTTAGGGAATATCTCTGACAGAGTTGTTACTGCATCGAATGACAGTTTCAGAAAAAAAAAAAAAATCAGCAAAAGCTAACAAGTTAAAGATGACAAAACAGAAGGAATTTATTTCTAAAGGCTGACATCTACTCAGCCTACACAAAGCAGCAGAGGGATCTTCACAGCCTTTGCTTGGTAGGAAAAGCCCAGAAACTACAAGAAAAAAACAACCCTGTCAGACCATGAGCCCATCAACCCATATTAGCTGCTGCTTTACAAAGCCTGCCAAGTTGAACTTGTGGAAGGGGCAGTGGGTGAAAATGCCTGCCATGAATCCACCTCCCTTCCAATGGCTCTCTGAGCTCACATGGCCACTAGAACAGTAGTGATTTTCCAGAGATGCTTAAAAAAAACCTATCAAAAATCAGGTTTTCAGGTAAAAGCAAAGCATTGTGTCTCTATGTTTTGCCCTGCACTTCTCAGGAATTGTAACTGCTGATTCACATCAGAAAGTTTAAATTATGTGCATCTACACTTATTTGTTATTAGAATATTGAAAGTTTGTTCATAGTCTTACAATTCTATGCTTTCCTATTTTCAGACTTATTTATATCTAGTGTAATTACAAAAAAAAAAAAAAAAAAGTCTTCCAGTTTTCCTGTAGAAGTGTTATGTACATAGCTTTTAATACTAAAGAATGTGTATAAAATAATTATTTTCCAGGGCAAAAGCAGTTTTCTCTCACCTCTAAAAAAAGAATACAGAATGATTGAGAAATCACAGAAGTCCTTAAACAGCAGAAATAACTAAGAAAGAATGAACACAGATATACCTAGCCTTAATTTTGCTCTGACACACAAGCAAATGCAGCACTTGCCTCAAATGTCAAAGCCAGAGAGCTGTGCCCTTATCCTCGAGCTCAGAGGCACAGTACAGAGCCTCTGAGATCACTTAAGTACCTAAAAGCATAAATACATGGGAGGTTTGACTGATGTGCTCCCTAGGTTTATGCCAACTCACAAATCACAATTCCTGCAAGCTGACCTAACCAATCTCACCTTGCAAAACTTTTGCAACACACTATTCCTCTGTTTGGTCAGTCAGGGATGTCTACAGGACAGAAAAGATAAAAAAAAAAGTAGGGGAAGGCAGCAAATCCCACCTGAAGATATTTTGTGAGACTAATGCAAATACCAACAACTGATAACACACACTGGTAGTGCTGAGTTTCTAGAGATGCATTTTCTAAGCCCTCAGGGAATAGAGAAAATATTTACAACACACAAATATTTTTTATCTTAATCTTCAGTATAACTTAGAATGCTTTCATGGGATATTTCTCTGTCACATACCTTTGTACGCCGAGAAAAAAGAAAATGGTCTGTGGCTTGTTGGTGATTTCTTGCAAAATAAATGAAGGGAAAAAAACCATAAAGCTGATTTTAAATCTAGGGCTCTAATCAATGCCAAGCACAATGTTTTCCCCTCAGAATGTCCACAATGTTTCTTGCAGATTACTAGAAAAAAATTACGTTTTTCAGTTCTTTCTTCTCCCCCAACCACAAGCAAGGTCTCAATCAGCAAAATTTACCCTTAGTTGAGATCAATTACTGTTTTACACCACAAATTCCTTTATATATGATCAAGCCTCACTTCTATTTAATAAAAGTTTCAAAATACATTTGCGTTGCTTATCATGGACTTAGGGAACCTTGTAACTTTAAGACAATGGCATCCACAAAGTCAGCATTCCTGAGGACATGCAATGTGGCCTCTGTTTGAGGTGACATCATCAACAGGTCACCTAAAATTGACCTTTTTAGAGTACTATATAGAACAAAGTCCACTACATTAAGGCTTTGACAGTCAAAAAGGATTCAGAGGAAACAAAAGCCAAGAGCTCCAGAGATACATCTGCATCACCAATGGTTTCATCCTGTTCTCTGCTCCAGGGAAAATAGCTATTCATATACAGATATGGATTTCTTCAATGTGGATTTCCTAAGTATTTCTTTTAATTTTTTTTTTTTTAGTTTCTTTAAATACCAGAAGTTGGAGACTCACTGTATCCAGTAACTCTGTCCCCCACCCCCAGATCACCCCTGCTGCTAGTACCTGGCATGTGAGCCTGAGGCCCACAGCTTCACTCCAGTCACTGATCCACAAACTGCCTTGCACACAAACCACCCCCCATAACACTCAACACTTGCCATGGATCCCTACATACTCATTGTGTCCAAAACCACTTTGATCCCCCCCATCTTTGGCCCTTCCTCTACTCACGCCAAAATAAGTCTTGTGCTATCCCAGAATGTTCTTCCCTTTATCCCATGATGAGTCCCATATCCCTGTAGACTGTCACCACCCCCATCCTCTAAGCTCTGAAGAGATGCTCCCATAACACATCAGTGGCTGTCACAGGACAGCCCTGGCAGGGGCTCATTTCTCTGGGTTCAGTACTGGTGTTGCTCCACCGTGATCTTGTGTTCCTTTGTACGTGGACATGAGACTTCTCACATAATCTAACAAGTTAAATAATGTGGACAGCTAATAAGTATCTTGGGGCCCAGCTACTTACACAAGGGATGTACTGGCTCACTGCAACTGAGATTTCCAGCCCTGACAAAAAGTGGTAACTTAAGCCAAGTATACCATTCTACCCAATTTTGCCAAAAATTAAGAAGTTTTCACCTTACCACAATGTTAAGTGATTCTGCTTCATACTCCCGTCATACTTTTAGCCCATTGGTTTCCTGCCTCACACTGCAAGTTGCAAATGGCACTGCCTTTAAGTGTTCCACAAGTCTCAAGAGACTTTAAGTTTCTTTTAGTGTTCTCTTATCAGGAAACAATATTCAAAACGGTGGGAGCATAGCAGAAATGTTAAAGGAAAATACTTTAAAATAAAGACAAACTTTGCAGGGGATAGAACTCGCCCATTTTCCAAATCACTTAACTCTTTGTGCAGATGTTAGGGAAAATTTGATATTTAAGACAAGATCTGTTGAAGCGACTAGTATATATGAACCCAAGACGCAGTATGGCGAAGTACTTAAGATACCTTTTTCATCTCATACATAAAGCATTTGTGAATATAACATCCTACTCATCTTGAAACTCCAAAAAGACTTTCTTCAAAGTTTTCTGGGCATCCAAGTACATTCTGGAAGCCTGTCCCTCAGTTTTAAAAGTGTCAGAGGAAACTACATCACTGCACAAAACACCTTCGAATGCATGAGGTTGTAGTGAGGCAGCTGAGAGTGTAAGAGCCACCTACCTAGGCTCACAGACTAACAGATCTACAAAACCCCAAACTTCTGTCAAAAGCTCTCACTCCTACAATTGAAGCACATGACTTACGAGGTGGAACTCACCATCCTGAATTAGGCACCAAAGACCCCTTCTTCACTAAGGGGGACTCACAACTACCCCATGAACAGTGCCAGGTTTGAGCAACTCAGTAAAAAACAACCAAGAACCAAAACAACAAACAAATTAACCCCAGCAGACATTGGTACAATAAAAAAGAGTTTCTCCTGAAGTCAGACACCTTATTGCTGCTTGCAGCAAATAAAGAAAAGCCTGCAATTGTATTTTCCTTACATTTTGAGCACCTTAATGACCCAACTAAAGCATCAGCTTTTTTTCCTTGCCCATTTTCTTTGTGGAAGGAAATTTGCCATCTTGGCTGTACAGTAGCTCAGTTTCAAACAGAGGTCTAGAGAAATTTCATACACTTCTCCTCCTCCCCTGCGTTACCTGTCACAGCAACTTGGTAATACAGCACTCTATTCAGAGATTGGAGATGTAGGTTCAAACCACTTCAAACTAAGGAGATTAACATAAATCTCCCACTGCCTGGGAAAGTGCTCTAACAATATGATTTATATTACCTATATTTCAACAAGAAAATGTGGATGCTGACCATGTCATAATTTGTGTCTTATTCATAGTCTGAGAACACTTAACTAAACCAGATCCTTGAAGCAAGGCAGGTCTGAAACCCAACAGATGACAGGCATGTGAAATACCTATGTTCATCGCTGCCCAGATGGAGCACCTTCCTGGGGCCATTTAATTCCCTGAGCATCAGCACTTACCCAAAATCCCAGGCAGGAACAACAGAGCAGGCTACTTCAGCACACCAGCTTACAAAAACAAACGGAGATGCAGCGGAGGAAATATTTAGTCTACAACTACAGCCTTCCAAGTTAACACAACCACAGGTTTACAGTAGCAGGATTTTTTTTTTTTTTTTAATTGTGGAAAAATCACCTAACAGTTGGAGAGTCAAATTTATGATATATAGGCAATAGTGTTCAAAATCATTAACTGATTTTCCTTTCTACTTTGAAGACATGTATCACTTAACTCCAGTATAATTAAGAATGCATTCCAGCAGAGCAAAGCTGCTACAATAAGCCTCCAAAATGGCTTTTAGCTACTGATGTTATGAAATAAGTCCTCTGTATCTGGACACACTTCATGTAGTTACTCCATTAGCAGATACAAAAGACTCAACTGAAAATACCAACCAAACTTTTCTCTATGATGGGGACACTCTAACAAAACACCTGTAATTAAAATACCAGCTGAATATTATAGCTATGTAGATATTAATCTTTAGGCTGAAAGAACCAATGATTAACCTTCAAAGTTGTTCAGTGCAGTGACTTTAGTATCTTCTTTCTCTTTCTTAGATTGGACTTCAGCACTTTCTGACAGACCCTTGCAGCTGTGGGACACCCCAGTTTCTTCATTTGCTGACAGGGCAAAAGCAAAACTGAACAGAAACCAAGGAATGCTGAGTTCTACCACAGAATTCCACGGCCATGACAAGATACCTTTTCCCCAAACCTCTCTTGACAACTACTCTGAGAAATCTTTCCAGCCTCACTTCAAAATGTATTTTTACCTCATCACAATGCTTACAAGTCTGAGCTTCAGTTGTTTACTTTCTGTAAAAGCAACATGGCTATTCTAATCTGCATCACATTCTTCACATTGTTTTAGGATCAGTTATCTTGAATTGTGGTTTTTGTAAGGCAGTTCACCACCAGGGGGGTTGAAACTCACAGCTTCCTCAGATGATCCGTGCTCTCACGCTGAGAAAAAAAATTCTATCAACTTAATCTAATAGAAAGAATGGTCTCTTGACCCGATCTTTCAACTAGAAAAACGTAATTATGAACTTAAATATCCCCAGGAGGAGTGGCTTAAAAGCAATCAAACATATTGGTAGCTTCAATCACTGATATAAAAAAACAAGTATTTTATCCAGATGCCTCTAGCACCAGCAGCTGCTATATAAAAGCTGCACATTACTGCAGTGAGATCACTGCAAATGTCAATGAAAAAACAAAAAAGGTATTGGCTCTTGTCACCCATATATGACTAGCTTCAGGAAAATTTCTGCCTTTTAAACTGCATGCTATCATCCATATTCAAACAGAAATTACTATTGAATTAAGGCATTTTGATGTGTGTAAGATGGTACCTTAAAAAAAAATTAAAGCAAAATTTGTATCACTTTGTCTGGCATTTCTTTTGTTTCTACAACTAAATTTTCATAGCCAAGGTGGAGTGTGTTCATTTACAAGCTGAGACATACGGACTGAAATTTACTTGGGCTTGATTTTACCCTCTTTACCTAGAGGATATTTTGTACACATAATTATATTAATAAACACTCTCTTTTACTGCAGCCTGTAAACATCCAGATGCTAATATCCCACACTATATCCATCTCAAACACCATACTTCACCATAAAGAAAACAAGTCATGCATCTGCACAACATATGCCTTCCAACCATTTTCCATTCAAGTTTTTTTTGTTTTGTTTTTAATAGAGACCTAATGCAGCTGGGGATTCATGTGCAGGGAGTAGAGATCGGCAGAAATTCTGCTGTGGATCTCTGCAGGAGCTGACTCAAGCCAAAGGTGAGAGCAACTGGTGTCTACCAGCGCTTCCCATCGCAACCCAGCACGCCGCAGAGTCAGCTGCTGCGAACCCAGCAACAGAGTGAGCCGATGTGCTCAGCAACTTGGGTCTCACCAGGACAACCCAAGTTACAGCACTTCGAACAAAGAGGATGAGTGTGATGGAAGTTATTCACAGAGGAAGGACTCGCCGCGGAGCGTTCCGGTGTCCCGGCCACACCGCACTGGCCGGCCCACGTGCGAAAAGAAAAAAAAGAAAACTTTCGTAAATTATCTCCATTACTTCTTCATGCTACCTCTGTCTCATGCCCGGAAAGTGGTTTAGGACTCTTCTCGCTCCTTATAACAGAGCTTAATCTGGTTTAAATTACCGACAGCGTGGGGCATCCCTCGGGGTGCCGGCTCCTCTCCCTTCCCCAGAGAGGGACCCCCGGGACTGCGGCCCATGTCCGGCTCCGAGCCCATCTCCCGCCGGGGCAGAGGCTGCTCCAGGGGCTCCCCGGGCCGCCGCAGCCCTCCCCCTGCCCCCGGAGCGGGGCAAAGCCGGGGTCGCCCCCTCCCGCGGGTTTCTGCCGCTCCACATCCTCTCCCGGCTCCCACAAAGGGAGTGGGCGGCCCCGGAGGCGGCCGGGTGGAGTGGCCCCCGCCGCCGAGGGAGGAGAAAGGAGTCCAGGAAAGTGGGGGAGGGCGGCTCCTAAACGTGGAGATGGTGGGGAGAACAGGGATAAAGGAGATGGGGAGGCCGTCAGGACGAGTGTGGTCTGCACTGCCGGACCCCAGCCCGCCTCCCACCGCAGCCCAACACGGCCCCGCAGCGGCGGTGCCCGGCGGGGACGGCGACAAGGACACTGCGCCGAGGCTCCCCAAGCCCCTCGGGGGCGAAAGGCTGCCCCGGGACGCGGCGGGAGGCTGCAGACCAGTCCTCAGGCATTGCCCTGCTTTGCACTGCCATGCTCAGCCCCGCACCCC